>CAXKVI010000004.1:91949264-91979264 GCA_964058755.1 Campiglossa producta
GTTTGCCTTTTTTGTAGCGAATTCGATATGGGTTTTTGGGTTGGACGGTACCATAATTTTATTATTATTCTCTCATAGGCTAGTTATTATTAGTTTTTTTTTTTTAACTATTATTGTGGTTGTGGGAAAGTGTTTGCAATATGAACTCAGCTCAAAGTTTTGGTTAGAGAATTTTGCATTTCTACTATTGTTGCGTGACTGGAGTGTGCAGAGTTGCATTTATGCATAAAGTTTGACATTTAATACAAGAGTATGGGCCAGGGTTCTTCGTTGAATGTCTGGTATCTTTCTTACCTCTAAGGCTAAGACGAAAATATACTTCAAAACATCTTTTTTTATTCAAGCAGAGGGCTACTCTGTGAATATCTCCTAAGTGGTAACTCTTGTGAAAGGGATACTACCGGATATACGAAAAATAAATGCAATGTCATTAGGTGGCAAGCCTGGGTGGTAGCCCTACTCTAGTTATATTTATTGTTGAAATACCACGTAAAATAACTAAATTATTATTACTTCAGTTAATAGAATTTTATTTTGTTTTACATTTTTACTTAATTTTTTTTTTATAATTTTATTTGATTTGAATTAATATAATTTCATTTTATTTAATTTTACTTTGTTTTATTACATTTTTAAATTGTTTTTTTTTTTTTTTAGTTTTAATTTATATTTTTTTTAATTTTATTTGGTTTTATTTTATTTTTTATTTAATTTCATGTTTTATTTTATCTTATTTTACTTTTTTATTTTTTTATATTTCATTTTATTTATTTTTTTTCAAAAAAGTTATGAACTTTTAAAAAAAACTTGTTTTTTTTTAAATGATGTAACTTTTTCAAAAATCGACCGTTTGGGATAATTTTTTTTTAATTTTTGTTTTTAAATGTAGTTTTCGGAAAACAAATTTTTAAAAGCCCAGATTTATAATTTTTTTTTTTCGAAAAAAAGTCCGACCCTTTTTTTATTTTTATTTTTATTTTTATTTTTATTTTTATTTTTTTTAAAAACTCCAACTAATTCCGCAATAAGCCCCGCTAATAACAAGATGTGCCGACAATCGCTTCCATTTTTTTTTATTGAAACAAATTTTTTAAACCTGGCCCATATCACAAGATGTGCCGACAATCTATCTATCTATCTATCTTCTATATATATAAAATTCAAATTATGTACCTATCGACGAACTTCGCTTCTAAACGAATGAGCCGATCACGCAGGCTAAAAAATATTTTGATATATTTTTAAGGGGGTGGTACCTCCCATACAAATGGAATTTTTCATTGTCCGTATCTCTGGAAGTATTCGGGTTAGACTACTGAAATTTGGTGTAAGGATGTACGAGATCGATCCCTACCACCTCCAAAAAAATTGGGGATAACGAAAAAGGGGGCGTGGCATCTCCCATACAAATGGAATTTTTCATTGTCCGTATCTCTGGAAGTATTCGGGTTAGACTACTGAAATTTGGTGTAAGGATGTACGAGATCGATCCCTACCACCTCCAAAAAAATTGGGGATAACGAAAAAGGGGGCGTGGCATCTCCCATACAAATGGAATTTTTCATTGTCCGTATCTCTGGAAGTATTCGGGTTAGCCCACTGAAGTTTGGTGGGGGATGTACGAGGGCGTGGTTCCTCTTATACGAAGGAGATAGGGATATGAATTAAAATAGATATAGGGATCGGGTTAGAGAAACATACAGGGAAATAAATTTGTGGCAGGACAACGTCTACCGGGTTAGCTAGTCTCTTCTATTTTTTTATTGAAAAAAAAAAAAAAAAAATTTTCAACTTTGGCTCATTTTATATAATTTTTTAATGAAAAAGATAGCAAATTTTTAGCGAAATCGACGGGGTCAGGTAAAAATTTGTCGATTTGGCATGGAATGACCCATATACATATATACATTTTTTTTAAATTAAATTTTATTATACCTAATTTATTTTGTCTTATTTAATTAAAATACATTTTTTTATTTAATTTTGTTTTATTTTATTTTATTTCGTTTTATTTTACATTAATATTTTATTATTAATTTTTTTTCTTTTATTTTATTATTATTTTTTATTATTTATTTAAATTTATTTTGTTTTATTTTATTTTATTTTTTTTTCTTTGGTTTAATATTTTAGTTTTTTATTTTTTTTAGTTTATTTTTTTTTTTTATACATTTCTTTTTTACATTCTAATTTCTTAAATTTTTTAATTTTATTTTATCAATTTTGGTTTAATTTTGCTTTATTTTATTTGGTTTTATTTAATTTTTTTTATTTTAATTTACAATTTTTTTTTATTATTATATTTTATTTTTTATTTCAATTTATTTTGTTTTATTTTAATTTAATTTTATTTTCTTTGGTTTAGTTTTTTATTTCTTTATTTTATTTTATTTTATTTTATTTTATTTTATTTTATTTTATTTTATTTTATTTTATTTTATTTTATTTTATTTTATTTTATTTTATTTTTTTATTCATTTTTTATAACTTTTTTTGCAGTATTGTTTTTTTAATTTAGTTTTTTATTTTGATTTTCTCTACTTTTTTATTTTATTTTATTTTATTTTCAAGTAGCCGTAACCTAATTGATTTGTGAAGAGTTTGAAAACCAGTTCTTCGAAAAATGTTTGAATCAATCCTTTAAGGGTTAAAAAGCCATAACTTAAGCCATAACTCACGTATAAAGATTAGTATATAGTATTAGTGTATAAAGATTAGCGTATTTTTTCTATTTATACTACTTTTAAATCATTAAAAAAACTCATAAATGAGAAAAAAAAACAACATCTCATCATAAAAACCTCACACCAGTTTATGACAGTACGAATGATAACGCCTGATTTTCTCTAAACTATTCGTGAATGAGTGGCGGCGTAGCGGTAATGTTAAAATAATTTGAGTGGCCACATAAGTGGCTGTAATTAAATAATTGTTAGAGATAAGCTAAGAAAGGGCTATTAAGTTATGAGTAAATATTTAAAGTCATGCAAATTAGATTTATTTAATGAGATTAAAAAATACAGATAATTCTTATTATTTATTATTTTTTAGTTTATATCGTGTTTTAGCTTATACTCAAGTTAAATAAATAACAATTATTTGTGTTGGAGCTATTTAAGTGATAATCATGTCGTTGGAACAATTGGCGATAATTTTTTAGGAATTTTATGAAATTACGTCTCACGTTTTTTTTAAGAAAAAAAAAATTATTGCTAAATAAACAAATGAATCAATGCGGAAAACAAAACAATTAAATCAACACCGAATTGCATGTCATCTCGTTCTTGTGTGATGTTTTGGTATGTTTGTATTGCATGCACTTGTTGCTATTGACATTCACTCGTTATACACGCAATTCGTCGAAAGCGAAGGCTACATTTAATTAATTGTGAAAATTTTTAATTACACTCATTTGCAAAAAAGACACAAAAATATTATTTTTATTAACAAAAAAAAAATGGCAACAAAATTCTTGTTGTTGTTGTTGGATTTTTTTTGAGGGTTCTAACCAATGTGAGCTGGAAATGTTTTTTTTTTATCAAAATGTTTTTTGACCATACCATGGAGACTAAAAAAATTAAAATTATTTTTTTTTTATCTAATACGTGGAATCGATAGGATTATCGTGGTAGATATCACATACAAAATTTGGTTCCGATTGGAAACACTTAAGGAGTGTCGCAGGTGGTAGTCTGAACTTTAGCCCTCCTGTGACACGCCTTAGGCGTTTCCAATCCGGACCAGATTTTGCATGTGATCTCTCTGGCCATAGTGCTACCGATTTCGAGTATTAGATAAAAAGAACAATCACTTTTATTTTTTGAGTCTCCACAGAGCAATCTGAGGTCCCCTGTGGCACGCATAAACCATCTCCAATCGAGATAAATTTTTTTGTGTGATATCTTCGGCTATATTACTATCGATTTAAGAACCAACCTAAGGTACATATAGGCAAAAACAAAAAAATCTAATTTCCAACATTAAAAAAATTTCAATGTTTAACCTTTAAAGTCATCAAATTATATCTACCTCAGAAATATTTATAAGATCATCAAATTTTCAAAATTCCCAAAAAAGTCCCGAAATTATCCCGAAAACAATACCGAAAAATCCGGAAACAATGCGAGCACAACTCTGAAATATCCCAAAAATTGTCTCAAAAAACAATACCGAATAATCCGGAAATAATCCCGAAATTATCCAAAAACAGTTCCGAAAAAGTCTCGAGACTATGTTCTACATCTTCTTCCGCTGAGCACAGATCGTTGTGCAACCACAAGAGTCAGAGATAGCTGTTTTAAAATAAACATTCCGAGCAGGGAAGAATGGGAGAGACTGAACGGAGTCCCGCTACTCATGGCGTCACTTATTGAAAGGAGCTAAACCTTGAGCTCTGCTTCAGACTACCTGATCACTGCAATGTCTTCAAGTCTCAGCAATCATGGACGCCGCGGCTTGGATAGGTCAACACAACGTTCAACTCTGAACCGACACTCAGCTGTCGTCGATCTCGACAAGAGATAGCCCAACAGAACCGCGTGAACTTTACATGGGTACCGGGACATAGGGACATTGAGGGAAATTGTAGGGCAAACGAACTTACCAGGCAGGGCACGAGCAAGCAGGTTCTTCGGGATAAAGAGCGCTTAGGTATGCCGTTTGCCACATGCAAGCTAATGCTGAAAGAGTACACACTCCACCAAGCCAACGAAAGATGACTGCAATCTCCAGGGTGCCGGATATCCAAACAAACCTGGCCAAAATGGGATCATAAAAGATCAAGACACATTTATACCCTAAGGAGAAGAGAAATCTCCATATTAATAGGGGTACTAACCGGACACTGCCTTATTGGTAGGCACGCAGAAAGGCTAGGTGTGCTCTACCCACGATGCTGTAGGAGTTACAGAGATGATGAGGAGGAGGAAACGGTGGAGCACCTCAGCTGCAACTGCCCAGCGCGAGAATGCAATTTTTGGGAGATCCTTTCCTGGTTAGCCTACGCCAGGTCACGGAGCTGGATATAAAGGACTTCATCAAGTCATCTTAATGGTTCGAGGAGGAGTAACGGTGTCGGTTTAGGAGCATCAGTCCCGGGATTTTGATATGTGGAGAATCCCGATAATACAGGGATTTTCCATATGGCGGGTTCCCGGAACTGACTTTCCTAGTGTTGATTCACATTTCGGTTGGTTTTATTGCACCCTCCTCAATCCTCTGCGAATATTTTACGCAAAATATGAATTTGTTTTTGAGAATGAACTACAACAGGAACGTTCCAACATTAAGTCGAGAATCCTTTTGAGAATGATTCGCGAATGCATTCGAGAGCATAACCGATGTGAATTTCTTGACGGGCAGACGAACTTTTAATGTTCCCGCCGGCGAACATGACAATCGAGAGTAAACTTTTCCGAACACTGCTTTAAAACTTTCAAAAAATAAAATGAACTCTTTTGCAATACATTTGAAATTTTAAGAAATACATTTGCTTAGATACCGAAATAAAACTTATGGCCTTATTCTGTAAGGGGAACTCAGACGAACGATTCGTCTTCTCACAATATCGCATATTCCATCGATTTTTTTTAAAAATATTTTCGACTTTTCTTTGACATCAAAATCAAAATTGAAATAAAATGCGATATTGTGAGCAAACGAATCGTTCGTCTAAGCTAGCGTTCGCCACACAGAATGAGGCCATTAGTTTAACCGAAAAATATTTGGAAAAACTGAAATACATTTGAAATATGTATTTCGAAAAAAGTTGAGGGTTTTTGTAACAAATTTTGAAAAGTGTAATACATTTGACTTCTTATGGAACTCATTTTCCGCTATTCTGCAATAAAGTTGGGGTCTTTTTGAAATACAAGTTCTAGAATAAAATCAGCGAACATCTGTTGGTTCCCCCATACATCAACTTATAGCATGCAATTTTAAAAAAGTAAATATAAATAGCTTTTTGTGTGCTCCATGCGTCTGTCTTTGGCCATTGAAATGTTTCATTGCTTTAATTGGCTTTTATAAAATCGTTACGTTTATTTATTCTGCAAGTGCGTTTTTGTTGCTCTTTATGGTTAGTTATAAATATTTATGCGTATACTGGCAATTTAATAGCTGAAACTTAATTAACACAAGTTTTCAATTTTCTTTGATCGTGAACAAATTGAAAATGAGAGTAAATATTTACGTATTTTTATTCTATGGTTATATAGAAACTTCTATTTATTTAAATGTTTAGCACATTTTTGTTGCTTGACCTGTTAACGGGGCCTGTTTGACCTCAAAAGTTTGCATTTCCTTCTTGATTGTTGCTAAACTTGTTGAGTTGAAGGCCGTTCCGTTGCTGTTCTTTTGATTAAGCTTTTTGCGTGAACTTCTGCTTACAAGTTTAATCAACAATTTTTGTGTTTTCCTAAGTGAAGAAATGTGTTGGCCATGTACTGAGATTTGAAGAGTTTTTGCAGATAAACAAAAAAAAAGAAACACACCTAATATGAAGATTAGTTTGAAAAACTATGAATTTTTCTTGCATTCTCCGTTGTATTTTCATATTCAGGTTTTGTTTTTTTAATTTTTTTTAGTCATCACTTAAGGTGATTTACGTTGAAAAAATTTATAAAAATGCCAAAATTAGCAAGCGTGATACGTGACCTCTATTGATCTTAAATCCAGTCATCGGTTTTATTCATATTTTCCTTTGCACTTTCGTGCTTAATTTAATAGTAAAAAATTAGGAAAAAAAAATTACTTATTTCTTAGTTTTTGTGAAATGAAACATTGTTGGGTGTTTCCTAGAGTTCGTAATATCTATGTATATATAAGGGTTATTCCATGTCAAATCGACAAATTATTTACCTGACCCCCTTCAATTTCGCTAAAAATTTGCTATTGTTTCCTACCCTCCGAAAGACATTTTTCAGAATTTTTTCAAATTTTTTTCCTCAAATCAAAAAAAATTATGAACTTAAACAAAAAAACGTTTTTTTTTTTTAATTTAAAAATGCTGTAACTTTTTCAAAAATCGACCGTTCGGGATCATTTTTTTTAATTTTTGTTTTTAAATGTAGTTTTCAAAAAAAAAAAAATAAAAAAAATTTTAAAAGCCCAGATATATAATTTTTTATTTCGAAAAAAAGCCCGACACTATTTTATTTTATTTCTTTTTTTTAAACTCCAACTAATTCCGCAATAAGCCCGGCTAATAACAAGATGTGCCGACAATCTCTTCTATTTTTTTTATTGAAAAAAAAAAAATAAAATTTTTCCACCTTTGGCTCATTTTATATAAGTTTTTAATGAAATTTTTTTTTCAATGAAAAGAAAAAAATAGAAGCGATTGTCGGCACATCTTGTTATTAGCGGGGCTTATTGCCAAATCAAAGGGGGTCAGATAAAAAAATTGTCGATTTGGCACGGAATGACCCATAAATACGCCATATGAAAAACTTTATGAATCTATTAGGATTTGAATGAAATATGCACCGATGGAAAGGAAATTGAAAAAAAACCGAGGTAAAGGCGGTATATTTTCAGTGGCGTTCCCGAAATTTAAGGATGGGGGTAAGGGGCTAGCGACCCCATGACCCCCTAAAGATTTTATTGGTCGAATTTTCGATTACAAGCGATACTATGTAGTATGCAAAAAACGCCTAAAATTATGTTATAATAATTAGAAGGAAAGCCAGAGGCGTAGGGTGTTTCCGGGCCTTGCCCGTCGGTGTAGCGATTGAACTTTGAAAATAAAATTTAATGAAAGAAAATAAAATAAAATGAAATCAGATTAAAAAAAATGAAATAAAATAAAATAAAACAGAAAATAATAATAATAAAAAAAAAAATAATGTGAAAAAAGAAAGAAAAAAAAATAAAAGAAAAAAGATAATAAAATAAAATCGAATAAAACAAAAAGATTAAATAAATCAAAAGAAAAAGAAATTAAAAGAAAAAAAACTTGACAAATAAAATAAAATAAAATAAAATAAAATAAAATAAAATAAAATAAAATAAAATAAAATAAAATAAAATAAAATAAAATAAAATAAAATAAAATAAAATAAAATAAAATAAAATAAAATAAAATAAAATAAAATAAAATAAAATAAAATAAAATAAAATAAAATTAGAAAAAATAAAACTAGAAAAAATAAAATAAAATAAAATAAAATAAAATAAAAATAAAATAAAATAAAATAAAATAAAAAAAATAAAATAAAATAAAATAAAATAAAATAAAATAAAATAAAATAAAATAAAATGAAAAAAAAAAACAATTAAAAAAGTGAAATAAAAAATTAAATAAAAAAAATTAAATAAAAAATAAAAGCAAGTAAAAGAAAACTAAATAAAATTTAATAAAATATAATAAATTATAATACAATAAAGTAAAATGAAATAAAAAACATTTAATCTAAAATTAAACTACATAAAAAAATAGAATAAAAATAAAATAATGCAAAGTGAAAAAAGTAAATAAATAAACGAAAACAAAATTAAGCACAAAAAAAAAAATATCTCATGCAATAAAAAGCCCGCCAACATACACCTCAATTCAAAGTCGCATGCAATAACTTGTTGCAATTTTCACACTACTATCCCACATTTATTGTTCTTGCTATTAATTTAATAGCTTTATTGTGTTCATGTATGCATTTGAGATTGTTGTTCATTCTGATTGCTTTGATATTAGTTCGCGCAATCGAAAACCCATGTTCGATGCCCATATAATCGCATGCAATTTAATTGCGCGTGAACAGCAATAAATGTAACTAAAGACATGTGCGCACATTTTTGAATTTTTTTGTTTGTTGTGATTTATAAAAGTTTTGCAATCACGTAATAAAGTAATAATATTGTTGTCTATTGTCAATTAATAGTTGTAACAGAATAATCAAAAATCGGTTAATCGCTTGCGTGATTTCTAGATTGGTTGTATGAAGCGAATATATTACGTATACGCAGTGTTGTGCAATGTGGGAATATGAATGAATTGACTTTGATAATACTTATTATAGTAGCTACTAAAATCGGAATGTCCATATGTATGTATGTGGATATGGTTCTGTAGGTTTATTGAGAGCTCAATACGCCTTCAATTATATTACAATAACAATAAATATTCTTGAAAACAAGAAATGCACTTACATACATACTCTATATATTAATTACCAGTTGTCAATCAATTTATTTGTTTATGAAAATATTGAATAACATTGCTGTCGATTTTCTGGTCGATTTTTGTCGTTCCACTGCTTTCCCCCTTCAAATATAAGCTGTAGATCGATCGAATTTCTATTTATAGCTATATGACACTGCGTATTTTCTCTGATTTTTTCTTGTATTTTTTCTATTTATTGTGCGAGAGAAACGGTCTTATGCAATTATCATATTGGCTCAAGCGGGCAAGCAATGTAAAAAATACTAACAAAAAAAAAAAAACAAAGAAAATCCAAAATTGGTTGGAAAAAAACACACGAAAAAGTTTGTATATTTTTTATTTTTATTGGCACTTCGACGTTTTTGCCTTTATTCTATGTGAACATTTTTTGTTTACATTTTTATATTGAAATTTTGTGCGCGAATTCACATAAAAAGGAATTTGGTTGTGAAAAAAATAAATTCAATGGACATTCAGTTTTCTGCTTCATTTTCGTGTGTTTGTCAATATGTCAAAGGGACTCCATTGTGCGCATGCGTGCACTCTTTGTCTCTTCCTAGACAAAAGAAGGAAAAAATCGGGAAAATAATAGTGAAAATACGTAGTGTCATATAGCTATTACACGGTGAAACGACAAAAAATCGCTTACATCAAAGAAATCTGAAATTCTAAAAAAGTCATGGTTCCCAAACCAAAAAAATACAGAAATGATCTAGAAAATGTCTCGAAAACAAAACCCTGAAGTGATGCTGAATTGATGTCGAAATTATCCTGATATGGTCCCGAAAAAGTTTCAAAACAATTCCCGAAAAGGTCCGACAATATGCCGAAAACAATCAGTAAAAGATACGAACCGATCCTCAAAAAGTCCCTAAAACAGTACCAAAAACGTTCCCTAAAACTAACTCGAAATGATCCCAAAAAAAACCCTAAGTGGTGACAAAAATAATTTCCATAAAGATGCTAAACGTTGGGGACCGTTTCTAAAACAGTACCGATATGATCCCGAAATAATAACAAAAAATTCTGACATAATTCCGAGCACAATTTCAAATTCGTAAATGATGCCGAAAAAATATCGAAAACAATACGAAAATGATCACGTACAACAATCTCGAAATGATCCGGGAAAAGTTTCGGAGTAGTCCCGACGTCAGCCCAAAAAGCTGCACAAAAGATACGTAGAGGTCTCGAAATAGTCCCAAAAAAGTACCAATATGATCCCTACAACTATTGCGAAATGAATGATCCCGGAAAAGCCATGAAATAGTCGCAAAAACGATATCGAAATGATGTATAAAAATTTCTTAATGGTGCGAAAATAATTCCCAAAAAGTTTCGAAATGATGCCGAAAACGTTCTCTAGCAGTACCGATTTGGTCAAGAAATAATACCGAAGTAATCCCGAATACAGTTTAAAAGGAATCAAACTAAGTAGTCCTGGCAAAAAACCTCAAACCACCTGCGAAATGAACTCGAAAAATTCATGAAATCATTCCGAAGTCCCGAAAACAACTCCAAAATGGTCCCCAAAACAATCTCAAAATGTCCCAAAAACAGTGCAAAACTGATCCCAAAAAATCTTGAAAGCAATACCGAAATGGTGCCGAAAACAAATCGGAACTGATCAGTAATGCCGAATGTAGCCTACATGTTCCCAAATAAAACTAAGTAATCTCGCAAAAATTCATTTTATGGTTCAAATTTCCCAGGATATCCCCGCAACCAGTTGAGATAAGTTTTTGCAAGCTTTTGCGAATATTTAATCAAATTAAAGTTATTTTCGACTGTATTCAAAATATGTAAGTTTCAAACAGGGTTGCGATCTAGGGTTGCCACCTAACCGCATTTTATTTATTTTTCCTTATATCTCGGGAACCTCCTCACCGATTTGGATAAAACATGGTATTATAGATAGTATGATACCTTCTAGGATTATATGGAAGAGTGTTGCCACTTGGGGCGGTTCACAGGGTTGCCACCTATCTCAATTTTTTTTTTAAATATTGAGACAGATATGCCAATATGGGTATCAAATGAAAGTTATTTTCGACCATATTCCAAATATGCAAATCTCAAGCAGGGTTGCCACCTAGGGTTGCCATCTAACCGCATTTTATTAATTTTTCTTTATATCTCGGGAACCGCTTGACCGATTAGGATTCAATTTGGCATATAGATAGTTGATAACTTCGAGGAATACCGAGCAAGCTTGGTCACCCAGGTACTAAAAAATTTAGAACGCCAGCTATAAGATATCAAACTACTTAGATCAAAGTAAGTATACCAAAAACATCTAAGTATAAAATTATTTATTTTAGTGGTGTGCTTTGAATTGTACTCGTTCAATATTAGTGCTTTTCGAACTAGTTTCAGTAATTTTGCCTCACTGGCTTAGTGTTCCATTGCAAGTTATTTACTCGCTCCACAAAACAAAACAAAAAATTATCACATTATTTAAATGAATGCAAAATATGCATTAAATGAAAATTCAGGTGTGAAGCGTACAATAAACATATTTGTTTGCTAACTTACTCACCGGTAAATGAATAAAAGATGAAAACAGCTACGAGTTGATATGCAAGAAAACTTGAGCGGAAGTTTTTCGTTCTGAGCAAATGTGACAAAAGTGTTCGGAAACTTGATGATTTTTTATATAATCTGTAAAGATATTGAAAAAAAAAACAAATATTTTTAAAATAAAAATATTTTGTATAACACAAAATTAATTATGTAAGCAGCTCTAAAGAGATAATAAACGTAGTATTTCTTTGTTCCATAAAAGCTGCCCAGTTAATGCAAATTATAAAATTTATTTGTGATTATATAATTAAGTTTTTCATATCTTATTTGTTTACTACAACCAGTTATTATTAGTTTATACACATAAATATTACTTTACACTAGTTTGGCGCTAATAACAAACTTTTTTGTTAAACAAAAAATTTCCAATAAACAAAGCTCCGTAACTATGCCTAATTTTAATATCCGTGACGCATCTGTTTTGTGAGTTGTAAGTCGATAGAGTCGAATGAAAAGGGCGTATTAGCAATTTGAAAAAGGCTGTAGTGATTTTTTTTGTTTTAACCTTTAAAAGTACTTCCAGAATGTGTAGGGTATGCTTATTAGACTGTCCTACAAATGTATGAAAAAAAAGACGTGAGTACCGAGTACTCGTGACGTTTGATTTGTTAACATGTAAACCGCCCCAAGTGGCAACCCCGAAGCGGATAGTCTCCGAATCAATGATACTAGCTCTGATCCCTTACTTTTCTGACTAAAACTACAGATCGCTTGACAGTTCTACAACAAGTAGTCAGAATTTACCAGCAAAATATCTGCTGACTAAATCTTGCAACTCTCTGACTGGAGAGAACTAAATTTTCTGCTCTCACCAGTCTCGTTTAGGCCCGGTTTTTCAGTGCAAGTTTAAACCACAAAGTTGAGTCGCACTGAAGTTTAAACTTGCGCTGAAAAAACGGGCCTTAAAGTTATAAGAGTACTTAGGTGACCGAGCTTTCTCGGTGCTATCAATTTAGCGCTGATTTTACTTACCCAAAATGATTCTAAAATAATTCCAAAATAATCCTCAAATGATCCCAAAACGACCCCAAAAAGACCCATAAATGTTCCCAAAATGATCCGAAATTGAACACAAAACGACCCAAAAATTATTCCAAACTTATTCCAAAATGACCCCAAAATGATTCCAAAATGACCCCAAAAAGACCCTTAAATGTACCCAAAATGATCCCAAAATAATCCCAAAACCACCCCAAAAAGACCATAAAATGTTCCGAGAATGATTCAAAAATTGAACCCAAAATGACCCAAAAATTATCCTAAAATGGTCCAAAAATGACTCCAAAATTATCATCAAATGACCCCAAAATTGTCCCAAATTAATCCAAAATTTACACCAAAATACACTCAAAATAGCCTCAAAATTATCCCAAATGAATATGCTCCAATAGGAGTTATGAATGATGTTGATAACTTCAGGATCATTGCCGAACGAAGCCCTATTACTTTTTTCAGTACTACTGCTTTTATTCGGGTTTGTGTATGTAAACTTGTGGCATCATTTCGGGATCACTTTATTATCATTTCACGACTGTTTTTGGTAACAGATTGAGACATTTTCAACATTATTTCTGGATTATTTAAGAAGGTTTTTGGGACCATCTCGGCATTGCTTTTAAAACTTTCCTGGGATAATTTTGAGAAAGTTTTAGTATATTTTTTGGACTTTTTTGAGATCACTTCGGAACTTTTCCAAACAACAATCACAGAGCAATCCTCAGGATCCCGAGAAATTTGGGACAGTATTTCAACTGCAGTTCGAAATGATCCCGAAGTTGAGTTCGAGAAACGTAGTTCTCATTTGTTCTTCTTCTAAGTTTTTGGGATAATTTCGGAACTTTTTCGAGATTATTTTCTGCATCATTGACTTTCGGGACCATTTTGGCATTGTTATCGGAACTTTCCTGGGATAATTTTGGATGATTTCAGTATCATTTCTGGACTTTTTTGGGATCATTTCGGAACTTTTCTAAAAAACAATCACAAAACTATCCTGAAGATGCCGTGAAATGATTACGAGAAATTTGGGAGAGTATTTCAAATGCAGTACTGAAAGAGTTTCTCGTTGAGTTAGAGAAATTGTATGGGGGTGTAGCTCTCACTTATTCCTCTGCCAAAATGGAATGATGGATACCAAACTCTTTTATTTTACTGTAACATGAGATAGAAATAATAAAATGTTTATTTTTCAATCGCACAAATTGCCGTGTCCGTCATTTGAGGCATCACATGACAACATCAAGTTTGTTGAAGGAAACAGAAGACTACAGCTATATTACTTATTGAACGAAGAAATACGTAAGTGGAAAGAAGATGGAGTGCATCAAGTTTTACACATGGCCTTTAGGAACGTGATGGAGGATCGTAAGGATTTAATTAATTTATAAAAAGTATTGTACTAAAGATAATGATGATCATAATTATTTATTAATGGAATTTCCACACTAATTACCGTAAATGTTCACGACGAATGATATAAAATTATTATTTGGCCCAATACTGGAAGCTTAAGGTGGAGTTATCATCGATCGCATATAATCGAAACTGTAGAGTTTAATGGGGTTAGATCACAATATACACTTTGCAGCTTTACCAAAAAAAAAAAAAAACAACAATTTCTAGCAAAAGTTTCGGTGGTGCAGTGTGAGAGAAGGAAGCAAGTCAACAGCTGTTCATATATCGATCAATATCCGGGTAGCGGACGTAAGAACTGTGATTAACACATTCTTATTACCAGAATACTGACAAACCTCTTTATTCTACTTGTAAAAAGAGTTCACAAGTGCAACCGGAAAAAAGGAAAGATATGCAAAAATATACAAGAAATCCGATACGAAATAAGCATAATAAAGAATGATTCCTATAGACAGATTGGCACTGCTGCCAAAAATAGCTAACAGTCTTTGTATGTGGAATTCTTGGAAACTCATGAATGTGAAACGTGTACATAATTTGTATGAAAGGAAACAATGGATCAGAAATTTTAAATAGGAAACTTTTGTTTGTTGAAACAAAGAAAGTATACTGGGGAGATAATAAATGAAAAGGCTGTGTAATTTAGGGTTCACTTGAACTAGGCATTTTTTAAGGTATTTGGTCGATATTGGTAACACGACAGTGACAATTATTATAATCTCAATTTCTTCATAACATTTGAGGTCTATATTTGCAGTTAATATCTACATATCTTGTTTGCTCAAACATATTTGCACATATATGTATATGCACTTCGGTAATTTATGAAAGTTAAATAACTCGAGAGATTTTTTCATCAAGCTTTTATTAACACCAATTATTTTATCTTATAACTTTAAACGAGCTAAACTTGTATAAATATATATTTGTATGTTAGTATATTTGTATATTCGGACTATATCGGGAACCGCTTGACCGATTTGGATAAAATTTTCCACTTGGGGGTTGCCACTTACCTCCATTTTTTTTAAATTTTGTAGCAAAATACGCCAATATGGGTATCAAATGAAAGGTATTTTCACCGACATACCAACTAAAATATTTTTAAGTAGGGTTGCTACCTTACCGCAGTATATTTATATATCCGGCGATCTTGGGAACCGCTTGATCGATTTGAATGAAATTTGGGATATAGATAGTATGATTTATTCTTAGACTATCCACTTGGGGGTTGCCACTTGGGCGGTGTAGATGGTTGCCACATATCTCAAATTTTTTTAAATTATGGAGCTGGATATGCCAATATGGGTATCAAATGAAAGGTATTTTGGCCGACATACCAACTAAAATATTTTCAAATAGGATTGCCGACCAGGGTTACCATTTTACCGTGTTGTATTTGTATTGTATATTTTTGGGATCATATTTGGATTATTTTGGGATCATTTTGAGATGATTTAGGGATCACTTTGGAATAATTTTGGGGCTATTTTTAGATCATGTTGGGTTAAATTTTGGATCAATTTAGGATAATTTTAGGGTCCTTTTCGGAACATTTGGAGTCATTTTGGGATAGGTTTTGGGTCATTTTAAGAACATTTTGGAATAATTTTTGGCTCATTTTGCGAATAATGAGGGTCGTTTTGGGATTATTTTAGGATTATTTTGGAATCATTTTTGGATAACTTTGGGATCATTTTATGGTCATTATGGGGTAATTTTGGGATCATTTTCGGGTCGTTTTAGGTTCAATTTTGGATCATTTTGTATACATTTAAGGGTTTTTTTGGGGACATTTGGGAATCATTTTTGGGTAAGTAGTTTTAGATTCAATTACGGATCATTTTGGGAAAATTTAAGGGCCATTAAGGGATTATTAAAGTTAGCGCAAAATTGATAGCACCGAGCAAGTTCGGTCACCCAGGTACTTATACTAAGTATTTAAGCAGCTCAAAAGATGTCGTATACCTGTACAATGCTGCGGGCCATATATCGTCGCTCCCAACGAAGACTAATACGGTTCATAATTAAAAACAAAACCCCAAAATGTGTTAGTAAAATTTTACTCACTCAAAGCAAACTCAATAATCTTATGGAGAGTAATAATAAAAACGTTGAAATGAAGCTTCCCAAACTATACAATTGACGTAATACGACCAGCAGTCAGCTTACTTATAGATTAAATTTGTTTCATGAATTTATTAGCAAAATGGGTTGCATTTTTTTATATTTGGATTTATGCTCTGGTTCAGACATAATGTAAATTATAAAGGAAATATTTTTGTATAAATTATTTAGGGTGGTTCGAAAAGTTTGTCAACCCACTGTATATGGGCATAATGTTTTATGATATATAACTTTAATTGTATATAAAAAAAAATAATTGTTTGTTTATTTCGCGTTTGTTCTAATTATATAGAATTTGTAAAAAAAAAGTGTATTTGTATTCTGGTACATAATTTTCTAGCATTTCATTTATTTCCGTAATAATTAAAAATAACAGATGTCATTGCACTATGGTTTTACAGTATAGGCGTGTGAAAAAGAGATAGCGTGAGTTGGGGTGAACAAATTTACGTTGTGGCCGTTTGACCAACTAAAAACGTAACATGACCCGAATTACCCAGACCTAAGTTTTTAGAATTATAAATTGCTCACCCAAAGATTGGAAAATAATACTCCTTCTCAAACTAAATAGTTTCTTCAAATTTAATTTGCTGTTCTAAACAAATTTCTAAACTCCCAACGCATTTTAAATGCTAAAACAACTCTGTCATCTTCGAAGATAAAGTAAGAAAAAAAATTTCCTCGTATGAAGAAAAAGTAAAAAAAAGTGCTGCATACTTTCGGGAGAACTGCTTTTTATATTGGGGTGTCTTCTCACTAAGCAAGTCAACGTTCTTATGCAAACATTTTTCCTGTTAAAAGTTGCAAGTTTCTAGGTGAAGACTTTCCAAGTTTGTTGAGAAAGTCGGTTTCTTTACCCACGAACTCACTTTTATAAAATTAATGGAGTTTATCTGGAAAGGCAAGAATACTTCCACTTGTGATGTAGGAACGGACCTTAAACATTCGAAAATAAGCTAAATGCATATTTACTTAATGCAGCAGCATGCACGCTTTTCGAACGCTTATGTCAGAAAATGCAAAATGCTGCATTTTTAATGCTACTTTTTTAAGCTACTTTAGAAATGTCTGAACTGGAACCGGTTAAGTGAACAGTGGAAAGTATTGCTTGGGTATTGAGCTACGACTAGTAATTTCTTAACATGGATTAGCGCTAGCTTAGTTCTGAGATAGTCGAGTTTTATGCTGGGTATATACGAGAGTGCAGTTGGCACATTTAAATATTTTTAACGTGAAACGCTTCTCAGCGTAATTAGAAATTCAAATGCGTTTGCACGCCACCGGCCAAAAAAAAATTTCAAAACAAAATAACAACAAATAAGTTTATAAACAAAAAGCATAGAGCTTATAGACGCGTGGAAAATGTAAACGACTAATAGTACATTTACACTGCACCAAATTTGGCAAATTTGACCAAAAATGTAAATTTGGCGCTTTTTTTCCATACAAATCTCATTTTCCAAATTTGGACTTCCATCACATTTGATCTCATTTGCTGAACGATACAATTTACAGTTCCTCTAAAAAGCAACCCTGCATGTGTTCCACATTTAGAATTGCCCAGCAAGAACCTTAATGGCTTAATGACCTGTGATAACTAATGCACTATTCACAGCTGTAAATAACAATTTCAAATACTTTTTTTTTAGAAAATGGGCGAATTCTACCAGAAAAAGACAGAAGCCTTCTTGACTCTTCTTTTATTATTACTTTATAGGTGTTTAAATCATCACGGTAATGAATTTTCTTTCGCTGGCTTTTAGTTCTGGTAGAAGATTCTTGCAGGGAAGGGTAATCCAAATGCAAATTTTCCAGTGTAAACGGTGTCCAACTGGCTCATTTGAATAGTACATTTACACCGCACTAAATTTGGCGAATTTGGCGTTTTTTTCCATACAAATCTCATTTTCCATATTTGGAATTCCATCACATTTGACCTCATTTGCCGAACAATACAATTCACAGTTCCTCAAAATAGCAGCCCTGCGGCTGTTCCACATTTAGAATCGCCCAGCTTTTGGTCCTGGTAGAAGATTCTTGCAGGGAAGGTGAAGCCAAATGCAAATTTGCAGCGTAAACGGTGTCGAACTGGCTCATTTGAATTCGTCAAATTTGGTGCGGTGTAAATGTACTATAAGACAGATTAAAATTTACGTAAAAGTCGAAAGTAAAACGAGAGGTGGAAATAAGTGGAAAAAGAAGAAGAAAGAGGGAAAATAAAAGGGTAAAGTACAGCATAAAAGCGCGCACAGAAAAATTCAGTGCACAATTTTATGGTTTGTATGTAAATAAATAAATACTAAAAATGTTATGTTGCCCACCTGTTCGACTGCACTAAGACAAAATGACTCGATTGACCGGCTTGGCGCGTTGACTCGCTAAACTCACTAGCGCACTTGTTGGCTTGGCAATAATAATTTTAGCTCACAGAAACGTTTGTAGGCGGCTTCAACGTAGCGTCGATTTATTTCTATGTGCTAGTATGTAAGGTAGTGTGTGTTTGCGGCGAGGCACGTTATGCATGTAAACTGCAATCAAGCAAATAAATTGTTGGAATATTTTCGGTATTAAAGCGCATTATCATTAGCAGAATTTTTTTGTTATGAGTGAAAAGTGTTAAATTGATTGCAATCACTTCGTTGTTATTGCTGTTAGTTTAATTATGCGCATACGAAGCTTACTTTGTATATATTTCACAGCAATTTCAATTACAATTTTTGAATTTTTTAACGGTCAAATAAACACAAACTAGATTTTTATCTCTGGACGAAATATGCGTAGATAACTGGAGTACACAACTGGTTTGCTTGAATTACAAAGGAATTCTGAATGGGTTATCAGCGCTGTTCCGGTTGTATTGTCACTTGAGCGGGTGAAGTATGTACTAGATATGTAAACTTGCAGGTAGCACAGCTCAGTTGACATACATAACTGCGAATTGATATGATTGTTGTTATACGTCAAGTTGTTTATTTTTATCTTTTTTTTGTTGTTTTTATTGTTTACTTTTCACTGATACGCTGTCTTGTCTGCCAACAATTTGTGTACATCTCGAATGCCTCTGTTGGCTTACGCGATCTGTTGCGCGCCGCTTATCTCGCCAAGAACACGATTTTAGTTGTTGTTTTTGTACTAGATGATAAATTTAATTGGCGTAGCTGCCGCCTTGGGATAACACCTAGCGTTAATAATATGCAAGTACATGTAGTTTTGAATTAACACTATGCTACACAATTTTTTTTCGAGAATTTATAAATGCAAAATATGCTTACTCGTTAATTAAAAAAAAAATTAAATAAAAATTTAAATAAGTGAAATAAAATAAAAAAGGAAATTAAATAAAAAGTATAAAATGTAAAATATTATAAAAAAAAATAAAATAAAATAAAGTGTCTTAAAAAAATAAAATAGAAAAAAAAAAATAATAATATTTTGATAAAAAAATAAAAAATTTAATTAAATTAAAAAAAAATTCAATGAAATAAAAAAAAGCAACAAAAAAATAAATAAAATTGAAATATAAAAAAATAAAATGAATTAAGAAAAAAAAAAAAAAATAAATTAAATAAAAAAAATAAAACGAAAAAAAAAAAAATAATAATAAAATAGTAAAATATTCCAATAAATAAAAATAAAGTAAAACAAAAAAAAATAATAAAATTATATCTCTACATATAATAAAATTGTAACAGGTCGATGTCTGTACATAGCAGATATCAACAAAAATTGATTGGGGGAAGCATTATTAAGCGAGTAGAATCCAAATCCAAAATTTTAAAAAATTTTGTGTGTCTGTCTGTCTGTCTGTCCGTATGTTTGTGGCCGTATCACTCTGAAAGTAATGAATGGAATTGAATGAAACTTTTTTCGTTGGATTGCTCGAGGCTCAACTTAAAATTTAAGATATTACTTTTATCGCTATCTCAACCGGTTTTGGAGTTACCGCCCAATATGTGGACCATGTCTGTCAGTATGTGTAACAATAAAAGTTCTGAATGGAATTGAATCGTTGGCTTGCTCAACTTAAAGATTAAGATATTACTTTTTTCGATATCTCCATGGGTTTTGGGGTTATCGCCCAATATGTGTACCAGAGGTGACCAAAAATGTCTTAGTACAATATGGGTGTCAAACGAAAGGTGTCACTGAGTGCTATAATATGCGATGTGATTCATTGATATATCTGAAATGGTTTGGGAGATATCTTGAAATTTCGATAGCTCGACCGGTTTCGGATGTATCGACGAATATTTCCACAAAAATGTGTTAGTACATTTGGCTATCAAACAAAAGGTGTTTATGAATGCTGTCATAAACCATTTTAAGTGCTGAACTCCAGTATTTTTCTTGGATTTTATTCTTTGCGGCCGCCGTGGTGTAGCGGTTAAGTGTTCGGCCTTCTACACCAAGTCGTGGCGGTTCGATGCCCGGCAAAAGTAACATCAAAAATTATTTAGAAAAAGAATTTTTCTAAACGGGGTCGCCCCTCGGCAGTAGTTTGGCTAACTCTCCGGGTGTATTTCTGCCATGAGAAGCTTCTCAGCAAAAAATTAATTTGCTTTGCAAGTGCCGTTCGGAGTCGCAAAAAACTGTAGGTCCCGCCAACTTGTAGGAAAAAACTCAAAAGCAACACACCACAAGTTGGAAAGAGAAGCTCTGCTAAAAATCTCGTTAGAGGTTATGATAACCTGTTGGTATATCGCCGCCATTCGTTTTTTTTTTAACGCAGCTGCAAAAAAAAAACAGAAATTTTACGCACACGGAGTAGCGGGCACCAGCTAGTAAAATATAAAATTAAATAAAATAAAATTAAGAAATATAAAAGAAAATAAATTAAAAATACAAATCAAAATTAAAAAAAATTAAAAAATTATTAAAAGTGGAAAATAAAATTAAATAAAATACTTTAATATAAAACACATTAAACAAAAAAACAAAATGAATTGGAATAAAATAAAAAAAAAAAACAAAATATGAAAAACTAAAAACAAAAAAAAAAAATAAAACAAAAAAATTATATAAAAAACAAAGTAAAATAAAAAAAATATAACAAAAAAAAAATTTAAAGTAAAACAATAAAAAATCACAAAAAATTAAAAGAAAATACAAATAAAAGTAAAACGAAATAAAAAAAATAAATAAAATATTGTGAAAAAAATTAAATAAAACCAAAAAAAAAAAAAATAACATGAAATAAAGTAAGAAAAAGAAAACAGAAAAATAAAAATAACATAAAATAAAGTAAAAAAAAACAGAACAATAAAAATAACATAAAATAAAGTAAAAAAAGAAAAATTAAGAAAAATAAAAAAATAAAAAAGTGAAGTATTTAAAAAAAGTAAAGTTAAAAAAACCAAGAAAATGAAAATAAATTAGAAAGAAAAAAAACAAAACGAGATGTAATAAATTTAAATAAAGTATTAAAAAAACGAAACAAAAAAAAAATTAAAAAATTGAATAATAAAAAAATTAAATAAATAAAAAAATAAAAATAAAATAATATTTAATATTTTTTAATTATAATTTAATAATTTTTAATTTTTTTATTTATTTTATTTTTTTTTTTAAATTTAAGTTAAAAGTCAAAAATTTGAATACATAAATAAGTTCGCTTTCTTTTAGAATGAAATCCTTTTTGGCAATTCTCGTTTTTCTTGCTATTTGATACCATTTTTAAGAACACGAGTAGGCTTCATATTTTTATACCCAGCGTACCAGTACTAGTACAAGGGTATATTAATTTTGTTCACATGACGGTAGTACGTAAAGGCACAAAACAATCGAGATAGATATGTGAAAGTTCTTAGGTTGAAAAGAGGAGTTGATTAAGGCATGTCCGTCCGTCTGTCCGTCCGTCCGTCTGTCCGTCTGTGTACACGATAACTTGAGTAAAAATTGAGATATTTGCATAAAATTTTGTATACAGGTTACTTTTTGAAAATGGGCGAAATCGGATGATAACCACGCCCCCTTTTTCGATATCGAAAATTTCGAAAATCACACAAATTGGCATATCTCGGCAGCTGAAATGGGTAAAATGATATAATTTTATAGGTGAATCCCCCTGGTCATTCTCTTGAGATATACCTGATGAAATTGGATAAAATCGCCCTCCAACCACGCCCACTTCGATATCGAAAATTTCTAAAATCACCTAAATTGAAAAAATTCGGTAATGGTATTATGATTTTTTCATAAATTTTTCAAAGTAGGCGTGGCATCGCCCACATCACGGTATACTAGCATAATAGGGAGCATACCTGATGTAATTGGACGAAATCGCTTCCCGACCACGCCCACTTTCGATATGGAAAATTTCGAAAATCACAGAAATTGACATAGTTCGGTAAGGTAAATAGCTAAGATAGTAAAAACTTTAGGTAAATCCTCCTAGGGCCTATATCATTGTTATCCCGTTCTTAAAATTGCCGCTGGGTATTTAATGATCGGTTCACCCGAACTTAGACTTTCTTATTTGTTATAATTTCTTTTATTTAATTTTTTATTTTATTTCTAAGAACACGAGTAGGCTAAATATTTTTATAATTTGTTTTTATCAAATAATTAAAAAAAAAATAAAAAAATAAAAAAATTAAATAAAACCAATTATAAAAATATAACACGTCTTCCTGTTAAAACAACACTTTCAGTCACGTTAAACTAACACTACCTGACATTAATATAACAGGATATTTCTTGTTAATTTAACCAGGGTTCATGCCAAATTTTTCTTTTTTATATTCTGTTCTGTGTGTAGAATAAGCTCAGTAATCGATTAGCTCGAAAAACTATTGATGGAATGATGCGGGTAAGGAGCTACTGCCGTCAAATTTCTGTTGTTGCATAGTTTAATTTATATACATATCTACTCATAATTATTATTTATAATTTTCATTGCCAAGGAAGTAAAATGCGGGGGTCAGGGGCGATTTTAATTATCTCCAATCAAGCTATTGGATAAACCAGGCTATATTAAGTTTTAGTTGACCGGCAATAAAATTATTATAAAATCACTATTCACTTTCTATTGTTGGCTACGCTCGACTAAATAATTAAAATCTATGCATATTATATTAGTTTTGTTATTTTTAACACCTTTCCTTCGAAGTTTGTTTACATTTATAGGTTTATAGTATTTTTTTTTTTTCAATTTATCTACAATTATCATAATTTCATTAAAACATTTATATCACTCGCCACTCTTTAATTTATTCTTTTTCTGTTTATTTATTTCTATTTTTAGTTTTTTTTTGTTTTTTCATTAATTCACGTTCTTCGCTTTATTGTTTACGCGCCATGCCACAGCTTCGCACAATTTTATGCTGTTGCCTCAATGAAAGCATCGCTGCTGACTGTTTATCATCAACCTTTGGCAATTGCCGCCTGGTCATTCAGCCACTTGCTATGTAATAGCTGCCACTGTTACTTCCGCCTCTGTTGTTAAGGCTGCTATTGTTGCTGTTGTTGCCTACTGTTGTTTACTGTCATTTGCTCATCATGGTCGGTTTGGTTTTGCTGCTGTGCTCTGTTAAATTCTTGTTATATTCTAAAATGCATTGAGTAGTCTGTTAACGCGAAGAGCGCGCTATTCTACTAATACTATTGAACGTTTTAGACGTGCCTACATGTATTTGCGGGAGCTTTTTAATTGCTTTACTATATGTTGATGTGTTAAAATGATTTTCTTACCTGCAAAAGTGCTTTTCTATATAAGCTTTTATTGGGGTGATCAAAAATATGCTTTATTTGTGAATTTCAACCAGAGTTTAAATTTCATTTGACTTGAGTTTTATTTTTACATTTCTTTTTAAATTTTATTTTATCATATACAAGTTTTTTTCTTTTTTTAATTTTCTTTTTTTAGTTTTTAACTACTTTTTTTTTAATACCTTAATTTAAGTTTTTTAACTTAATTCATTTATTATATTTTCTCTAATCATGTTTTGTTAAATTTTATTTTCTTTTATTTGTTTTTAGTTTAATTAAATTTTTTTTTTTACTTTATTTGATTTGATTAGATTTGATTTGATTTGATTTAATTTAATTTAATTTAATTTTAATATTTTATTTTATTTTATTTTATTTTATTTTTATTTATTTTATTTTATTTAATTTTATTTTTTTAATTTTTTTGCTTATGTTTTTTTTCAATTTAATTTAATTTAATTTTACTTTATTTTATTTTATTTTATTTTATTTTATTTTATTTTATTTTATTTTATTTTATTTTATTTTATTTTATTTTATTTTATTTTATTTTATTTTATTTTATTTTATTTTATTTTATTTTATTTTATTTTATTTTATTTTATTTTATTTTATTTTATTTTATTTTATTTTATTTTATTTTATTTAATTTTATTTTATTTTATTTTATTTTATTTTATTTTATTTTATTTTATTTTATTTTATTTTATTTTATTTTATTTTATTTTATTTTATTTTATTTTATTTTATTTTTATTTATTTTATTTTATTTTATTTAATTTTTTTAATTTTTTTCTTATGTTTTTTTCAATTTAATTTAATTTAATTTTAATTTATTTTATTTTATTTTATTTTATTTTATTTTATTTTATTTTATTTTATTTTATTTTATTTTATTTTATTTTACTTTATTTTATTTTATTTTATTTTATTTTATTTTATTTTATTTTATTTTATTTTATTTTATTTTATTTTATTTTATTTTATTTTATTTTATTTTATTTTATTTTATTTTATTTTATTTTATTTTATTTTATTTTATTTTATTTTATTTTATTTTATTTTATTTTATTTTATTTTATTTTATTTTATTTTATTTTATTTTATTTTATTTTATTTTATTTTATTTTATTTTATTTTATTTTATTTTATTTTATTTTATTTTATTTTATTTTATTTTATTTTATTTTATTTTATTTTATTTTATTTTATTTTATTTTATTTTATTTTATTTTATTTTATTTTATTTTATTTTATTTTATTTTATTTTATTTTATTTTATTTTATTAAATTTTTTTATTTTTTTTCTTACATTTTTTTTAAATTTAATTTATCTTAATTTTACTTTATGTTATTTTATTTTATTTTATTTTTCTTTATTTTATTTTAATTAATTTAATTTTTTTAATTTTTTTTCTTATGTTTTATTTCAATTTAATTGAATTTAATTTTACTTTATTTTATTTTATTTTATTTTATTTTATTTTATGTTATTTTATTTTATTTTTATTTTAATATCAACTCAATCATGCAAACACACAGCATATCCAATGTACGAATACGTTTTTCGTAACTTTAATATTTTTTCTTAAAACAAATATATAAAAAATACTCTTAAATATAAATTGATGAAATAATATGAGCACCAAGTTGCATTTAGTTGACTTTTAACTTGGATATATGATAAGTAAAATAATAATTGTTTATATAAAGTATCAAACGTTGAAGCGCATCCAGGAAAATTTCATTGATTGATTTTACAATGTGGGTAGTAAATGAAAGGTCTTGTCGACAGCCTGAACGTAGTGTAAGTTTTATTTCGTTACCTCAATCTGTTTCGGAGATATCAACCAAAACATGAATAAAATGTGTCTGAACATTTCTTACGTGAATAACTAAGGGTTACTCATACGCCGTGTATGAGTTATAAAAAGTGCACTATAATTGCAAAATTTTCCAGGTATCCACAATAATTTTTGCTAGAAAACATATTTATTACGTAATATACTAAAATACTTTTGAAATTCCAATGTCCTTTTCTCGTGAATACGTTTCTCCAATATCCTAGCAAAGAATCCTGTTGTCCTTATAAAAATTCCAAAGTGGAGATTTATCATACCGTCCTTTATATATGAACAAAATATTAAAATTATCTAATTTTGGAAGCGTTAATAGACTTTTTGGCGAACTTAGTATAAGCTGCTAGAAAAAACTTCAACTAAAAACGACACGGTTTGCCGTTATCCTAGAAAAATAAAACTTCGCACACATGTTATTAAATAAATAAATATTTTAGTCACTCAAAAAAGAGTATCTGTAAAAACACAATTTTCATACTTCTCGGAAAGTATTTGCCTATCACTACTCTAAATGAATCCTGCCTTAGCTGCTACAAGTGATTGCAATTTTCGAATCACGTCTTTCCTGCTACTTTGCCTTTAACTGGATCACACTTTTTCGGACCATTTCCAATGCAACTCGCATAGGCCATCATATGCGGTATGAGATTTTGTTGCATTACACCACGAAAGAGATGTTCCCAGGGACCGGAAGCATACACGCCCACATCTTCGCCACCATGAACGCCTACATCTTGCTTGACATAACTTGGAGCGATAAAATCTGTGGAATAAGAGAAAAGAATTTTGTAAGTTTATAAAGATTATTATTACTCAAATCAACTACGTTAGGGTGGGTTGAAATATTTCCATGGTCTCAGCACTATAAATTCTATTAACGAGCGAGTGCTAAGAAAACCAAAAGTCAATTCACACTACTTCATATTAAATTTGCTAACCTGGACTACCCATTTGTCCGGTCAAATCCATTCGCATACCATCTTCGTATTGATATTGCTTGGGTCCTACGGCATAATTCAATGTCGCATAGGGAATACCATCCGAATCTGCGCCCATATTATTCAAGCCAAATATATTATTGCCACGCTCAGGGTAGCCAGAAATACTCAAAGGATGTCCATGATCCGCTGTTACGACAATAAGAGTCTCTGCGGGATCTGTCATATCACGCGCCAACTGTATAGCTTGATCAAACTCCAAAAGCTCATCTAAAGCTATGTGTGCCTTATTTTCGTGATTTGCAACATCAATCAGACCCCCTTCGATAAATATAAAGTAGCCATTGGTGTTTTGTTGAAGAAAAGCGAGCGCCACACCCGTCATTTCAGCAAGAGTGGGCTGTTCGTCATTAGCTTGTAAGTGATATTTCATTAATTTTGATTGAAAGAGTCCCATTATGTTGGAAACTTGTGTAATATTCGTACGCAGCAGCTGCTCGCGATTTTGCACAATTCTACCACGCGGATTTGCGTTCTTCCAACGCGTCAACAAATTTCTACCATCCAAACGTTCGCCCTTATTGCCGAATGCATCTACGATCGAGTTCGGCAGAAATTTGCCCATACCGCCACCCATCAACACATCAAGTTTCTTACCCGGCAAGGTGTTGATCAGCTGTTGTGCTATGTCTGTGCAAGTGCTGGGATCTGCGCCACGTTCAAGCACATCTGCATCAGACTCCCAGAAACGATTTGCAACATGCGCATAACCCCCCGAGGGGCTGGCGTGCGTAAGCGAGGTGGTGGTAATAAAACCAGTCGATTTCCCCGCCGCCTGCGCCCAACCATATATCGAGTCCAAATGATTGTTGGGATTCATGCTCTCGGTGCAATTGTTAAAGTTGACTTTGGCGTTGACGCCCAGTGTGAGTGTGTTCGTTTTGACACCACACAGATAAGCCGTTGAGGTGCACGCCGAGTCGGCCACTTGCGCATTTGTGCAGTAAGTCTAAGGATTGTGGAAAATGATAATAATAATAACTACTGTGGCTTCAGCCAATTGTTGCATACTTACACGACTTAAGCCGGTATAAGGGAATTTCTCAAATGCCAGCAGTTGCTCTTCACCCAAGTAACCAACACGTTGTCCCTTGTGTATCCTTGCGGCTGTTATGGAAGTCAGTGGCATGCCATCGCCTAAGAAGAAGATTACATTCTTGGCTGTATTCAAGTTGAGTTGCCTCTTCAAACGTTGCTGCAGTTCGGCATAAGCTTGATTTTGCCAAAATTGCGCATCCATTTCCACTGTGGGCACTATATGATTATCCATAGCCATGCCATTTTTGTTGGGGTCCATTGCTCGCGAGTTGCTTCGGTAATGCGGCTCATGTATTTCCCTAGCTGGAATATACCAAAGAGATCTGTAAGTATTAGTGTTCATAGTGTAGCGAGCGTAAATAGTTCTAAGTACCATTAACCCTCAAAGTGAGTTCCACTACTAGGAACTGACTAATGCAGATGACCCAAAATAGTTTGAACTGCTTCATTTTCTTTGACTTTACAGCACACTAGCGAAATACTCGTCCTAAAATGTAGCTAACTTGGCTGAACTTGCACTTGAACTACTTCTATGATTGCAATTTGAAGGTCTTTTATCATCTGTAACCGGCTAAACCTATCCTATCCAATCATCAGGAATTAAGATCTCATTATTTATTTAGCTTTATGATAACTATTTTCTAGTTAAGTCATTTTGTATTTGTTTAAATTTTTGTAATATGTAAAAATAATCTTAGCGAAATTCTTTTGACACCAAGTCGCAAAAAAACATTAACTTTTAAGAGCTCAAAACAAAATTGTCCAACTTTTGGTTTTCAATTGGCTTTCGAAAAGACGCCCTACTTTTCCAAGAAAAAGAGTTCTTTGAAACTATGTATGTACCTCTTTTGATCAATTCTTTATCTTAAAATCGTGTGAGACAAGAAGAAAAGTTATTTTTAGCAATTATCTTTTTAAAAATTCCAAAAACTTTCCCCATGAAAGAGAAAAATAGCCCAGTTCAAACCAGCCTTTTTTGCAACATGATTGCTAAAGATTACTGATTCTGTTAAAGAAGTTGTTGAAGCAATTTCGGCTTTATTTACTTACAACTATTTTACGCTATCTTTATAGCATAATATATCTTAATAATTTAAAAAAGATCTATTTTAAAAAGCACGGTGATAGTTTATGAAAGTGCTACACGTGTTGTGGTGAAATCGTGATACAAATCACGGGTTTGCTTACATGTGAGAGTAACATGTGCCAGTCACTCCAAGTTTTATTTCAATAAGATAATTTTTAGATAATTAAATCATGCACGTGAAAAGTTAAACTACCGGCGTTGGATTCTTGTAGGCATGATAAGAAGAGCTAGAATAATAATATGAAGCAATAGAGTGCTTTCAGTAGTGCGGCCAAAATAACTTGACTTTTAATTTATCAATTTAATTTAAATTTCAATTTAATTTTCAAATTTTATTTTATTTTATTTTGTTTTATTCATTTTTTTAAATTTTATTTTAGTTAAATGTTTTATTTATTTTTTATTATTTTAATTTATTTAATTTATTTATTTTATTTTTAGTTTTATTTTATTTTATTTCATTTTTTATTTATTTTTATTTATTTTTATTTTTTAGCGTTTTCTTTTGTTTTATTTCATTTTATTTTATTTTTATTTATTTTACGAACTTTGAAAATTATTATTTATTTTATTTTAAACTGGTTTTGTTTAATCGTTTTTTTTTTTTTTTCAAAACAAAGCATAATAATTCAAACCTGAATTTTCAATAGGAATTGTTATCACGGTCTCACAAAATTCTAAATTATTTATTTTATTTTTTATTTTTATTTTAATTTTTCTTTATTTTATTTTATTTTATTTATTTTTAAATTCTATTACTCCCTTAATATTTTATTTTATTTCATTCAATTTAATTTAATTTAATTTAATTTAGTTTAATTTAATTTAATTTAATTAAATTTAATTTAATTTAATTTTATTTTATTTAATTTTTTTTTTAAATTTTTATTAATTTAATTTTTTAATTTTTTTTTAAATTTTATTACTCCCTTAATATTTTATTTTATTTTATTCAATTTAACTTAATTTAATTTAATTTAATTTTATTTAATTTTATTTTATTTTATTTCATTTTATTTATTTTATTTT
>CAXKVI010000004.1:91981764-92016764 GCA_964058755.1 Campiglossa producta
TTATTTTATTTATTTTATTTTATTTTATTATACCCAGCTGTACTTGTACACAGGGTATTATAACTTTGTTAGGATAACGGTTGGTTGTACAGGTATAAAGGAATCGAGATAGATATAGACTTCCATATATCAATATGATCAGGATCGAAAAAAAATTTGATTGAGCCATGTCCGTCCGTCCGTCCGTCCGTCCGTCCGTCCGTCCGTCCGTCCGTCCGTCTGTCCGTTAACACGATAACTTGAGCAAATAATGAGATATCTTCACCAAATTTGGCATGCGTACTTATTTGGGTTCAGAATAGATTGCTATTGAAAATGGGTAAAATCGGACCATAACCACGCCCCTTTTTCGATATCGAAAATTTCGAAAAACGTATAAAATGGGTTAATTCAATATTAGAAGCAGCTACAATGATAAAATTTGCAATATGTATTGATTTAGATGTTCTAAGGCCGATTTTATAAAAAATTTTGAAAAGGGGGCGTGGTACCGCCCACGTATATTTGAAGAAATTTTAAAATTTTGACTCTTAATAACTTCAGAACAGTTTATGCTAGTATAACGAAATTTGGTAGAGGACATACTATTGTTGTGGTAAATTCAGCTATAGAAAATAAACGAAATCGCTTCGCGACCACGCCTACTTTTTCATAAAAGTTATATTGAAAGCAGGTGGAAATATTGAAAAGTCCATATCTAATTAACTGATTTCGCTATAATAATATAATTTGGTACATACATCAACTTTCATATTCTTTACATAATTTTTTCAAAATTTTAGAAAGTGGGCGTGGCACCGCCCACTTATGAGTCAAGCAATTTTTAAATTCGGCTGCTAACAACTTCAGAACGGTGTGAGATAGATTTACGAAACTAGGTACCAGGCATGTTATGTTTATGTAGAGTACTACCACAGAAAATAAGAAAAATCGGTGAACGATCACGCCCACTTTATGTGCACAGCTGGGTATGTAATGTTCGGCTTCACCCGAACTTAGACTTCCTTACTTGTTTTATTTTATTTTATTTTATTTTATTTTATTTTATTTTATTTTATTTTATTTTATTTTATTTTATTTTATTTTATTTTATTTTATTTTATTTTATTTTATTTTATTTTATTTTATTTTATTTTATTTTATTTTATTTTATTTTATTTTATTTGTTTTATTTTATTTTATTTTATTTTATTTTATTTTATTTCATTTTATTTTATTTTATTTTATTTTATTTTATTTTATTTTATTTTATATTATTTTTTTTTTTTTATTTTATTTTATTTTATTTTATTTTATTTTATTTTATTTTATTTTATTTTATTTTATTTTATTTTATTTTATTTTATTTTATTTTATTTTATTTTATTTTATTTTATTTTATTTCATTTCATTTTATTTTATTTTATTTTATTTTATTTTATTTTATTTTATTTTATTTTATTTTATTTTATTTTATTTTATTTTATTTTATTTTATTTTATTTTATTTTATTTTATTTTATTTTATTTTATTTTATTTTATTTTATTTTATTTTATTTTATTTTATTTTATTTTATTTTATTTTATTTTATTTTATTTTATTTTATTTTATTTTATTTTATTTTATTTTATTTTATTTTATTTTATTTTATTTTATTTTATTTTATTTTATTTTATTTTATTTTATTTTATTTTATTTTATTTTATTTTATTTTATTTTATTTTATTTTATTTTATTTTATTTTATTTTATTTTATTTTATTTTATTTTATTTTATTTTATTTTATTTTATTTTATTTTATTTTATTTTATTTTATTTTACTTTATTTTATTTTATTTTATTTTATTTTATTTTATTTTATTTTATTTTATTTTATTTTATTTTATTTTATTTTATTTTATTTTATTTTATTTTACTTTATTTTATTTTAATTTATTTTATTTTATTTTATTTTATTTTATTTTATTTTATTTTATTTTATTTTATTTTATTTTATTTTATTTTATTTTATTTTATTTTATTTTATTTTATTTTATTTTATTTTATTTTATTTTATTTTATTTTATTTTATTTTATTTTATTTTATTTTATTTTATTTTATTTTATTTTATTTTATTTTATTTTATTTTATTTTATTTTATTTTATTTTATTTTATTTTATTTTATTTTATTTTACTTTATTTTATTTTATTTTATTTTATTTTATTTTATTTTATTTTATTTTATTTTATTTTATTTTATTTTATTTTATTTTATTTTATTTTACTTTATTTTATTTTATTTTATTTTATTTTATTTTACTTTATTTTATTTTAATTTATTTTATTTTATTTTATTTTATTTTATTTTATTTTATTTTATTTTATTTTATTTTATTTTATTTTATTTTATTTTATTTTATTTTATTTTATTTTATTTTATTTTATTTTATTTTTATTTATTTTATATTTATTTTATTTGAAGAAAGAAGTGTTATTTTATTTTATTTTATTTTATTTTATTTTATTTTATTTTATTTTATTTTATTTTATTTTATTTTATTTTATTTTATTTTATTTTATTTTATTTTATTTTATTTTATTTTATTTTATTTTATTTTATTTTATTTTATTTTATTTTATTTTATTTTATTTTATTTTATTTTATTTTATTTTATTTTATTTTATTTTATTTTATTTTATTTTATTTTATTTTATTTTATTTTATTTTATTTTATTTTATTTTATTTTATTTTATTTTTTTTTTTTTTAAATTATTTTATTTTAATTTGTTTTATTCAATTGAATTTAATTTTTTTAATTTATTTTGTTTATTTTTAATTAAATTTTTTTTTATATATTATTACTTTACAAGCACTCACTGCCGCCCTGACCGTGTACGTCCTCGATGCGCTTAGCTTAGACATGTCATTCGTCAAAAACTCGTTGGGAATCAAAATAAGAGAACATTTATTTAGTTCCTCATTACTTCACTCAATCCATCCTCTTCTTCTTGTTACTACTATGAAACTAAATTTTTCATTCTCAACTTTCCGCTGCTCTCTGCACATCTTCTCCCCACAGAATGCATTGTTATAGCCTCTGTTGCACTATTCAAAAATAGTAATTTCCGCTTCATAGCTACACCACTTCCGGCTCAAATGGTTTGTCATGATGAAGAGCAGCAAGTTGCAATTCCCATTTTTGCCTGAAACGCTCGCATTGTACCGTGCCACTAGTTACTTAGATGAAATTAGAAATTATTGACCTGAGAGCACGTCCGAACACCGGAAAGCTTCAATGGCCACAAGCTCGGTTCAAGGGAATGAGGAAGAAAAGTTGGATGGAGGAGCAAGTGCAAGCACTATATATGACTTTCTAACTGTGCTATATGTAGATATGTATGTACGTAAATATATTTTTATGTGATGTGAATCAGTAGGGCTTGTAAGGTACATAGTTTAAGTTTCCAAATAATTTAAAGGCTTTATACTAAAATTTGCTGTAATATTGGCAATGTTGAATTAGGCCGGGTCGATTCGTATGAACCCAAAGAAATTTACAGCGCCATATTGAAATTGTGATTATTTGGTCATTTCTAACATTTTTGCCAAAGAAACCATAGATCTAAAATGAACTTTGAACCAGCGACGTTTTCTTTCTAGCGTTCTTTTTTGGATTTTAAATTTTTTTCGAAAACCCATTAAATTTGGATTTGTTACAATGCAATTCAAATACTGGAAGTGGGTCAATGAATAAATTTAAGTCAGTATTTTTTTTATTGAGGGCCACCAGAGGGCGCTTCCGTTCTTTTTTTTGGAATTTAAAATATTTTTTTGGAAAATCCATCAAATTTGGATTTATTACAATGCGATTCAAATTTTGGAATGGTGTCTAGGAATAAATTTTCGGCACTATTTTTTGCTTCTGAAGGCCACCAGATGGCGCTTTCGTTCTTTTTTGGATTTTAAAGCCTTTTTCCGAAAATCCATCAAATTTCGATTTGTCACAATGTAATTCTAATTTTGGAAGAAAGGCCGCTTAACAGTAGCATCACATGTACCAACGCACCAGAAAAAGTTATAAACTCACGATACTGACTAGTGTGGATGTGGAAAACTTGGTGATGAAGCCAACCTTCAAACAAACCTCAACGGCCCGACATGATGTACCGCTACACTAATTAAATTTCGAACTTTTTTTAATACTTTATTTTACCTAAAATCGAGAAATTTTAGCTTAGATTTCTAATTAATATCACTGTGCATATGTCATGTTTTAAGCCGAGTCACAAGCCTTAGCGCCATCTCCAATACAAGCAGCATAAGCCATCAAATGAGGCAGCGTATTTTGTTGGAGTACACCACGAAAGAGATGGTCCCACGGACCGGAAGCGTAAACGCCCACATCATCACCGCCATGTAAACCCTGTGCAGCATTAATGTAGCTGGGAAAGACGAAATCTAAAAATAAAAAAATAACAATAAATTTTTTTTTTTAAAGTTAAATTAAATTTGCACCCAACCTGCATCGCCAAATTGACCAGTTAAATCAATACGATTGCCATCTTTATCCAGATATTGGTTTGGACCAGCAGCATAGTTGAGTGTGGCATATGGTGTGCCCTTACTATCGGAACCGATGTGATTAAAATCCAATATATTGTTACCACGCTCTGGATAACCAGAGATGCTAAGTGGATGCGCATGATCGGCTGAGACAACAATTAGGGTATCTTTGGGGTCGGTTAAGTTCAATGCCATTTCAACAGCCTTCTCCAACTCAAGTGTTTCATCCAAGCTAATACCAGGCTGATTATAGTGATTACCATAATCAATCAGACCACCCTCGATGAATATGAAATAGCCCTTTTCATTTTTACTCAAAAACTTAATAGCCGTCTCAGTCATTTCAGCGAGTGTGGGTTCTCCCGCAGTAGCATGCTGATGGAAATTCATTAAACTCGATTGGAATACACCCAAAATACTTGCGGTTTGCTTTATATTGATTGCTTGCAGTTGTTTACGATTTGTAACAACAACACCACCCGGATGACGCGCTTGCCATTGCGACACCAAGTTCTTACCATCTGAGCGCTCGCCGGGCTTACCAAATGGGTCGATCATTGTTTTTGGTAAAAATTTACCCATACCACCACCCATTACGAGATCTAAATGACGACCTGGCGCTTCGGTGATCAATTGTGTGGCAATGTCTGTACAACTTTTAGTGTAGTTGTCTCCGAGATAAGAACGCACATCGGTATCCGATTCCCACATACGATTTGCTACATGCGCATAACCACCGCTGGGGCTAGCGTGTGTGAGTCTAGTCGTGGTGATGAAGCCAGTAGATTTGCCAGCAGCTTGCGCCCAATCATAGAGAGATGTGAGATCATTTGCTGGATCCAAAGATGCGGCACAATCATTGAAATTCACCTTTGGACCAACGCCTAACGTTAGCGTATTCGCTTTAACACCAGCCAGATAAGCGGTAGAAGTACAAGCTGAATCGGGCACCTGTGCGTTGGTGCAGTAGGTCTAGAGAAACCGTGAGTATGAAAATAAAATAAAAATATAGGAGAATAAATAGGAGGTGAATGTGGTTGCATTCTTTTTCGTTAAAAAAAAAAAAAACAAAAAATGAGAATTATGTAAAAAAATGTTTGCTTGGTTAAATCTTCAAAGTATTGCCTCAACATAAATTTTTTAGTTTTGATTTGTTAGTTATGGAAATTTTTTCTAATTTTTTAAAATTTTGTTAATTTTTTTTTTAATTTCAAGTTTCTAAACGTTTTGCAGTGATCTTTTAATTTTTTTTTTTAAATTAGTTTGTAGTGTTTTTTTTTTTTAATTTTAAAAATTTTGTTCAAAGGTTTTTTTTTTATTTCAAATTTTGAAAAAAATTATAATTTCAAACTACAAAAAAATTGTGTCCCAGAATGTTTTTTGTATAACGTACAGAGAATTTCAAAATGTGATGTAAATTTTTTTTTACTTTAAAAATTTTGCTTAAATATTTTTTTTTGTTTTACCTAATTTGAAGTGATTTTTTTCAATTTTTAAAATTTTATTTATTTTTTTTTTCTTGAATGTGAAGTTTCGAAACATTTTTTTTTTTAAATATTGAGCGGCCCATTTTGTGTGAATTTACCAAATTTTAAAAGTTAATTTTTTTTTTGCAAATTTTTAAAATTCTGTTTATCTTTTCTTCGAAATTTTGAACAAAAAGTTTGAAAATCTGCAGTGATTTTTTTTTACTTTAAAAAATTTTGCTTGAATTTTTTTTTTTATATATTTATTTGAAGTGATTTTTTCCAATTTGTAAAATTAAATTTATTTTTTTTTTTTTAATTTAAAGTTTCGAAACATTTTTTGTTAAATGTGCTGCGGCGCATTTTTTTTTAATTTTAAAATTTTCCAAATTTTTTTATTTCAATTTTCGAAAATTTTTTTTTTGGCTCACATTGCAAAAAGGTTCCAGAAAAATTAAAAATCCTATTAAATTTTTTAAATTTTTTTGCAAGTTACAAAAATAATCAGATTTATAATAATAATTAAGAAACAAAAACATTCATTTTTATTACTTCCGATAGGATACGCTACAAATTCTAGTACAGTTTCAATTTTTTCTTTTTAAATCATGAATATTTTTTTTCCAAAGTTCTCAAAACCTTTAGTAAAATTTTGTACTTTTTTATACCGAAACCCTACCGCTAAGCGTAACTATTTTAACCCACCCTAATATGTAACAGGCACTCACCTTGCTCAATCCGGTATAAGGAAATTTTTCAAAGCTTAGCTGTGACTCCTCTCCAGGCTTGCCTTCACGTTGTCCTTTGAGTATGCGCGCAGCAGTCACAGTGGTCAACGACATGCCATCACCCAAAAAGAATATTATATTTTTTGCTCTGTTCGTATTTAGTTTCTCAGCCAAACGTTTTGTAAGCTCATCATGCGCCGATTTACGCCAATAATTTGATTCCAGTTCCTCAAAGGGTACAGCAGAATTATTGCTTGCTATGCCAGTGATCACCATGCCTCCAACAGCTCTTTGTGAATTTAAACTAAAGCTCATAAAGTCATGAGGATCCTCTGTGTACAAAAAAAAAAAAAATGTTTTACGATCCTTTTTAAATATTATTTTTTTTTTCTTCAAGTCTTACCCTGTGCTTTGGAGGCCAGCATCAATGCCTGAAGTGTTAGTATATTTGCAAAGAATCTGTACATTTTGTTGGATGTGGTGGTGCCCATTTTTCAGGTTCGTTGTTTTTTAGCGGCAAAGTTTGTTGTTTTTTTTCGCCCAGCTTGCTTGGCTGCGAGACTAGCATTGTCTAACGGGCCATTTATACTTTGCGTTATGAGTCTTGTTTGCAGATTTTTGCTTGAGTTAAATAATCCTTAACGCACCACGCGCTTACGTTCATTTTAATCTTATCTAATAAGTTATGAGTTTTGTCTGAAGATATTGAATTATTTTTAGTGTTTTATCTTACTAATATATAAAAACGTAAGTTTGTGACTGACAGTTAATGTTTGTGGCTCTTTAACGTCTGAACCAATGCCCCGATCTTTACGAAATTTTGCACGCAAATTCTTGGGAGTATAAAGTCTGCAACAGGCAGCATAAAATTTCGATATATTTATCGATAACATAGTTATCGGTCAAAATGTAGTTTTACGTAAACTGTGGTATTAAACGAAAGGGGAAGACCAAAGCGCGCATTTGGACTTCGGTTCATTTCGATATAACAGAATAATCGGCAAAATGTGGTGTCGGGTAAGCTTTGCAATACTCGCACAAAATTGATATCAAACGAATGGGAAAGACAACAGCTTTCATTTGGACTTCGGTTCATAACAGAGTTATCGGTCAAAATGTGGTTTCGGGTAAACTTTGGAATATTCGCACAAAATTGGTATCAAACGAATTGGGGAGATCACAGCTTTCATTTCGACTTTGGTTCATTTCGATATATTTATCGATAACAGAATAATCGGCAAAATGTGGTTTCGGGTAAACTTTGCAATACTCGCACAAAATTGGTATCAAACGAAAGGGTAAGGCCACATGTTTCATTTGGACTTTGCTTCATTTATGCTAGCATTTATTTTGATAACGGCTGGCCATAACAAAATTAAATTTGGAAGCCAGATTTTGTATCACCTCGAGATGGTTATATGATAAAAAAATAAAGGCCTTTTAAACGGTTTTGGAGATATCGCTCAAAATGTGGACCAGGGTAACCTTATTAAGGGTGCGTTCAATATGGGCATCAAATGAAAGGTATTGATAAGTGTTTTAAAATTGTGTACTTTTCAGACCGCATTTTCGAGATATTGTTTAAAATGTCAATCAGGAGGGTCCCTCAGTGCGATATGAGTATTAAATGAAAGGTGGTGACAAGTGATTTAAGATTGTTTAGTATTTTTCCCATGTAAGACCAAGGTTTTTAGATATTGATCAACACGTGGACCAGGAGTGGAGCTAGAAGGTTTTTGTAAAAAAAGCGTCTAAATTAAAGGTGTTGATGAGAGTTTTAAATGGGAGTCATTTTAAGTCATTTTGGGAGTGGGATTGAGAAAGGAATAGGGACATGGATGACAATTAGAAAAACAAAATGAAAAGAGAAAAGCATATGAAAAGGATGAAGGAGGGGTGGACGGAAAGAAGGTTGTGGAGCTGAAATAAGAAGGGCGAGTCACATTTAATAAATGAAAACAAGTTAATGTTTGGGCAGGACAACGTCTGCGGGTTCTGCTACTTACATAAGAATATTTCGTCGGTGTCGAAAGTGCTGTTATCCAAATTTTATAGGAGAGACAAAAAAACTATTTAACTTAAGCAAGAACAGTTATATAGTGGGACAATTTCCAACAAAGCAAAATTATTACACGGTTAAAAATTTGAACATAAATTTTAAACTTTTTTGAACTACATATATGTATGACCAAACCAAAATTGGATTCAAATTCAATCTAGACCAGTTTTCATGAAAATTGGGTAAATGAATCAAGTTTCAATTATAAACCAGAAATGTTTTAACAATTTTTTAAAGATAAAATAAATTTTTTGTCCGTTGGCGGGAATTCGAACCATGACTCCCCGCAACATGCCCGTCTGCTCTACCACTGAGCTACGTCGCACACATAAATGTTGTTGGCGAAATTTAATCTTGAATGAGCTTTCAAAAATTAATTTGAATTTTCAAACCCAAAAGTTTAAATTTTATACCGAAAAGTTTTAATTTTAAAACCAAAAAGTTTTAATTTTAAACCGAAAAGTTTTAAGAATAAAATAAAACTAAAAAAAAATGTGGCAGCTGGCAGGATTCGAACGAAAACGCTCAGGAGTCACAGCCGACTGCTCTACCGTTGAGCTATGCCGCACATCAAGTTTTTGAGAGCAAAATTCAATTACATTCAAACAAACCAAAAATAAAAAATTTAGACTGCTTTTTCATTTAGATTTTAAATCGAAACCAAAAGAAATTGAAAATCTTTGTAGGTATTTGGACGGTTTGAAATACTGTACAAAAAAGTTTAGAAAATTGATTAAACTTTATACGGGTTTAAAATTTAGGTTCATTTTTTTAGCCGTGTATCATCATCATCAGCTGCTAATGACCTAAAAAATGTAAATGCTTGTAGAGTTTGCACAGTGGGTGATAGTAAGCAAATTAACTCTTTTTGATAAAATATCAAGCGTTGCCTTTCACTTAAATTTTAGGGCATAATTGTTGAAATTGGCTGACTTTTATGATTATTTGTGCTGCTTTGTGGTAGCTCCATAAATTAAATTTCGTATGCCATATGAGCCACCTAACGCCGAGAAAGCAGATAGTAATATTATAAATCAACGTTACTAAACCTAATGTCTGAGCTCAATGTTAGTTGCCATGGTAAGAATATATTTGTTAAGGGTCGCAAAATGTTGTTACGCACAAAAAAAAAAAAAAATAAAAAAAATTAATAACTTAAAAATAAACAAGTAATAAATAAAAAATAAAAAAATACAGTAAAATAAAAAAAAAATAAAATAAAAAAAAAAAATAAAATAAAAAAAATAGAAGAAAAAAATAAAAAAAGGACGTGTGGCACTCGGGGACTGCCGCGGTAAAGCTATTGCATCTAACTTTTTATCAACTTATGCAATTATAATATTTATGAAAACTTAATGAGCATATTTATGACTTTAGAGCAGTACAGCCTTAACCTGTTAACAGTATAGCCTAAAAATAGTCAACAACCTATTTTATGTAGTGTACAGCTCCAATTTTATGTAATCGGCTTGCTGCTAACATCAGTACAACGTAATACGCCTAACTGTAGGCAACGCTTATATTTATTTTTGTCAAGTTATGTTGCTAACGCCGAACCTTTTAACATTGAAAAAAGTCCGTTACGAACTTTTTTAACATTAATATTTTTTTCATTTCACTCCCACCGCCAAGGCGTGCGATAAAATTTATGCAATAGCTTAAAAAATAAAAATAAAATAATATAGAATAAAATTAAAAATAAATAAAATAAACAAAACTAAAGTAAAATAAAATTAAAAAAAGGAAAGTAAAAACAAGTCTACAAGTCTAAGTTCGGGTAAGCCGTATATTAAATACTCAGCGGTAGTTTGCATATGATTTTCGAATTTTTCCATTTCGGAAGTAGGTGCGGTTGGGAAGCCATTTCGTCCAATTACATCAGGTATACTCCCTATTGTCCTAGTATACGTCGTACCGGTTTCATCGTTCTACCGTAATCAGTTTAAAAATTATGAGCCGTGAAATTTTCAAAAGTGGGCGGTGCCACGCCCTCTTTTTAAAATTTATCAAAAAATTATAATAGAATGACTAGTGAATTCATCCTACCAAACTATATCATGTTAGCCGTTTCCGTTACCGAATTATGTCAATTTATGTGATTTTCGTAGTTTTCGATATCGAAAGTGGGCGTGGTTGGAGGGAGTTTTTATCCAATTTCATCAGTTATACTCCCAACGATACTAGTATGCTTTGTGCCAAATTTTATCGTTCTATCGCAATCAGTTTAAAAGTTATGACCTGTCGAATTTTCAAAAATGCGGTGCCCCGCCCACTTTAAAAAATTTATGGAAAAATCATAAGAGAATGACCAGGGGTGTTCACCTATAATTATGTCAATTTAGGTGGTTTTCGAAATTTTCGATATCGAAAAAGTGGGCGTGGTTATCATTCGATTTCGCCCATTTTCAATAGCAACCTACCTTGGTCAGAAAGTAACCTTTATAAAAAATGTCATGCAAATATCTCAATTTTTACTCAAGTTATCGTGTACACGGACAGACGGACGGACGGGCAGATGGACAGACAGACGGACATGCCTTACTGAGCTCCTTTTTTTAACCTAAGAACTTTCATATATCGAACTCTATATCTACCTATCTCGATTATTTTGTGCCGTTACATAGTACCGTTCGTAGGCAAGTTCCTGTAAGGACAATAATGACGACCTGGTAACCGACGTACAGAGTGTACTTAAATTATGGAGGGAGCACTTTTCCTCACTGCTAAACTGCGAGGGAGACGTCGAACCCGATACCCCAATCCCTGACGATGGAAAAGTCGTCCCACCACCTGACTATATTGAAGTGAGGATAGCTATATCCAGGCACAAGAACAACAAATCGCCTGGAAAAGACGGACTACCCGCCGAGCTGTTCTAACACTTATTCAGAATATGGTCAGACGAGTGCATGCCTCCAGATTGGAATTTAGGTGTGCTCTGCCCGATCCACAAGAAAGGCGATCCCCCTAACCCCACCAACTACCGCGGAATCAGTCTTCTTAATATCGCATATAAGGTTCTTTCTAGCGTGTTGTGTGAAAGACTGAAGCCCATCGTAGACAAACTGATTGGACCTTATCAGTGTGGCTTTGGCGCAAAAAGGAGTTACCTGTATGCCGCCATGTCTGAATTGGACTTCCCTGCAAAGCTTATACGGCTTTGCGAAATGACGTTGAGCAATACCAACAGCACCGTCAGAATCGGGCAGGATCTCTCTGAGCCATTTGAAACTAAACGAGGCTTCAGATAGGGCGACTCCCTTTCGTTCGATTTCTTCAACCTGATGCTGGAGAAGATAATTTGAGCAGCAGAGCTAAACCGCAATGGCACAATCCTTTAAAAGAGCGTGCAATTGCTGGCGTATGCCGATGATATTGATATCATTGGCCTTAACAGCCGCGCCGTAAGCGCTGCCCTCTCTGGACTGGGTAAGGAAGCGAAAAAAAGGGTCTTGCGGTCAACGAAGACAAGACGAAGTATTTGCTGTCATCAAAGAAGGAATCGGCGCACCTGCGCCTTGGCAGCCAAGTCTCCGTTGATGGCTACAAGTTTGAAACGGTGAGAGACTTCGTATATTTGGGAACCAGCATTAACACCGAAAATAATATCAGTCTAGAAATCCAACGGAGAATCACTCTAGGCAACAAGTGTTACTTTGGACTGAGTAGGCAATTGAGAAGTAAAGTCCTCTCTCGAAGAACAAAGATCACGCTCTATAAGTCTCTCATCATACCTGTCCTGATGTATGCCTCAGATTCATGGACAATGTCAAGAGAAGCTGAGATGGCCCTTGGAGTATTTGAGAGAAAAGTTCTCCGGAAGATTTATGGTCCTTCCCGTGATGCCAACGGCGAGTATCGAAGGAAATTTAACGATGAGCTGTACGAGCTTTACGCAGACTTGACCATAGTCCAGCGAATTAAAGCCCAAAGGCTCCGCTGGCTGGGTCATGTTATGCGAATGGACAAAGAAGCTCCAGCACAGAAAGTTTTCTTATCGTCACCTGAATTCGGCAGCAGAGGAAGGGGGATGCCTCGACTGGGGGCTTCCAATTGGCGTCAGTTATCGCTAAAAAGGAATGACTGGCGAGCTTTGATAGGCAACGGCCAAAATCGCTTAGGCGGTTAAGCGCCAATAAATGAATGATGATGACATAGTACCGTTATGTGGACAAAACTATAATACCCTTGTACTAGTACTAGTACGCTGGGTATAAAAAATAATAAAATAAAACAAAATAATAAAAAAATAATAATAAATGAAAATAAAAATTAGAAAAAAGTAAAAAAATTTAAAAAATAAATAAAATAAAATAAAATACAATATTTTTAGGTAGAGTTGCCACCTAATCATTTCAATCATATTTATTTTTACCAAATCCGCTATAATCTTTAAAATGACTTGACTTACTTGAATGAATATTCCAGGTCTCTTAGTATAGTGATGCCACTCAGGCTGTTTTACCGGGTTATTACCAGCTGATGAATTAAAAAAAGAATGAAGCAAAAAGAATATATAATTATAAAAAATATCATTATCATTATTTAAATAATCATAACAGCAATATTCGTGGAAATAATTACTCTGACACACACAGACATAAATACATATATAAAAGAGTAGCAAATATCAATGCCACCATCATCATCTGTTAATCACTTGGTCTCTGTTAGTGTGCGCTGTTGACCTATTGGCCGAATTTACCCAACAATAGCCAATGTCAATCACACTCACTGAATGCGTTGCTACGGGAATGAGTAGAAAATAAAATAGACGGAACCGGAACCGGAGCAGCAACAGGCAGCATTGAGAATACAACACGCGCTCTGTAAACATAAAATAATGCAATACTGTTAGCAGCACTCAACAGCTGACAGCCGAGAGAGAGAGAAAGAGTGAAATTTAAAAATATAGAGAGGACGAATGTAATAAACAAAACAGCGAAAGTAAATTTACTAAAGACAAACACAACGACCTGCCGCACGTTGGACCAACTCGTGTATGCACACATCGGTTAAGGCGCACAGCCGAGCGCAACCTAACGGTACCAGTGACTCCAGTGCGCAGCGAGCATTCGAGCAGTTTGGTTGGTAAACATAAAAACGGTCCCATTAATAAATGTGTACTGTGTCGGCTGATCAAAAGAAGAAGCAGTAAATATGCCGCAGCCGCGCTAAAAGGCTCTTAAAAGTGTGTCGGTGTTTGCGTGTGTGTGTGTATATGCGCATTTTACATATTTGTAGCCATTTGAAAGATGGCTGTGTGCGTGTTAAGCAAAAATGTAGTGGTGAAGTAGAAAATATTTATGAAGAAAGAAATTAGTTAATATTAAAACGGCTACAGATATCTAAAAAAAAAATAAAAAATCAATCAATCACAGCCTAGTGAAGCTTACAAAAAAAAAATAAATAAAATTTCGCTGTGTTTTTTAATCGAAAAAAGTATATATATGTGGCTTATAAAGCAGTGAAAGTTCGTTACAAAGAGTTGTCCCAGTTGTGTGCGAAGCTTGTTTCCCACGCGTTTCGGAGTAATGAATATAAAATATTGCTCATACGTCACGTTTGCCCAGCTAAAGTTTGATAGATATTTTCAGTTATATTTTTAATTTTTCTATTTTGACTTTTTCTTGTTTCATTTATCTACCTACATATATATGAAGCATTTATATGTAAATATATTTTTTAAGTTTTTAAAATTTCACAGCTTCCAGCCAACTCCATTCCATTTTTTTTTTGCAATTCTTTTTTACCTGTCAATTCGCCCCTACATTTTACAGCTGCTCCACAATACATTCAGGCTTTCAGGTTATTGCTACTCTCCCAGTTATGCACGAGCTTCTTTTCGGGTTTCGAGCATTAAACCTGTAAGTTCGGGTGTCAGCGGGACGTTTATGTGCGCTCACCTACAGGATAGGTCTTAACACATACATTGACGAGTATGAACTCAAACACGCACAAATTGTTGCCTTTTTTGCATAAAGCTAGTGTATTAATTGTGTTTCTGTGGGCGTGTGTGTATTGAGGGTCTCTTTTTATACATGTGTATATCCCATAGGCTGTCGTATGTGAAAAATGAAAAATTTTAATTTGCTGCCTGCATATAAACACATACATACATACATACATCATGTATTGAGTTTATTTCAGCGATTTTTTCCAATTGCCAATAAATTTATTAAAATTTTTTCATCATTGAAGTTAACTTTTTAGACGGTGCTGAAAAGTTTAGATTCAAATTGCAAATACAGAATTCTAGCAAAGTAATCTGAAATAATATTTTATGTAGCCTACTTTTAGGCATTATTATACTAAACTCATATTGTAACTTTAAGGCCCGGTTTTTCACTGCAAGTTCCTTCAATTGCTCTTTTGAAATTTCCAAAATGTGTAGCACATTTATGTTTTTGGCGCAACGAAAATATTTAAAAATTGAATTTTTATATTTTTTTAAATTTTCGTTGATCCAGAAAATCGAATGTGTAGCAAAATTGTTACGTATAAGCCATGGTGTCTGTGATTCAGTGCAATACCTTCTTATTTCTGGCTCAACGAAAATTTTAAAAAATTTAGAAACTTACACACTTATTCATAAAAAATATAAAAAGTTTATTAAGCTCTTATATTCATAATTTGTATGAAAATGTCATTTTAAAAAGCTTTATAAACCAATTTTTCATAAAAAAATGGGGGTCAATTTTTAAACATTTTCGTTCCGCCCGAAACATAAATGTGTAGCAAAATTGTTACGTATACGCCATGGTGTCTGTGATTCAGTGCAATACATTCTTGTTTCTGGCTCAACGAAAATTTGAAAAAATTTAGAAATTCTATTTTTAAACATTTTCGTTACGCCCGAAATATGAATGTGTAGCACATTCGTTTTTTCAGGCACAATTTTCATAGATTGATCTACACATTCATGAAAATGGCATTGCAAACTTCCGGGGTTCCTTGTACTTTGGAAACCCAGTATTTTCATCAAGGTCTGAAACCGATTAAAATAACGTTCCGGTTTCGGTTTCGGTTTTTGCAACGTGTTTCGGTTTCGGTTCCGGTTTCGTTCTTCAAAATTTATTTCGGTTTCGGTTACGGTTTCGGTTACGGTTTCGTTCCGGCTTCGGTTTCCAAATAAAAACACGAAAAAAAAAATTTACTACTAAAATACTCAACTACCTATGTAGCTACGAAATAGGTCTGAATTTTCATATATTAACGCTATGCATGGATGAAATTTCTGCACAACAAATTCCTAAAGTTAACTCTACTTTTTTATTAAAAAAATATTAAAATGGAAGCCAAATGAAATGTATAAATCGTTAAAAACATTAAAATTTGTGGCGCTTTCCGAGACAAGCCTGAACATTCCTTTTTCGGATCTCGTAAATTTGTTTCGATCGCTTCATCCAACTATAGTCAAACTTCCTCTTTCAGAATTTTGATACTGATGTCAAAACGTGGCTCGACAATCTTCCATGAAAACTTTCAGGGTACCTGTTTGTAAAAGGAAGTACCTATGTGCCCACTCACAGAAGTAAGGTATTGAAAAAATTCAAAACCGTTTGGAACCGGTTCCGGCTTTTTAAACGGTTTCGGTTTCGGTCTTTTCCAGATCAAAATAACGGTTACGGTTTCGGTTTCGGTTTTGAAAAATGAATCGGTTTTAATCGGTTACGGTTACGGTTTCGGTTTCGGTTGCAGTCCTTGATTTTCATGAATCGTAGAGAAACGAGAGATTAGTCACATGGGCCTATTAACTCAAATCTGGACAATTTTCACATGCATGTTTCTGGCAAAAAAAGGGCAAAATGTGGCAATTATGTAGCATAATTTTAGGCGTTTGATTTTGACATATTTTCCGAAATCTAAAGATTAGGGCTGCCTTCTTTCTCATCCCTCTATATTAATTTTTTTCGTATCCGCTAAGATAATTTTTCAGGTCTGCTACTTAGCTGTTAGGAAAAGGCTTTTTTTACAGGGTTGCCAACTGTGACTTTAAGTTCACTTATCCCAAAAAAAACCAACTTACAATGTATTAAAAAAAATTCCAAGTTTCAGACTTCTAATTAGGGGGGATTAGTGCCTTATAACAACTCTAATATAACTTAAAACTTTTCACAAAACCTTATGGGTTTCAGAAATTAGTAAATTTTCGACATCGAAAAACTTTGTAATGGTCACATTAATGAAAAAAGTTCACCAGACCTTTTTTGTAGAGCGTCATTTGTAATAGTTGCTATAATATTTACCTTTTTGAGGTACTAAATTTTGTTTATGGGACCTACAAAAAATGAGCTCTTTTTTTATTAAAATGAATTTAATGAAGTTGGAAAGTTTTGCCCAAAATTAATTACTTTTCACTTTTGCTTGCCCTAAAACGATTTTTAGTCAAAGTCATTCCAAAGCTAATTATTTTGTGTTTTTGGTTTTTCTTGTGATATTTAAAATTAGACATAGTCCTGCAAAATGCCCAATGAAATTTTACTTAAATTCAATAAAAATAAGAATTGAAAATTGAAGAATTGAGCAGGTGTGAAAAACTCCCCTACATTTTGATTTTGTGATAGTGAAATGTTAACGGAAAGTTGATGATTCCAAAAGATTAACTTAACACCGCTAACCGTTCATTGGTTTAAGCGATTTTAAAAACTATTTGCAGATCCGTTTCCCCCAATGATTGTAGAGATTTGTAGCACTCCCTTTGACTTACGTAGAGCTTTTTACTTTTTCAAAAACAAACAACCAGAAGCGAACGAAGACAAGACAGATTACATAACAAGTGGAGTATGACCTCGCTTCAAGGGCGTACGCAGGGGGGTTGGGGGGAGGGGGGACCGAATGATCTTGAATGAAAAAACACAAGCACAGTTCTGGACTGGTACTTAAACTGGAAGGAGAATATTCTTCTGCAAAAAGTGGGGTCTCAGCCCAAAAATATGCAGATTGATCTACACTGCAATTATCCGACCTATCATGCTATATGGAGTCTTGATATGGTGGCCTGTGCGGAGCAAGGCCACAAACCTGAATCTGTTAGGTAAAGTCCACAGATCTGGCATGATCTGTATTAGCGGCGCGCTAAGAAACGTCTGACTGGGGAGCAAGCACAGCTAGACACTCCAGTATTCTGGCATCAGATCGGTGTGCGGCCACAACAGTCGAAGATAGCTGCTTCAAAACAAACATTCCCAGCAGGGAGGAATGGGAGAGGACGGATCGGTGTCCCGCTACTAACGGCGGCATTTCTGTTTACACTGACGGCTCGTTGTTAGACGGCAGAGTTGGAGGAGGGATTTATTCAAGGGATCTGGAACTTGAGGTCTCCTTCAGACTACCTGATCATTGCAGCGCTATCGGCGAGGATATCGTTATTTTCAGCGACCGCCAAGCGGCCATCAAAGCTCTTGGCTCTTATTCGTTCAACTCTGAACTGACGTTCACATGGATCCCGCGACACAGGGGCATTGAGGGAAAGGGCATACTAGCTTGCCAGGCAGGGTACGGCCAAGCAGATTCTTCGTGATAAAGAGCGCTTGAGTATGCCGTTTGCTACATTTAAGCTAATGCTAAAGGAGTACACACCCCGTCAAGCCAACGAAAGATGGCAACAATCCCCACGGTGCCGGATATCCAAACAATACTGTCCAAACTGGGATCATCATATAAATAGGGGTACTAACCGGGCACTGCCTGATTGGTAGGCACGCAGAAAGGCTAGGTGTGGCCTACCCACGATGCTGTAGTAGTTGCAAAGATGATGCGGAGGAGGAAACGGTGGATCACCTCATTTGCAACTGTCCGGATTTAAGCGGCGCGAGAACTCGCTTTTAGGAAGTTCCCTTCCTGGATAGCCTACGCCAGATCGCGAAGCTGGACATAAGGGACTTGATGGCCTTCATCAAGTCATCTAAGTGGTTCGACGAGGAGTAACGGTGTCGGTTTAGGAGTGTCAGTCCCGGCGTTATGCTATGTGGAGAATTCCAACAACTCAGGGATTCTCCATATGGCCGGGTCTCGGAACTGACTTTTCTAGTGTTGGTGGTATCACAATGGGCCTTTCAAAACTCGCCTAAGTGTGCCTCTGCGACAGACACTTGATTCTAACTTAACCTATCTGGAGGGAACCTTTTGGCAGTAGTTTCATACTAACTTAATACATATACAAGTTTTTTTATAAAAAAGAATAGCAAAATATTTTGTTTACCAAAAAAATCTGTTTAATGAATTCACAATTCAGTTGTGGTTAAGATTTAATTGAATCACTTATACATAGAATACTTTGACATACATACATATCGTCGCTCGCTTGCCAGAGGCATGAATGTGACAATTTTCCAGATTTGAGTTAATAGGCTCACGTGATTAACCTCTCGTTTTTCTACGATTCACGAAAATCCTGGGTTTCCAAAGTACAAAGAACCCCCGGAAATTTGCAATGCCATTTTCATGAATGTGTCGTTCAATCTCTGAAAATTGTCCCAGAAACACGAATAGGCTACACATTCATGTTTCTGGCGCAACAAAAACTGAATTTTTAAATTTTTTAAAATTTTCGTTTTGCCAGAAATATGAATGTGTAGCCAAATTGTTACGTATACGCCATGCTGTCTATTGTTGAGTGCAACACATTCATGTTTCTGGCACAATGAAAATTTTTTAACACTTTTCCGTTTATTATTTTTCTACACCATCGATCATGTTAATTTAACATAAAAGTCATGTTGAATAACTTCACTTCGCGTTAAATTAACATGACTTGACTTCGTGTTAAATTACCATGAATTCCTGTTAAAACAAGCCTATCTCTTTCATATTAGGTCAACATGGTTAATGTTGACAAAAGTAGAAGTTCTCGGTAAAATAGGAACTTCCTTGGAACATAAAGAATGAATGTAAAATTTAAAAATCAAAATCAAGTGAGACTCTAACTTTGTCTCCAGAAAGAGATATCTCTCATTTTCGTCCAACTCTAAAAACAGTTTTTATCGTGTTTTGTATAAATAAAAAATCAAATGTGTTAATTTATTAAGGATATAAAACAGGAAAAAGATTGATTACAAACTATTATCAGTATCTATGTAATATAGTTTTTGTTATGACCTTAAACAGCTTCCGCTTTATTAAAGTTTTAAAAGCTTTCGTTTATTGTTTTTTTTGTTTGTTTATTATTAAAGATTCATAAACAAAACGCAAAATATATGCACACATGCATGTACATATGTATGTATGTGTGTATTATAAGCGCACAATTATTTTCCCATGGGCACTCAACATCACTCATCAACAGAACTCCTTTGGGCGTTTGCAGCGAAAATAGAGTAAATATTGCCACAAAACATTGGAAGCGTCCTTACAAAAAACAAAAATTAACAAATAAATAAAAAGAAGCGTTGCAAACACACACACACAAAGACATTGTCTGCTAATGCAATTTACACACACGTAATAATGTAGAGAGCAAAGAAAAAAAATTTACAGCTTATATAAGCATTATGTATTGATGAGATAAGGCCTGAAGTATGAACTACATAGTTCAGTTGTATACAACGTTCCTTAAACAATACCTTAAGTACCTGGGTGGCCGAGCTTGTCGGTGCTGTCAATTTAGCGCTAACTTTACGTACCCCAAATGATCCGAAAATTGCCCTAAAATAATCCCAAAATAATCCCAAAAAGACCCTTAAATGTTCCCAAAATGATCCGATATTGAACCCAAAACGACCCAAAAATAATCCCAAAACGATCACAAAATGATTCACAAATGATCCCAAAAACACCCTTAAACGTACCCAAAATGATCCGAAAATGACCAAAAAATTATCCCAAAATGACCCTCAAATGTTCCCAAAATGACCCGACAATGATCCCAAAATGATCCCAAAATGCTCCAAAATTATCCGAAAATGAATCCAAATTGTCCCAAATTTATTCAAAATTGAACGCAAAATGATCCTAAAATAATCCAAATATGATTCCAAAAATATACAATACAAATACAATACGGTAGAATGGTAACCCTGGGCGGCAACCCTAAAATAATCCCAGAGATAGTACCGGATATACAAATATACTGCGGTAAGGTGGCAACCCTAAGTGGCAACCCTACTTGAAAATATTTTAGTTGGTATGTCACTGTAAATACCTTTCATTTCATACCCATTTTGGCATATCTCGGTAAATAATTTAAAAAAATGATATAGGTGTCAACCCTGTACACGACCGAAGTGGCGACCCCCCAGTGGATAGTTTTACAATCAATCATACTATCTCTATGCCAAATTTGATCCCAATCGGACAAGCGGTTCTCGAGATAGTACGGGATATACAAATATACTGCGGTAAGGTGGCAACCCTAGGTGGCAACCCTACTTGAAAATATTTTAGTTGGCATGCCACTGTAAATACCTTTCATTTGATACCCATATTGGCATATCTTGCTACAAAATTAAAAAAAAAATTGAGATAGGTGGCAACCCTGCAAACCGCCCTAGGTGGCAACCCCCAAGGGGATAATCTTAGAATCAATCATACTATCTGTATTCAAAATTTCATCCAAATCGGAAAAGTGGTTGCCGAGATAGTCCGGATAAACAAATAAACTGCGGTAAGGTGGCAACCCTACTTGAAAATATTTTAGTTGGCATATGGCTGAAAATACCTTTCATTTGATACCCATATTGGCATATGCTCCATAATTAAAAAAAAACGTGAAATAGGTGGCAACCCTGTAAACGCCCCAAGTGGCAACACCCAAGTGGATAGTCTTAGAATCAAACATAGTATCCCCATGCCAAATTTCATCAAAATCGGCTGAGCAGTTCTCGAGATCGTACCGGATATGCTGCGGTAACGTGGCAACCCTACTTGAAAATATTTTAGTTGGTATGTCGCCGAAAATACCTTTCATTTGATACACGTATTGGCATAACTTGCTCCATAATAAAAAAAAAATTGAGATAGGTGGTAACCCTGTAAACCGCCCCAAGTGGCAATCCCTAAGTGGATAGTCAAGCGGTTCTCGAGATAGTCCGGAGATACAACTTTAGCTCGTTTAAAGTTATAAGATAAGATTATCTAATACGTTGCGCCGTCATGTCTTATGATCACTCACACAATTTTTTGCTGGTTACCCTGTATCACATTAGTCAGTTACATTGTTGGTTCTCCGTTAGCCAAATAACACTAGCGGCAAAAAAGCAGCGTAACTTTTTGTTAAAATTAAATTGTCCTTGTCGGTTGCAAAGTGGCAAGCCCACACTAATACATAGATACGCTCATAAATAAACAAACATACTTCACGATTTTTGTATCGTATTTGAAATGTGTGTTAATTTTTCTGGTTGGTCTGTTGGTTAATTTTTCTGGTTTTTCTGCAAGGCTGCTGTCATGTTAAATCCGACGAAAATATTCGTTATGCATGGTAGTAGTGGAAGTGTTGGCAGGCGGATGCTTGCTAGTTTTGTCGTATCCTTAAAAATACACAGCAGTGAAATTAACTGGTTGTTAAGTGCCTCATAACTGGTAGGTATACCTACCGAGTCAACTAGTTAGTCAATTATGTTTTTTTTAGCTATTGCATAGATTTTATCGCAGGCCTTGGCGGTGGGAGTGAAATGAAAAAATGTTAATGTTAAAAAAGTTCGTAACGGACTTTTTTCAATGTTAAAAGGTTCGGTGTTAGCAACATAACTTGACAAAAATAAATATAAGCGTTGCCTACATTTAGGCGTTGATGTTAGCAGCAGTCCGATTACATTAAAATTGGGTCTGTAAGCGTTGACTATATTTAGGCTATACTACTAACAGTATGACGTTGTACTCATTGAGTTTTCATAAATATTATAATTGCATAAGTTGTTAAAAAGTGATATGCAATAGCTTTACCGCGGCAGCCCCCAAGAGAGCCACACGTCCTTTTTTATATAAATAACTGGTATTTTTACTATGGGAACTGCAACACTTGATAAGTACTTCTCCCAGAAAGAGGACGTCATGAATTCATAAAATGGGGCTGGAAACTGTTAAGTTAAAATAACAGAAATCTACCTCGATTTTCCTACCGGGTACGCTAGTATTCTCAAAAATTTTAAAATTTCGTTTGGAGCAAGTTTGATATTTCTCGTACTTGTTCGTTGTCAGGCAAATAACTCTGCTTGCAAGCTAGGGTTTTGTCTCACTCGTTTTCCGCTTCACACATACATTTGCATGTACTCTGATATGTCTATGAAAATAACTTTTTTGCGATGTAATTTATGAGTGAAAACAACAAATGTTGCTAATTTTATATCCGGCAATTTTAAATAAATAGACGAAATTAGAATTTATGTTAGTTGGGGTAAATTATTCATTACTTGCTCGTATTAAAAAAAAAAAATTTGCCTTCTCCTATTTTAGGAAAGTTCAAAACTCCCTTTTAAATACGGGCCATTCCATGTTAAGTCGTCAATTGGTTGAAAAAAATTTTAATTATTTTTTGAAAATGTAAAATTGCACTTTTTTCCCCTTTTGTTTTTACATTCCTATAGCATGGGCCAAATGTTTTCGTTCTCAAAATTTTAGAAAATTGTGTTAAGCTGGTGTAACTAGACAAGAAAGTCAATAAAAAATCTTTTTTTTTTAATTCAAAATTTTTTTTTAAAATATATATTTTTTATGTTAAAAAAACTTTAAAAACACAAAAAAGTTAAATTTTGAATTTTACATTATTTTACTACTTTTTTCCTATGCCAGAGTATAGCTTATCATAAAATAAAACTCTACACCGAAATTCATTCAAATCGGAAAGGCGTGATTCCAACAGTTTGACTATTTGACATGGAATGACCCATCGTCACTGCAAGCAAAGGAGATTTTTTCACTTTGACACGACCAATTTTCCAATAACTCCCAATTTTCTCTGTTCCGTGAATCTTTTTAGAGATACTCCGCTTTATAAAATTGAGTATGTATGGGAAGTGCCACGCCCCTTTTTCCATAACTCATTTTATCGTGATTATGGTGTTGCTATCGTCGTATATTTATACCAATTTTCAGGAGCTTACCTTAACCTCTCATTCAAATATTGAGCCTCGAAAATAAAGTTTGTATAGGAGGTGTATGAAAAGATCCGGTGGATGACGGAAGGTTTAAAGACCGGGGAAAGTTCTTGTAAGGACAATAATGGCGACCTGGTAAGCGACGTACAGAGTGTACTTAAATTACGGAGGGAGCACTTTTCCTCACTGCTAAACTGCGAGGGAGACGTCGAACCCGATACCCCAACCCCTGACGATGGAAAGGTCGTCCCACCACCTGACTATGAAGAAGTGAGGATAGCTATATCCCGGCTCAAAAACAAAAAAGCGCCTGAAAAAGACGGTCTACCCGCCGAGCTGTTCAAACACGGAGGCGAAGAGCTGGTAAAAAGCATGCATCAGCTCTTATGCAGAATATGGTCAGACGAGTGCATGCCTCCAGATTGGAATTTAGGTGTGCTCTGCCCAATCCAGAAGAAAGGCGATCCCGCTAGCCGCACCAACTACCGCGGAATCAGTCTTATTAATATTGCATATAAGGTTCTTTCTAGCGTATTGTGTGACAAACTGATAGGACCTTATCAGTGTGGCTTTAGACGTGGTAAGTCTACTATCGACTAGATTTTCACGATAAGCCAAATCCTAGAGAAGACCCATGATAAAAGAATCGACACACACCATCTCTTTGTCTTTTACAAGAGCGTGCAATTGCTGGCGTATGCCGATGACATTGATATCATTGGCCTTAACAGCCGCGCCGTAAGCGCTGCCCTCTCTGGACTGGGTAAGGAAGCGAAAAAAGGGTCTTGCGGTCAACGAGAACAAGACGAAGTATTTGCTGTCATCAAAGAAGGAATCGGCGCATCTGCGCCTTGGCAGCCAAGTCTCCGTTGATGGTTACAAGTTTGAAACGGTGAGAGACTTCGTCTATTTGGGAACCAGCATTAACACCGAAATTAATATCAGTCTAGAAATCCAAAGGAGAATCACTCTTGGCAACAAGTGTTACTTTGGACTGAGTAGGCAATTGAGAAGTAAAGTCCTCTCTCGAAGAATAAAGATCACGCTCTATAAGTCTCTCATCATACCTGTCCTGATGTATGGCTCAGGTTCATGGGCAATGTCAAGATAAGATGAGATGGCCCTTGGAGTATTTGAGAGAAAAGTTCTCCGGAAGATTTATGCTCCTTCCCGTGATGTCAACGGCGAGTATCGAAGGAAATTTAACGATGAGCTGTACGAGCTTTACGCAGACTTGACCATAGTCCAGCGAATTAAAGCCCAAAGACTCCGCTGGCTGGGCCATGTTATGCGAATGGACAAAGAAGCTCCAGCACAGAAGGTTTTCCTATCGTCACCTGAATTCGGCAGCAGAGGAAGGGGGATGCCTCGACTGAGATGGAAACAACAGGTAACATACCTTAAATGCATATGTAAACATTTGCTTAGCATCTGTTCTGAATCGAATTTTTCACTTCATTATATTGAACTTTATCACTTTAACCTATACACAACACAAACACACACACCCGTACATACCTTGTTGTGTTTATAACTTTTATGATTTCTTAATGAAAGAAATGTTTATCTGCCATCTGGTGTATTTTGATTATAAATTAATGTTTGAATTGACTTTTGAGAATTGTGCTCATTAGGTAAATCATCGAATTGCTTATTTTGCATGCATGAATTGTTATTTTTCTGCCAAAAAAGTTGATATTTAACTTCAATATTGCATAAAGAACAGGGTATGGAGCGGTTATGATTTTTATTATTTTATTATACAATTTTTCTTTGTCTTTTGTATACAAATTCTTAACACCTTTTTTATTAATTTTAAAATAAATCTTTTCGACTTGACTTTTTAAATTTTTTATTAAAAATAGATTTTATTGTCGCTCCCTGCCGAAAACTGCAATTGATTAAAATATTTGAAAAGAACAAGAAGAAGAACACAAATCATTTAATATATTTATTCCCACGTGTACCGGAAGGAGAAGATTTGTGTGCGCATGTGGGCCGTGTTTACATCGAAAATGCAGTCAAATATTCAATTCGGTTTGCTTGTTTACATTGTGTAAATAGTGAATTTACAAAATTTAGTAATTTATTTTCTAACAGGTGTTGTGATGTTTGATCAAATGGCATAGACTTTGGTGGCAATTATGCAAACTATTTAAAAAAAACCGCGTGTAGCCAGTACACGTGCAAGAAGTTAACTTCTTAAATTCAGAAATAACGAAATATGAATAAGGTATATTCGAGAATGGTTTAGATTTACGATTTCCTACTTCCGGGAAGTAGTATTTGGAATACCAATTTACCTTTCGTTTGATACCCATATTGGCATATCTAGCTCTATATTTAAAAAAAATTGGAAAGGTGGCAATCCTGTAAACCGCCCTAAGTGGCAACACCATGCATGTAATCTTAGAATGACTCAAATTGTCTATATGCGAAATTTTGTCCAAAGCGGTCAAGCAGTTCCCGAGATATACGAAAAAATAAATAAATTGCGGTAAGGTGGCAACCCTAAGTGGCAACCGTGCGTGAAAATACGGTCGAAAATACATTTCTTTCGATACCCATATTGGCATATCTAGCTCTATATTAAAAAAAGGGATAGGCAACCCTGTAAACAGCCCTAAGTGGCAACACCCATGAATTTTGCTCGGCCTAACTATTACAAATTGTCCAAAGCTAGGTAGAGCCTAGAATTTAACCTCCTATTTGGTTTGCTCAGCTAAACATCGTGGTGAAAATAGCCTACGCCTGAAAGTCGGCTACATTTTGTATTTCCGTTGCATAATTTCCGTTGCATCATCAGCCATTTTCTCAAATTTTACTCTCAATCAAAACTTCATATCGCCGCCTAAGAAATTAACTTCAAAATAATAAGGAAATATGGAGGAACTAGGAGTTTTGAAAATTATGCTGTCTCAAATGTGATTGATTTGTTTTTTTTTTTTGCAGATTTTGGATATTTTTATACATTTTTTTAATCGAATTAAAGTTTTGTTTTGTGTTTATAAAATTTTGTTTTCTCTAATTTTTTAGTTGAGACATCTTCAAATAAAAGCCAGTTTCGCAAGATACATACATATTTATAAACAATTTAATGATGAGAAAAATTAATACAAAAAAAACAGAATTATTGCAAAAAAGATAAGAATAATTTCTGAGCGTTCGAAGAATCAATAAAAAAATCATCATAAAATTCGCAATTCTAAAACGAATGGAGTTGTCTGCGAAATAAAAAGTACTAAAAAATTCCAAAAGAAACCGAATCTTTTTGTATATTTACTAGTCAAAAAAGTGTTAATAATAATAAATATATTTAGTACAATAATCAATCAAATTGCTTCAAAGTATAACAAATTCAAAGGCTTATTTAGAAGTGAATGCAGTTCAGCTACTAATTCATTAAAATACGCAAAATAAAATAAATTAATTAAAAAAGCTTCGTTACACGCATAGTTAGACTGAATTAGTAATTTTTTGTACAATAATAAAATACATATAATAATATAATTTTAATTAATACAATTAAGTGTGAATTTGTGCTAATTGCTTGAAAGTTCAAATAAAAAAGTACATATTTAGTGAAATTCAAAATTTCGAAAAAAAACCATGAATGTAATAAAACAAGTTGCTTGAAACCTTGAAAATTAATTATGAAGTCAAGTGAAAAATAGTAGTAAAAAAGTACTAAAATAGTAGTAAAATAGTACTGAAAATAGTACTAAAAAGAGTACTAAAAATAATAAAAATAGTAAAAAACCCACAAGCATAGCCAAATCCTAAAATTCTAAAAAAGTGAAAGAGAGTAGTAAAAATAGTACTAAATTTGTATGAAAAAAAAAACAACTTACAGTTATAAAGTAAAATTTGCGCAAAGTATTACTAAATAATAGTAGTACAAAATTTTGAATGCTCTGTGCTCAAATTCTAAAAAAAGTTTAATGGCTTAAAAAGCACATGAAAAAGTTTAATATTTTTTAATACATAAATAATTGCTATTATGAATGCTTATCAATATTGAAATTCTACGTCTGCTGTCTGAAACTCCTTATACGACATTTTTGCAAAACCTTAAAATTTAATACTAAATCAACAAAAGCAGGAACATAAATTTATAAAAAAAAACTATTTAAATATAATACTAAAAATTGTAGCAGAAAAATATAAGTAGAAAATAGTACTAAAAATTGTAGTTAATTTGAACTCGAAAGCCTCCGAAATGTAAAAAAAATGTGTGAAAAATTGTGGTAAAAAGTAAAAAAAAATGATACTAAAAATAGTAGTAAAAAAGTAAAAAAAAAATGCATTAAAAAAGTGATGTTTAATTGATCTCGAAAGCTTGCGAATGTGGGTTGCACAAAAATAAATAGTAAAAAGTTGTTAAAAAATGGAATGTTTATAAAAATGGAGTGAAAAATTGTAGCGAAAAATAAAAATAAAAAAATACTAAAAAATAGTAGTAAAAAAGCCAGCAATAGTTAAGTGGTGATGAATGTGAGCTCGAAAGCTTGTAAATCTAAAATGCATAAAAGCCAATAAAAATACAATTTTGCGGATAAAGTGAATGTTTAAAAAAAAAAAACGTTTGAAAAATTGTAGTAAAAAATATGAATAGAAAGTAGTGTCAAGAAATTCTAATAAATAGCTTATAAAAAATGAGTGAAAATTAGTTTTTAAAATAGTAGTAAATAGCACTGTTTACGAAAAATAGTTGCAATAAAATCAGCTCGAATAAATAAAATTAAGAAATTGCGTAGAAAGTTCATTAACAAAATAGTGAAAAAAGTAGTAAAATATATAAATAGAATGTGAAAAATAATGGTAAAATATCAACACGAAAAATGTGTAAGTAGTGGTTTTTTGTGCAACAAAGTGGGAATTCAATTGATGCTGACGAAATATTGTGTAATTCGAATATGAAAAACAAAAAATAACAAACACGAATGAAAAGTAGTAGTAAAATTAAAAAATAAAACACAAAAGTTGTATACAAAAAATAGTAGTAGAAATACTTTGCGAATGCTGAGTGCTCAAATAGTGAAAGGAGCCTGAATATAATGTTTTCCTGTGCATAAAAAGGAACAAATTTGTTACTAAAATAATATTAGCAAAAAATAGTAGTAAAAAGTAGTAGGAAAAATAGTAGTAAAAACTGGTAGTTAAAAATACTACTCAACTGCATAGTGCACATATACAAAACAGAGCATAAATTTAAAAGTTTTCTGCAAAAAAAGTGTAAAAAATTTGTTACTAAAATAAAATATTGCAACAATATGAAAAAAAAGTTATTACTTAAAGTTGTATGAAATTACAAAAGAATTAACTTGAAGGTGAAAATCGAAGAAATACGAGTCGAAAGCAAATTCATCTCAATAAAAATGCATTAAATGGGCAACAAAAAGATTTCTAAATAACGGTGCAATTTATCCAATAAAAAAAACTAAAACCAAAAATTTTCGCGCACAAAAAACACCTCTTTCCCAGTTTCCAACCAAAAAGCAAACCGTATTAAATATGCAAATTAGTCAATTGGTCAATGCCAAAAGTATTACAGGCAACTACACGTCTATGTGACACATCAGTGAGTGAGCTGTGTATGCAACCACAACCGATCAACTAACCAAAAAGCTGTAAATCCACAAATCCACAAAATTTTACAAAATACCAAATGTTAAATGCCACAAATGTCAGTTCGTATTAGACGCTAATCAGCACCAGCGTCAGTTGAAGCTACAAAATTGATGGCTGAGTGCAAGTCTTGCCGTGCTGTGTCAGTTATTCTTCTACAGTGAGCAACTAGCCAACAGCAACTGGCCAAGTACAAGCTGGAAAATGTAGTGAGCCATAAATCGATTATAGATTAGACGGAAATTTGAGTGTGGCGAATGTGTTTCCGTCATTGCCTGCAAAGGTAATGCATTTTGAATATCTGAATCTATTTGAATTGTGCAATATCGTAATGTCATAGCGCTTACGTGTCGCCAGTGGTCATAATTGTGTTGGCGCTTAGGGATAGCCAGTGAATGTAATTAACTGGTTTCAAGTTTGTAGATGACAGGCTGAGTGACAACTTGTGCGTGTAAGTGTGTTGTCGCTATCTAAAAATGTGTGTACGTATTTAAAATAAAGAAAGAAAAAAAAATTGTAATCGCTCTACACCTACTTCTGCTGGTTTACTATAACTAATTGCTCGACACTCATACGCCGTGTCGTACCTTTGCTGCACCTTATTCAATGTGTTTGTGCATGTGCCAGGTGCTTGTTAATTTGTAAATGATTTTAATAGCATTTGTTGGCATAGCGTTGCTGCTGTAATAAGCAAGAAAGTGTGTGAGTGCCAAACAAGCAAACAAACATACTTGCTGTGAATGCAGTTTTGCCTCGAGTAATAACATTTTGCATCCTTTCAACCTTGTGCCTTCACTCAATTTTACTCGATTTGAGTGTGTTTCGGTTTTAATGTTTGCTTTTGTGTATGTGGGTGGCATGCTTGTATAAACATTAAAGGCGACACTATATCGTGCAGCAAACCGCACTAACATTAAAAAACACTTTACACAACAACAACAACAACAACGAGGCACTGAAATGAATATGTAGAGTGCCGCTGGCTGACGCTTTTGCAGTGTTAACTTTATGTTGACATGCGGATTTTGACGTCTAAGTGTGTGGAAGGTAAGTGCTTGACATATAATATGTGTGAAAATATAAATATATGTATGTAAACCTGTATATAAAAAGTTGAATACAGGTTGCAATTTAAAAAAAATATTCATTCTATACGAACGTAAAAAAAAAACAACTTCATACAGAATAAATCTACAGTCTTTTATTCAACATAAACCATGTTAAATTAACAAGAAACAATTTGTTGAATTAAAATGAGATAGTGCTTCTTTAACAATAGTAATAATCTTATCAGGAAGGCATATTTATACCAGAAGTCATGTTAATTTACCAGAATGTCATGTTCATTTAACAGAAACACACATTGTTTTAGCAGGAAATCGCGTTTCTTTGACATGACGTCATATTAATTAAGCGGAAAGCACATTAATTTAACACGAAGCCATATTAATTTTACTTTTTTATCTTATTTTATTTTTTTTTTTATTTTTTTTTTATTTTATTTTATTTTTTTTATTTTATTTTATTTTATTTTATTTTATTTTATTTTATTTTATTTTATTTTATTTTATTTTATTTTATTTTATTTTATTTTATTTTATTTTATTTTATTTTATTTTATTTTATTTTATTTTATTTTATTTTATTTTATTTTATTTTATTTTATTTTATTTTATTTTATTTTATTTTATTTTATTTTATTTTATTTTATTTTATTTTATTTTATTTTATTTTATTTTATTTTATTTTATTTTATTTTATTTATTTTTTATTTTATTTTATTTTATTTTTTTTTTATTTTATTTTATTTTATTTTTTTTATTTTATTTTATTTTATTTTATTTTATTTTATTTTATTTTATTTTATTTTATTTTATTTTATTTTATTTTATTTTATTTTATTTTATTTTATTTTATTTTATTTTATTTTATTTTATTTTATTTTATTTATTTTTTATTTTATTTTATTTTATTTTATTTTTTTTTATTTTATTTTATTTTATTTTTTTATTTTATTTTATTTTATTTTATTTTATTTTATTTTATTTTATTTTATTTATTTTTTATTTTATTTTATTTTATTTTATTTTTTTTTATTTTATTTTATTTTATTTTTTTATTTTATTTTATTTTATTTTATTTTATTTTATTTTATTTTATTTTATTTTATTTTATTCTACTTTGTTTTATTTTATTTTATTTTATTTTATTTTATTTTATTTTATTTTATTTTATTTTATTTTATTTTATTTTACGTCGACAAGAACCGCCTCGAAAGACTGAGCAGCTCTAATGCGAATCTATCTAAAATGTTGCCTAAAAGTAATCTAACTCACCAGCCGAGGCATTTCAATGTCCTATGTCAATGCTCAATGTCAACAAATGAAAGCCAATTCGACTGTCGCCACTACAGCAATAACAATAAATTTAATAAAGTTTCGATGTATGCCTGTAAAAAGATATCAAGAAATGAGAAAATTGAATTATTTTAGTGACTTTTGGCGTCTGCCAGTTTAATTTACAAATCACTCTCACGCACGTTGATGTGCCAGTAGTTTTAAAGCTCTTTGAGTCGTTTCAAATAGTAAACGTGATGGGAAACTTTGCTGATGTTGCTATGCAAATATAGTTAAGTACTTTCAAGTTTCCATATACATAAGTATGTGTGTGTGTCTACATAACAATAAATGCGAAACATTAGCACTATTGTATTTTAAGAATTTAAGAGTCATTACAACTTTCTGCGCTTGTCACCCGCACCCACGTTTGCAAAGCATACAAAGAAAACTTTAAGCAGGATCTATATGAAATTCACAGCTGTTGGAAAAATAAAGTTGGATAAAAACAAATTTCATATGCTATGTAAATATGTATGTGTGTGAGCGTGTGTAGGTAAGTGTATGCGCATTGTGCATGTGTACATCGCTATGCTCATGGCAAAGTTATGCCAAGCAAGGTAGAAATCTGGTTGCTGGCGTTGCAAATAGTTTCAACATATTTTGCATTGTCTACATACATACATGCATACATACTTATACACATATTTAAACACATCTGCATAGTTATTGTGCGGCAATCAACAGATTACAAAGCAACAGCGTTATGTGCTGAACGCTGCAAGAGTGAAAAGACAATTTCTGCAAAAAATAAAAATAATACCTAAACTGCATAGTATAAGTAAAACTGATATTTTGTAATCTGTTGCTTGTCTGCACGCCAGTCAGTTGCACCTACTCAGCATTGAACAGTGGTGGGAAATGATGTAGTAGTTTCGCGTAGTTGTGTTAAGGTTAAAAAAATTTAACTAAATGAAAAAAATAATTAAATAAAATAAAATGAATTAAAACAAATTAAAAAAAAATAAAAAAAATGAAAAAAAAAATAAAAAATAATATAAAAAAAAAATTAAAAAAGTAAAAAATAAAAAAAAAAAATAAAAAAATAAAAAAAAAATAATATAAAAAAAAAATAAAACACCTAAAAATTAAAATGAAGCAAAAAAAAATAAAAAAAATAAAAAATTATAAAATAAAATGAAATAAAATACAATAAATAAATTAAAATAAAGAAAAAAATAAAATAAAATAAAAGAAAATAAAAGAAATAAAATAAAATATAATGAAATAAATAAATAAATAAAATAAAATGAAAACTATAATATAATAAAATAAAATTAAATAAAATTAAAAGAAATAAAATATAATAAAAAAAATACACCAAAAAAAATAAAATAAAAAATAAAATAAAACAAAGTAAAATTAAAAAAAATTAAATGTTATAAATAAATAAACAGGTAATTAGATAAAGTACAATGAAATAGAATTAAAAAAAAAAAATAAAAAGAAATAGTGTATAAAAAAATAATATAATAATAATTTTATTGTTTTTTTTTATTTTATTTTGCTTTATTTTATTTTATTTTATTTTATTTTATTTTATTTCAGTTTATTTTATTTTATTTTATTTTATTTTATTTTATTTTATTTTATTTTATTTTATTTTATTTTATTTTATTTTATTTTATTTTATTTTATTTTATTTTATTTTATTTTATTTTATTTTATTTTATTTTATTTTATTTTATTTTATTATTGATTTTATTTTGTTTTATTTTTTTTAAATTTTATTTTATCTAATTTTTATTTGTTTCATTATATTTTAATTTATTTTATTTCATTTTACTTTATTTTATTTTGTTCTATTTAGTGCAAATTTATATTTTCTTATTTTATACTACATTATTATGTTTTATTTTACTTTGTTTTATATATTTTTTAAATTTTGTTATATTTTACCTATTTATTTTTGATCTGCTTTGTTGTATTTTATTTTAGTTTTTTTAGTAATTCAATTTAATTTTTTATTATCTTCATTCACTACTGTACCGCCCTAGGCATATTGCATCGATGATGGTACCTGTTGAGTCGCTTTTCATATTGTTCTAGTACTTCAACGCACAATAGTCAACTGCAATATGGGAACTTTTTTCATCCATTCGTGCTTTCACTCTGCTTCAACATCGTCCTCATTTTCATTTCCTATCCACACTCGCATCCGTTCATTTTAGCATGATTCCCTGTTGGTTTGTTGGTAAATGTGCTTTTATTAAAGATGTAGCGTACACTGTAATTTTACATACTTTGGCGTGTACGTATATATCTCGTCTATATAACATTTTGTTTTTCTCGTATTGCTCATTTGATTGCCTTGAGACCTCAATCTGTTCCCTTTGCCTATTGTTCCCGTAATTTATATAAGTGTGTAAGTGAGAGAGTGTGTGTGTGTGTATTTGTTTTAATTTCTGGATTTTTAGTCCAAAGTACTTTTGTCTCTATTTTAGAAACAATGGTAACAAATACTTTGCACTTTATGGATTTATATGTTTGTATGTTTATTTATTATCAGCGCTTAGAATCTTTTCAACTCTTTTATTATGTCTTTTCACTTCCGACATGGCTCTTGCTTATTCTTGTTCTTCTTTTTGTTATTCTTGATTTATTCCAGTTGTAGATTTCTTCGAGCAGTAAAGTTTATTGTTCTCGATATGAATTAATATAAGACTAAAGCTATTCTTTTAATTTTCGTACTGAGTTTAAACCTAGCTTAACTTAAAAATTTCGAAAGGTCTTGTTTTTCTTAATGCCTTGACGTGAAAAACATTCTCAAATACATAACTTCCCAGTGAATAAGGATAGGACATAAGGATAAGGATAAGGATAAGGATAAGGATAAGGATAAGGATAAGGATAAGGATAAGGATAAGGATAAGGATAAGGATAAGGATAAGGATAAGGATAAGGATAAGGATAAGGATAAGGATAAGGATAAGGATAAGGATAAGGATAAGGATAAGGATAAGGATAAGGATAAGGATAAGGATAAGGATAAGGATAAGGATAAGGATAAGGATAAGGATAAGGGAAGGATAAGGATAAGGATAAGGATAAGGATAAGGATAAGGATAAGGATAAGGATAAGGATAAGGATAAGGATAAGGATAAGGATAAGGATAAGGATAAGGATAAGGATAAGGATAAGGAAAAGGATAAGGATAAGGA
>CAXKVI010000004.1:92021764-92079264 GCA_964058755.1 Campiglossa producta
GCAGCTGTCATTTGCAATCGCCTAAGTGCTTAAGTGATAATTTCGGAGAAAGTGTTTCTAATCAGAATAACCACAACACAATAAATAAAATTTAATCGGAAACATAAGTAGAGGTTATGAGATTTATTTATTTTAATTCGATTTGAATTTGCCCCATTTAATTTAATTTTGTTTTATTTATTTTATTTTATTTTATTTGATTTTTTTTATATTATTTAATTTTTTATTTATTTACTTTATTTTATTTAATTTAATTTTATTTTATATTATTTTATTTTATTTTATTTAATTTTATTTAATTTTATTTTATTTTATTTTATTTTATTTTATTTTATTTTATTTTATTTTATTTTATTTTATTTTATTTTATTTTATTTTATTTTATTTTATTTTATTTTATTTTATTTTATTTTATTTTATTTTATTTTATTTTATTTTATTTTATTTTATTTTATTTTATTTTATTTTATTTTATTTTATTTTATTTTATTTTATTTTATTTTATTTTATTTTATTTTATTTTATTTTATTTTATTTTATTTTATTTTATTTTATTTTATTTTATTTTATTTTATTTTATTTTATTTTATTTTATTTTATTTTATTTTATTTTATTTTATTTTATTTTATTTTATTTTATTTTATTTTATTTTATTTTATTTTATTTTATTTTGTTTTATTTTATTTTATTTTATTTTATTTTATTTTATTTTATTTTATTTTATTTTATTTTATTTTATTTTATTTTATTTTATTTTTTTTTATTTTATTTTATTTTATTTTATTTTATTTTATTTTATTTTATTTTATTTTATTTTATTTTATTTTATTTTATTTTATTTTATTTTATTTTATTTTATTTTGTTTTATTTTATTTTATTTTATTTTATTTTATTTTATTTTATTTTATTTTATTTTATTTTATTTTATTTTATTTTATTTTATTTTATTTTATTTTATTTTATTTTATTTTATTTTATTTTATTTTATTTTATTTTATTTTATTTTATTTTATTTTATTTTATTTTATTTTATTTTATTTTACTTTATTTTATTTTATTTTATTTTATTTAAGCAGGATCTTCGGCAGATTGTATCTTAAGATCTGCTCAATTAACTTTCTGATTCTTGCTACAGCTTATTTAAAGTGTTAAAAAGCGCCATTTCAATGCTGAACAAAACTACTGCAAAACTGTCTAAGCAATAACAAACAGTGCATTACATACATACATATTAGAGCGTCCTAAGAATGTATGGAAAAAAATTTTGTTTCAAAATTTGATAAGTATGCATATCCTCTATATATGTAGGTGCGTTTTAGCTTAAATAACTTGTGTGCAAGGTTTTATTAGTATAACGGTAACCCGTGCCGATTTACTTATGCTGGGTTCGCAAAAGCCTTAAAGTAATAAATAAAAAAATTTCACATATTTAAGCTTTTTTTTAAGGACAACAGGATCCTTTACCACGATTTTCAAAAAACGTATTCACTAGCAAAGGATATTAGAATTTCAAAAGTATATTAGTAGATTGCGTACAAATTTGTGTTTCTAGCAAAAATAAGTGTATATCTTGTAACCTAAAATCATAGTGCACTTTTTATATGACATACATACATGGCGTATGAGTAACATTTAGTTATTCAAGTAAGAGCAATTTAAGTAATTTGTATTCAAGTTTTGGTTGTTATCTCCTAAGAGGATTGACATAGCGAAATAAAACTTACATAAAGTCACAAAAAATATATATTTAGCCTATATTCGAATCATTTTTGAAATCAGTAACCACATATCCATATTCGGGATGCGTTTCAGCTTTTGGTAAAGAAAAAAAACTACAGATTTACTTGTTATGAAGCTTTTAAACTGTAAGCATACAGTAATATTAGTAAAACGAGTACATAAATAATTAATTTTGCAAAATGCAGTAAGATTTTACTAATAACTTCAACAGCAAATCGGCACGCGTTGCCGTGGTCTGAATTTCATAAAACTTTGTCATGATAGTTTTTGATGCATAATGGTCTAAATAAAAAAGAACTTAATTTTTTTGGGACAGTCTAACATATATACCAAACGTCTGCCATACCAAACGAATATAGGAAAAATGTTCGCTTGGGCAACTGCCAAAGAAGAAAAAACCTCAGTAGTTTCTTGTTGGTCGCTAATCTGCGCTAGACCATGGCGACATTGACGGGCATACACACCTACTTATCTGTATAAGTGTGCTGCGCGACATGGCGATGATGGCAATAAAAGTACATGAGCAGATTGACAGCTTACAAGGAGATTAATAAGCCTCTTCTTAGTAATAATTTGTTTTCTCAGCTAAAAGTTTCGTTCAAACTAGCAAGATTTACTATGGGAATTTCTTAACACTTTAGAGCGCTTATAATGGAACACAACAAAAAACTGTGTGTGAATATAATTTAAAAGAAGTGAGGGATACGACGGCAGTGCTATTTGGTTGAAGGTTATAACCAGGCCTTATTTACTTAACAGGTTTATATATGTATGGGATTTTTTCTTAGAGATAGAGGGAGGAGTGAGGTCTTAGATAAGCCTTACTGTACTTACATACCTATCACCTTTAGGGGTAGGGTTGCTTCGCTGCCTTATGTGAGTCTTAGTTTGTATCAGAGCCCGGCAGAAATGAAAGTGAGTGTGATTAGTGAAAGAGCGGTCATCGCACCAATGAAATTCTTTTATCTCTTTGTGCTAAGTCGCTCACTATCAAGCACCGAAGAAGCACCGTATGTTTATGAGTCGTTGATGGCAAGTGGGCGACTGAGCATAACCAACGACATACATTGATTAGTCAGTGCGATCAAAGCACTCCAGGCAAAGAGCGTAATAATCTGGCTGAATTTGGCTCTCAGGTTTTCCGACAATTGTCCCACTAGCTGCCGGGCTTGGATTACATACCTTTAACTGATACACAATATTGAGTTTCATAAAGAATCAGAGAGAAAGAGATGGAGATGGAGAGAGAGATCGAGAGAGGAATAAAGAGAGAGAGAGAGAGAGAGAGAGAGTGTCCTATAATAACGAACCTTGTCTTTTAGAGATAATTTTTTGGCTGCAACGCAACGTTCATTGCATCAAAATAGTAAAAAAATCTCTTTGCATCTATTTGACTGAAGTGATTTGAAATGCATTGCACTGACCGCATTTCAAATCAGTTGCATTCACCATTTGCTGCGAACAAAAAAAAATAATCAAAAAACAAGACAAAAAACTGTGCTGGCGGTGAAGGTCGTCACTTACCAAAGAAAATAACAAAAATTGTTCTAAGTAGTAAAAATAGGGTAATGGCTTAAAAAAAGTTTTAGGTGTGAAAGAATTATGAAAAATCACGATGACACACTTTCATCCTCATCCTTGTCGTCGTCGTCGTCGTTTTTGTTGTCATGCTCTGAGGCGTTGGCGTATTTGTCTGCTGCAGCTGTGTGCTGAGAAATGATTTGCTTTGAAAAAGTATTTGCTTTCAGTGGAAATTGCGCGCAAATATCCTTGTAGCAAGTTGTAAATGAGCTTTTTGTATGTGGGTGTATTTAAGTTTTTCTCGCAGACACACTGGTAGGCAGCAATTGGACATGCTTTTGCATATTTTAATTTACATGTCCTTACGCGTTCGTTTTTTATATGAACTCATTTCACTAGACTTTGAAATGAATAAAAAGGCAGATGGCATGCAATAGCCATGCATTCTTTTGTTACCGAGTTTGTAAAACTTTTGTGGAAAAGAGCTCAAGCATTGATTCGAAAGTAACTAAACTCGATGGCAAAAGATTATGGCTCATGTATGTATATGGATGAGCATTTATGAATTTTTGAAGTGGTTGGATTGACAGCATCAAGTGGTCACATAAGTGTTAATAAGTTGTTTTAAAAATAGTATTAGGCACAATTTTGAGAAATTTAACATTTTTCTTATTCCATTCTGAAAATATCAGGATATTTTAAGGCATAACTCTGAGGTATACAGAACGTCCCAAAAATGTATGGATTAAAGTTTTAGTTCGAAATTTGATATGCAATTTTTATAAGGACAAGAGAATCATTTACTAGGATATTAAAAAAAAAACCTATTCACGAGGAAAGGACGCTGGAATTTCAAAAGCAGTTTAGTAGATTGCTTAACAATATGTTTTCTAGCAAAATAATTGTGTATATCTTCAAATTTTCGCAATTATAATGCACTTTTTAAAGGTTATACACGGCGTATGAGTAACATTTATTTATACAAGTAAGAAAAGTTCAGATAAGTTGTATTCATGTCGAAGGTAGGGTGTAATACGAGTACATAATTTACTAAAATTACAAAAACCCAGTGGAATACAGTAAGATTTTACTAATAAATTCAACTGCAAGTCGGCACGGGTTACTGTGGTCCGAATTGCATAAAACTTTGTGAGAATAATTTTTGATGCATAATGGCCTAGATTAGGGTGTTATATGTTGAAATAAAACAATTTTGATTTTTAGGAACTTACTATAAAATTTGAATGGCAAATTTAAATTTTTGCGGTTTTAGAAAATTCAAAATTTTAGTTAATTCGTTAGAAATGTAATAAAGTTAGAACTTGGAAATGAAATTTCATAGATCGATAGATGAGCAAGATTATCATAACTTTAGTCACAATTACATTACAAAGTCATAACCAGCCCACACACATATTCTCGAAGCATTGCCACGTAGCATAAAAGTATCATAAAATAAATAAATAAAAGAGATATTGCAATAATAACAGCTAAAATAAACACTATTAAAGATACCTCAGCGTCCTTGTCTTTAACATTTTATTTATTTTTCAACATTTTATATGCATACATATACGTGGTACGTACGATTTAACTAGTTTTGCGCGCATACTGTCCATCCACATTCTGCTCCTGGCATGAGCAGCAAATCCTCTCTTATATAATGTAAATATACATGCACTCATAAGTGAAAGGGAAATAGTATTTGTGTGTAAGTGTATGTGGAAATGTGATGCTACTGACAGATGCTTTGTGTACCTGTTTCATTTAAGATTAGTTGTTGCCATTGCACGCTAGAGTGGGAATACAGGCTACGGTGGGACATATGTACGATGAAACGTGAATGTGTTAATACATATTTATCCTTCAGGGCCCGGCAGCATTGAGAGTGGGGGTGTATTCGTGAAAGAGCGATCATCGCACTAAATAAATTATGTTTTCTATTTTGCTTCATGGCTCAATAGGAAGTAGCGAAGCAACAGCGTATGTTGTTGAGTCGTTGCTTGCAAGTGAGCGACTTAGTATAGTCAACGACATCCATTTATTGCTCAGTGCGATCATACGCTCTCACAAGCGCAGCAACAATTCCATTGTTCGACAGCCCAAGCAAAGAGCATACTAATGTGTGTGAATTTGGTTGTTAGGTTTTTGGGCAATTGTTCCTTTAGGTGCCTAGGCCTGATATACACTTATATACATATGTTGCCGTGTAAAACAAATAAGGCTATACATATCCAGATATCTGTTGGGCTGGTAGGAAATTTCCATATGTCACTTTATTTCCGAAATTTCAAAAATCTAAAATCATCAAGCTCCTAATATCCTTGAGCTAATATTAGGATCGCAATATTGCAAAAAAACTATGGCTTGTCTATTGTGCAGTCTGAGATCAGTTACATTTTAAGTTTTGAGCAAAAAACTAGTTACTTTATTCCTACTGGGTATCTCAGAAAAGCATGGAATTACAAAGAGAAATACAAAATAAAACAAAATTTCTGAAACAGTATATCTTTCCGCCAACAAATAAGCTTGATTCTCAACTTACAATGTCTGTGTCGCCAACAGAAGGTGTAACGGAAAACTTTTACGCTTTTATAAAATTACACAAACACCCATACACTTGCATACGGCCTACATCTTGTAACTAATTTTTTGTTGATTTTTCTCATTTTTTGAAAAGTCAGTTCAAGTGGCTTCAAGCGATAGTGAAAGAAGAAGAACGGTTGAAGAAACAAACAAGTTTATGTGCCCGCACACACACACGCACACACACAGATGCACTTTCTCTAAGTTGAATCTGAAGGTAAAAATATGAAGCAAAGCGAAAGCAAGCCAGCAATATTTTGTAGGTAAAAATCGGTCAAGCACACATTACAGACTTATTTACAGCTTAGCGAGTTTACACGAAGACGTCTGTGACTTCTTGTTGGTGGTGCAAAAGCCAACTTAAGTTTGAAAATATATTCGTCTGGAACATATATGTATGTACTTACATATATATCGACATTAACTGCAGGCAGGCACAGCAGGTATGATTGCGATGATAGTAAAGCTCTCGGAGGTGTTATGATAAATTAGTGTTCTTGCATTTCCAACATTCATATATTTATATTCTTTGAATGACATATTATAGCGAAATAAGCATTGAACAAATGTAAAGAGGATGGCGCTGACTCTTCAAGAGAGGTTAGTTTTTCTGGTGTCTGTTTCGCAGGGACTTTATTAATAAAATAAAAATTAAATGAAACGAAATAAAAAAAAAATAAAATTAAAAAATTAATAAAATAAAATAAATAAAATAAAATAAAATAAAATAAAACAAAATAAAATAAAATAAAATAAAATAAAATGAAATAAAATAAAATAAAATAAAATAAAATAAAATAAAACAAAATAAAATAAAATAAAATAAAATGAAATAAAATAAAATAAAATAAAATAAAATAAAATAAAATAAAACAAAATAAAATAAAATAAAATAAAATAAAATAAAATAAAATAAAATAAAATAAAATAAAATAAAATAAAATAAAATAAAATAAAATAAAATAAAATAAAATAAAATAAAATAAAATAAAATAAAATAAAATAAAATAAAATAAAATAAAATAAAATAAAATAAAATAAAATAAAATAAAATAAAATAAAATAAAATAAAATAAAATAAAATAAAATAAAATAAAATAAAATGAAATAAAATAAAATAAAATAAAATGAAATAAAATAAAATAAAATAAAATAAAATAAAATAAAATAAAATAAAATAAAATAAAATAAAATAAAATAAAATAAAAAAAAAAATAAAATAAAATAAAATAAAATAAAATAAAAAAATGAAGTAAAATAAAATAAAATAAAATAAATTAAAATAAAGTAAAATAAAATACAATTATTTTTTATTTAATTTAATTTAATTTTATTTTTTGTAGCCATCTTTAATCATTGTTATCAATCATACCGACGACTGATATTTTTTTCTCTAAGAATTCTGTTTCTAAGTTGAAATACCTTCCCATCATATTTCCTGCTTACACTAAGCCAAAAAAAAACTGGCGATTCCGCAAGACAAACAAAATAATAAGCGCAAAACATATCAATGAACTCAAATAAACAAATAATACATCTGTTGATCTTATTTAGTTATACTTTTGCCCATAGACTATTTTTGTTTCTCACATACTACACCTCCCCCAAATTAAATACACACAGAGAGCCACAATATAAAAAAGGAAAAGAACCGCAAGCGGAAAATAAATCATTGGTATAAACAAACATACTTACACATACATACACCAACATAAATGTATCTACATACCAAAACAGTGTGAAAGAATTTTCGTCTGCGAACCAATGAAAAGAATAATGAATTTGTAATGCATAGCGAAAAAAACAACACCAATTTTATAAGAATAATTAAAAGTGGTATTTTTTGTCCATACAATTACGGGGAAAGGGTGTGTGTGTTTTGGACAGGTGTGAACTAATATTGGCTGTGATGGATTAACAAATTTTTCAGAAATTAGTCACTGTTAAATATTTTCTAAAGAGTCAGCCAAAAAACTAAATACGCGATTATTCGACGTAAATTTATTGGAGCTGAAAATTTTGAATCAAAGAATTTATTTTTATTTGTTAAAAAAAAATGAAGTGAAAAAAAAAATTAAATAAAACAAAAAAAAAAATAAAAAAACAAAAAAAAAAAAATAAAATTAAAATAAAATTAAAACATAATAAATAAAATAAAATAAATAAAAAAATAAAATAAAACAAAAATAAAATAAAATAAAAAAATAAAGTAAAAAAAAAAAAATTAAAAAAAAAATAAATAAATTAAAATAAAATAATATAAAATAAAATAAAATAAAACAAAATAAAATAAAGTAAAATAAAATAAAACAAAGTAAAATAAAAATAAAAAAAATAAAAAAAAATAAAAAAATAGAATAAAATAAAACAAAATAAAATAAAACAAAAAAAATAAAATAAAATAAAATATAATAAAATAAAATAAAATAAAATAAAACAAAATAAAATAAAGTAAAATAAAATAAAATAAAGTAAAATAAAAATAAAAAAAATAAAAAATAAATAAAAAAATGGAATAAAATAAAATAAAATAAAATAAAACTAAAAAAAAATAAAATAAAATAAAATAAAATAAAATAAAATAAAAAAAAATAAAACAAAACAAAACAAAATAAAATAAAAAAAAATAAAAAAGTAAAATAAAATAAAAAAAATAAAAAAATAAAAAATAGAATACAATAAAATAAAGTAAAATAAAATAAAAAAAAATAAAAAAAAAATAAAAAAATAGAATAAAATAAAATAAAATAAAATAAAATAAAATAAAATAAAATAAAATAAAATAAAATAAAATAAAATAAAATAAAATAAAATAAAATAAAATAAAATAAAAAAATTACATGAAATAAAATGAAAAGAAAAAAATTAAATAAAATAGAATGAAATAAAATCCTTCATTATATTCTGAGAATACTTGTGTGGTATTCGCATCAGGATCTCATTGCGTGGCTAGTTAATCGAGAATAAGCACTACTGCCTGTCAACGCCTTTACCCACACAATGAACTCATATGCATACAAAAATATGCTTATGGCTATCAATGGGTTTCGTAAAAGCCGTCGTTAGCATATCGTTCAAGTAAACTAAGTATCTGCATGTGTGTGCATTTTATTGCTGTCTATTGTTTGCTTGGTATGTATGTATGTGCTGAGGGGGTTTATGTTAATAAAAGCAAAACTTTCAAGCTACTTATTTGCATGCTTTGATGGCAATCTACCAGGACAATTTCCTTTGCGTCTTTTGCTTAGCCAATTCATAGCTGTTGCTCTGTTGCTTAATATGTCTGCTTTCTTATTGTGCGAAAGGTTTTATCGCTTGCAAAATCGTTAAACTTGATGTTTTGTATTGTAACTAAATAGCTTTGACTCGTAAAACAGCAACAACAAATTCAATACCGCATTTTTTACGAGGTTCATTAAATATTTGACTTTTGTTGGTAGTAAAAGACATGGAAAATGCTGCAATGAATAACTTCTAAGGTTAATCAACCTGCTTAGTAGTGGAAAATGTGCTAACTTTAGAGACATTTTCGTGTAGGGCTTTAATATATCTCTGCTCTCACTCGATCTTTTATTTCCTCTCCCAGTTCTTAATTCCCTTTTACTATCGGAAATCTTCCATTCATCTTCATCTCATTTTTCATTTGCATTTTAATTTACATCTTCATCTTCTTATCCTTCTCCTTCTTCATGCTGATCTTAATTTGTGCCTTCATTTTATGTTTTTACAGATTATTTATTAACAGTTTCTTGACTATCGTTCCATTTTTCATGGAATTACCCAATCTCCTATAAATTGAATTGTCACTTTTACCTTAATATCCAAATATTATCCTACAATTAAGTTAATTAGAAAATATTTTAGAATACCAAAGCAATTCAACAAGCTTAACAAGTCATTTGTCTACTTGTTCAAGCAACTTCTACATAGAAAGTAAACAATAAATTGTTTCGTATTTCCAGCGAAGCCAACTTTGCTATTGAGCTATTATGTCCACAGCAACTTGTCGGCCACTTAGCAAATTAATGGGCAATTTCGTAAATTGTTTGCCATAATTTTTGGACAATTTTAGAAAATACTCAACGCTTGATAAGTTTGATATGCTCATCTTATAGAGTGCTTGTTGTTAATGAAATAATACCTACACAGAAAAAAAGGGGACTGGTAAAAGCATCAATCTCGTACTGTTATCATGAAGTTCACCAAATTCTACTAATTTTAAAATTTTTATTTTATTTGAACGAATTTTTTTTGTTGAAGTTACTGCATTCAATTGTTGATTCAACAGTCATAGATCTGTTAATTTTTAATTAACAAAATTTTGTAAAATGACACATTTTTTGTTGATCAATCTAAACTTTTTGTTAAAACAACAACTTCCTCTAGTTAATTCAACAGCGAAAGAGCAGACCGAATTTGGTCAACTTCAGGATAAAAGTACGAGATTGTTGATTGTACCATTTTCTACGAATCTAAAACTTTTAAGATTCTGGAGTGTCCGCAGGTTGGAAAACACACTTGAATTGCACTCAATTTTGCTTTAAGATTGATATCCCTGGTATGTTTGCGAATATTGAAGAATTTTCGATAAATTGCATTTATGTATGTAACTTTGCAACCCATCAAAAATTGTGCCACGTTTTTATACCCAGCTGTACTTGTACACAGGGTATTATAACTTTGTTAGGATAACGGTTGGTTGTACAGGTATAAAGGAATCGAGATAGATATAGACTTCCATATATCAATATGATCAGGATCGAAAAAAAATTTGATTGAGCCATGTCCGTCCGTCTGTCCGTCCGTCCGTCCGTCCGTCCGTCCGTCTGTCCGTTAACACGATAACTTGAGCAAATAATGAGATATCTTCACCAAATTTGGCATGCGTACTTATTTGGGTTCAGAATAGATTGCTATTGAAAATGGGTAAAATCAGACCATAACCACGCCCCTTTTTCGATATCGAAAATTTCGAAAAACGTATAAAATGGGTTAATTCAATATTAGAAGCAGCTACAACGATAAAATTTGCAATATGTATTGATTTAGATGTTCTAAGGCCGATTTTATAAAAATTTTTGAAAAGGGGGCGTGGTACCGCCCACGTATATTTGAAGAAATTTTAAAATTTTGACTCTTAATAACTTCAGAACAGTTTATGCTAGTATAACGAAATTTCGTAGAGGACATACTATTGTTGTGGTAAATTCAGCTATAGAAAATAAACGAAATCGCTTCGCGACCACGCCTACTTTTTCATAAAAGTTATATTGAAAGGAGTTGGAAATATTGAAAAGTCCATATCTATAATAATCGCTATAATAATATAATTTGGTACATACATCAACTTTCATATTCTTTACATAATTTTTTCAAAATTTTGGAAAGTGGGCGTGGCACCGCCCACTTATGAGTCAAGCAATTTTTAAATTCGACTGCTAACAACTTCAGAACGGTGTGAGATAGATTTACGAAACTAGGTACCAGGCATGTTATGTTTATGTAGAGTACTACAACAGAAAATAAGAAAAATCGGTGAACGATCACGCGCACTTTATGTGCACAGCTGGGTATGTAATGTTCGGTTTCACCCGAACTTAGACTTCCTTACTTGTTTTGTAATAAAATATAAAAAAAAGTTAAATAAAATAAAAAAGAAATAAAAAAAAAAAAAAAAAAAAAGAAAAAAAAAAATTAAAAAAAAAAACAATAAAATAAAATAAAAATAAAAATAAAATGAAAATGATAAATAAAATAAAAATTAAAAAAAAAAAAAAAAATATATAATAAAATAAAAATTAAATTAAATAAAAATAATAATAAAAAAAGTAAAATAAAAAATTAATAAAATAAAAAAAAAAATAAAATAAAAAAATAAATAAAAAAATAAAATAAAAACAATTAAATAAAAAAAAATAAAAATAAAAATTAATTAAAAAAAAATAAAATAAAAATAAAATAAAATAAAATAAAATAAAATAAAATAAAATAAAAATAAAATAAAATAAAATAAAATAAAATTAAAATAAAAATAAAATAAAAATAAAATAAAAATAAATTAAAATAAAAATAAAAATAAAATAAAAATAAGATAAAAAATAAAATAAAAATAAAATAAAAATAAAATAAAGATAAAATAAAATAAAATAAAATAAAAATATAATAAAAATATAATAAAAATAAAATAAAAATAAAATAAAAGTAAAATCAAAAGAGTAAAAAAAAATAAAAAAAAAACAATATAAAATAAAAATAAAATAAAAATAAAATTTAAAATAAAATAAAAAAAAATAAAAATAAAATAAAAATAAAATAAAAAAAAAAAAAAAATAAAATTAAAAAAAAAAAAAATAAAATAAAAAAAAATAAAAAAAAAAAAAAATATAAAAATAAAAAAAAATTTAATTAAAAAAAAAAATAAACAAAAAAAATAAAAAAATAAAAAACAAAAATAAAATAAAAATAAAATGAAAATAAAATAAAATAAAATAAAATATAATAGAATAAAATAAAATAAAATAACAAAAATAAAAAAGATAAAAAAATTAAAAAATTAAATAAAATAAAATAAAACTTAAATAAAACAAAATAAGATACAAAAATTTCATCCGCTGGGTCTATACTTGAGTTCAATATATGACTCAAAGAAACAAGCAGCATTACACAATTTCTTGTTAGTTTCATATTAAGCTACTTGTACTTCTCAAAAAGTGTAAACGAATAACAATTTCAACATTTTTATGAACACAATTGTGCTCAGCATGTGAGAAAGCAAAGCAAACGCATAAATATAAAATTAATGATAATGGCTAGTGAAATGGCAAATTCTGTCGCCAGTGCAATTTACTTTCCAACTCAGACAACGTTTATGTATAACAGTATAAGTAGGACTCTGGAGGGTTATGGGCAACTGTGATTGAAATCTTTTCATTGATGTAATGGGAAAATTTTGCAGAGCTAACAGAAGTTGATAATAAAATTTTATTGGTTTATAAAAACTAAAAGTATGTAGCTAATCGAGCAGGAAAGCAAAAAATGTAAAAAGATTCTAATTTTTCTACCTTAAACTTTCCTATGCTTTTTTTGCTTCATTATAACAAACACATATGCATACATAGTACGTATGTATGTATATACAAAAGAAAATAAAAATTGAGAAATCCACGGCGGAAGGTACAAATTACGGTAAAAGTAAACAAAAACAAAATGCGGTGATTTTAAAATTATATAAACAGCAGGGAAAATCTAAATTTGCTTTTTCGTTTTCTTCAAAATATTTGGAAAAAAATATGTGCATTGTTTTGATAGAAAAATATTCAGCGGCGTCTGTTAAAAGTAAACATTTTTTACACATTGTAACAAATTGAGATTTTCTTTTTTGCAAAAGGGTGACCTTATGTTTCCTCTATACAAAAATGTAAAAAATATAGAGAAATGCAGATATGTATATGATTTTGAAGAAATTATTGGCTTTTAAGTAAACTTCTTAAATTCAGAAATCACGAAATATGAATAAGATGTATTCGAGAAAGGTTTAGATTCACAATTTTTTACTTCCGGTAAGTATTTAGACCAGCTAACCGATCAATTCGAAAATATTTTATACATAGTGCGTTTTCCTTCAAATTCAGTGCGTGGGTGGAATTTTGCCTAAACTAATAGGGGCAAATACGAATGGGATATAGAGGAAGAGAGGCGTGGTAGAAGGAAAGAGGGGAATGAAGAGAATAAGGAAGGCAGGTAGTGTGAAGGCGAAGAAAGATAGGAAGGAGAGCTGTAAAAGGGGTTGTAAATTGCGGTTAGGTGGCAACCCTAAGTGGCAACCCTGCGTGAAATTGTCATATTTGGAATATGGCCGGAAATGTCTTTATTTTGATACCCATATTAGCATATCTAGCTCTATATTAAAAGAAAATGGGGATAGGTGGCAACCCTGTAAACCGCCCTAAGTGGCAACACCCATGTATATAATATTAGAATGTATCAAGTTGTCTATATGCCAAATTTTATTCGAATCGGTGCAGCAGTTCCCGAAATATACGAAAAAATAAATGAATTGCGGTTAGGTGGCAACCCTAAGTGGCAACCCGGCTTTAAATTAGCTTATTTGGAATATGGTCGAAAATACCTTTCATTTGATACCAATATTGGCATATCTAGCTCCATATTTAAAAAAAAAATTGGGATAGGTGGCAACCCTGTAAACCGCCATAAGAGGCAACACCCATGAATTCTGCTCGGCATAACTTTACAATTTGTGCAATGTTAGCCAATTCCTAGAATTTAACCTCCTATTTGATTTGCTCAGCTTTTTGGTGAAAATCGCCTACGCCTGAAAATCTGCAACATACGCCTGAAAGTCGGCTACAATTTCTATTTCCGTTGCATAATTTCCGTTGCACCAGCAGCCATTTTCTCAAATTTTACACTCAATCAAAACTTCATATCGCCGCCTAAGAAGTTAACTTCACAAATCACAGTGGAACTGTTACAAAATTCGCTGTTGACTAGTGTTATTGATTTGATTCATATGACGTCTATACGTCTGGGCCACGCATTAATTAATTGAATGTAAATAATTGAATAAATAAAGATTATACAAAAGAAACATTTGTGACATTCACAGATGTGACCGTCGCAAGGTGAATTCCAGCCTTTTTAGCTGCGTTTGATTTTTTGTAAAATTTGATAGCTTAAGTATTCTTTGGGTAACTCCTCTCGATATCGCCTATTTTTTCCCACTAGATGGTGCTGGGGGCGCTACATTCGGATAACAAACAATAAATCAGCTAGGTGGCGCTGGAGTCGAGATATTAAAAACAGCCGTATTTATTGTCAGTATTTGCAAGTATCGCAGATAAAGTTGACAACATCTGCTAGTGCTGAATACAACTTTGAGCAGAAACACAACCAGTCATGTTCTGTATTTCACTTTCACTTTCAGTCGCTCACTAAAACTATGCAATTTTACAAAATTTTCACAAAATTTCGCTCGGAAGTGAAATGCAGAACCAGAACATAAAACTGCTCCGATCTAATGTGAATAAGTACAAATATATCTTTAGACCAGCCACCGCCGCGTAGTGTCTCAGTCTGCTCACTGCCGCTCTACAACAACAAAATCTTGCTCTTTGTGTCTCACAAGAACAAACCAGATTCGCAAAAAAAGAAACAAAAAATCATTGCAATATTATTCTTGGAATACCGTTTATTTCATGATGGCTGTAAGGGCTTCACTGTGAATGTATAACGGTACACACACGCGTTCAAAGTATTTTTTTGTGATTTCAGGAACGCTGTCGTTGTAGAAAGTATGACGTTGTTGTTGTAGCGCTCAGTAGGTTGAAAGCGCTGGCTATCCCTGGTTTAGATTGTTGTTTTTGGTTTGGCATTTATTTATTATGTTTTAGTGTTGATTTCCCAGCATTTCGATGCCTTAATTTGTGGCGCAGTGCGAAAATATTTATTAATTTTGTTTAGATCATAACGGTTTGCTTATGTGAAGATTTTATTTATTTGCAAAAGGTCTGAAAAAACAACGGAATTTTTGTTTTTTATAATTTTTATGACGGTAGCTTTGAAGTTCTTAACTTTTGTCTTGTCTTATCATTGACCGACGAAATCTCTAGAATCCAAAATCGAACTTCTTTTTTGTCACGAAATACTCTTCAGCTGCTGTATTTCAGGAATTCGTGAAAAACTTATTTTATTCAACTACATATTTAGCAGTATCAAAGTGCTCTTTTTCAGCTGTTGCACACCACATGCAAATCGCTCATTTTCAAGACCACATATTAGCCACCGACAGCAGTTTAGTGGCTGTTAAAGATAGCAAATTGTGCAAGGAGAAAGAAAGTTGTAAAACGTTTTGAAAATTTTACTGAAACTTTTCCCATCAAAAATCCATAACAAAAAGATACACAAAAACATTGAACTAGCAAAAACTTAACGCAAATTTGTATAAGTGGAGTTAAGTTGATGAGGCAACACTCAAGATATTTGTACAACCGCATATACTCTGCGAGAAATGGAATCACTTTAAGAGCAGCAGGCTTCTTAGCAATGGCCTTTTTTCTCTGAGTGCATGATAATGTATGCAGATAAAACACTTAAAAGCTTTTCCTAACTTTCCACTTTCAATAAAAATTGTCGACAATTTGGCACATAGAGAAAAACTGTTAACGAATTTCTTAAATTTTCAAAGCCAGTTGAACTTATGTACGTGCTTGTGATGCATGTGTGTGTGTGCGTAAGTGTGTACATAATATTCGAGCTCATAAAAGCATACTGCGTGCCACAAGCCACATATCTTCAAAGTTTAGTGGCATTTAAACGGGCGTTTAGTTGTGAAAACGGTTTTTGAGTACATTAAATATACAGTGAGTACCAAAACTAATCGTAATAAAAAAAAATTAAAAAAAAATTAAATGTATTAAATAAAATAAAATTTGATTAAGATAACCAAAAATAAAAATAAAAAATATTAAATAAAATTATATAAAAAAGAAAATAAAAAAAAATTTAAAAAATAAAAAAATTTAAATAAATAAAAGCAAATACAAAAAAAATAAGTAATAAAAAAAATAAAATAAAAAATTTAATTAAATAAAAAATTTAAAAATAAAATAAAATTTATTAAATTAAATAAAATTTGAATAAGAGAACAAAAAAATAAATAAAAAAGATTAAATAAAATTATAAAAAAAAAATAGATTAAAAACAAAAAAAAAAAAAAATAAAACAAAAAAAAAAAAATTAAGTAAAAAAATAAAATCAAGTAAAAAAAAAACAAAATAAAAAAAAAAAAAAATAAAATAAATAAAAAAATAAAAAAAAAAAAATAGAAAAAAAAATAAAAAAAAAAACAATGAAATGAAATTTAAATGTAACAAAATAATAATCATAAAATAAAATAAAATTTTAACAAGATAACAAAAAATTAAAAAATAAAAAAGATTATATAAAATTACATAAAAAAATAATAACTAAATTTCAAAATAATAAAAAAATGTAAAAATAAATAAAATCATATAAAAAAGTAAATAAATAATAAAAAAAATAAAATATAAAAAAATCAAATTAAATAAAATAAGACAAAACAGGAAAATAAAATAAATTAAAATAAAAAAATAAAATAAATTAAAATAAAATAAAATAAAATAAATTAAAATAAATTAAAATAAAATAAAATAAAATAAAATAAAATAAAATAAAATAAAATAAAATAAAATAAAATAAAATAAAATAAAATAAAATAAAATAAAATAAAATAAAATAAAATAAAATAAAATAAAATAAAATAAAATAAAATAAAATAAAATAAAATAAAATAAAATAAAATAAAATAAAATAAAATAAAATAAAATAAAATAAAATAAAATAAAATAAAATAAAATAAAATAAAATAAAATAAAATAAAATAAAATAAAATAAAATAAAATAAAATAAAATAAAATAAAATAAAATAAAATAAAATAAAATAAAATAAAATAAAATGAAATGAAATGAAATGAAATGAAATGAAATGAAATGAAATAAAATAAAATAAATTAAAAAAAAAAAAAAATAAAATAAAATAAAACGAAATAAAATAAAATAAATCAAAAAAAAAGTAAAATCAAGTAAAATAAAATAAAAAAATAAAAACAAAATAAAATAAAATGAAAAAAGTAAAAAAATAATAATATAAAAGTAAAAAAAAATAAAATGAAACAAAATAAAATAAAATAAAATTTAAATAAAAAAAAAAAAATAAAACAATGAAATGAATTGAATAAAACTAAATGTAATAAAGTAAAAAATCATAATATAAAATACAATACTGTAAAATAAAATGAGACGAAGTAAAACAAAATTAAAAAATATAAAACAAAATAAAATATTTTGTAAAAATTCAGATATGGAGTATAAGTTTCCATGTTACCATTGGTGAAATAGCTTCAGCATTGTATATTTTTTTGCTCACACTGTGCATCTTCTTCTACCAATGTACATATGTACGCCTATATATTTTGAATAGAAAAGCATAAGTGTGCCATTTGTGTTTCACTCACCATTTAGTCGAAGTGTTGTTGTTGGCTATTTTTGTTTTTGTTGCCCTCTTGTTGACTTTTGTTGACTTTTGACAAGTATTTTTCGGCTTGAGTTGATGCAAAAGAAATCCAAAAATGGCAAAAGCTGCACTTTACCGACTTTGTTGTTATCGTACTAGTGCAGCATACAGACAAATAAATATTTCTACAAAGACTTCATACATATTCTGCCTACGCTTATAAATTCCTTTCGGACTTACATAACTACATCCAAGCCACAAATGCCCACACGTGCAACAAATTCACCCTCGAACAGCTTGATGGCATAGACAACGCCAACATATTCATCGACACACATACTTACCTGTTCAAACACATTGAGACCACAGCACCAATACAATAGCAACAACAACGCTGCTATATTGACAACACGTCATGACACTGCCAATCTGTTTCTCTATGTTCACCGTCACCTGCCCCGCTTCTGTGTGTTACGGTGTCACACGGCTGACAGCTCAAATTGCATTTAGTAGGTGCTGAACGTTTGAAATGAGAGTAACAAAGGATTTTAAAAGCTCAGTAGCTTGCTGGCTATGTTGTTGTATATGAGCGTTGCTTGTCATTGCAGCAGCATGTCAGCTCGAAGATACGCTAGTAACCCTGGTATGACAATTTGCAGTTATAGCGCGTACGTGCACCCTCGTAGCATGACAATGAACACAATAACAATAACAAAAAATGTGATGGCAATTGCAATAAATGGCCATTGGCGACCGTTTGCAACACCCGCTGGCCCCTATTTGACATCGCTGTCAATGCATGTTCGTTAAGCAATTTGGCGCATAAGGTGTTAAATGTTTAGTAAGTCATTGAGTGTGAAGTTTATGGCATTGTTTATCTATGTTTGACAAGATGCATCAGATGGCTATGACTAGGGCAAAGGGGTTAGGATGGAAGCAGGGATGGGTAATATTTTATTTTTGAGTGACGTGTGACGAAAAAATAAAAAATTACTCATTATTTTTAAAATGTTTTTATTAGGTCGCTTTCGTCGTTCTTGTGCCCGGATTTTTGCATTCGATTTTGAACCAACTTCCTGTTGTGCTAGGGTCTTGAAATTTTCACCACAGTTCAGGTCGCGGGAACAATGCAATATTATGAAAAAAAAAACAAAAAAATTCCGGTAGGTTGCGCTGGGGTCGCTATATTTTCAAAAATCGCATTTATGGCCCGATTTGGCTGAAATTCGGAACATGTATGTATTACTACTATGAAAAGAAATATTTTCCTAAAAAAATTCCGCTAGGTGGAGCTGGAATCGGGGTAATAAAAACTGAAAATCCTAATTATGCACCGATTTAGCTGATATTTAGCGGGTAGAGATATTTGAAAAGTTTCATTTCCAGAGATTTTGCTTTGGATTTTGAACTAACTTCACGTTGAGCTAGGGTTTTGGAAATTTTCACCATCGTTCAGGTTTCGCTGACAATCCATTATACGAAAAAAAGCAATCCAAAATATTGCTTTAATTGCAAAAGTCCCATTTATCGGCCTATCTTCCTTATTGATATCTGAATATTTCGTAGACATGCTATAATACGTTTTCAGCGCCATCTGCATATCAATAGCATCGAAATTTCGAATATTTGGATTTCACTTATTCGAATATGCGATCTTTAACGTCATCTGCATACATTTAGGCGTAGTCACCGTTGCACAAAATAAAGATGATGTATTTTATATTGCTTAAAAAATAATAATTTTATTCATGTACCCATAGAAACGCCGCATAAAGCGTGTAAACGTAGAAAATTACCTAATGCGTAAATGAACTGTCAAAATTTTTTTGGAATGAAATACGATAAACTTCCGCGAGGAGTTTAGTGTGTAAACACCCCGAAAATTTACCCAATTCGATGGCGCTGTTCGGCATGCAGTTTTTCAAAGCAGACAATGCACACTAGACAAAATTAGAAGAATATGCTAAAAAATGGGTCGTAAATTACTTTTTTAATGGGAGTTTCAAAATAAAAAAATTCACATAAATTTATCTATAGCGTTCACTGAGCTGTTAAGTGTATACATTTACGCTTTCGTTAAGTTATATGGTGAAATGAGCACCACTAATATGACACAGAATATCCGATTACAATCTTAGAAATTTTCACAGACTCACAACTAGAAAGTATAAAATAAAAAATAGAATAAAAAAATATTTTTAATTTAAAATGTTTTTAAAATGAACTAAAAACTGGAAAATAATTTCTCCTCTGCCTACATAGGTTCTTCACCACGTAAAGCTTATCTGGAACATTTGTTAGTTGGAATTCTTTTAGGTATTAAATAGTACTTGGGGTTTGAAATGTATAAAAACAAATCTTTCATATAAGTTAGCACTGAAATTAAAGAAATGTTCTATATGGAAGTATAAATATGTGCATAAATGGACACTGAGAAGGGTTTACCTTCAAGCTGGGTAGTGGCCTAAGGTGCTAGACCTTCTAGCATACAAGTCACTACAGTGTTGTGAGTTCGACACTCACAATGCCGGGAAGAAAAGTTCATGAAGAGATGTAATTCCAGTATCATCGAAACATATCGGCTTGTCTTGTTCCTGCAGCGCGTAGGTAAATTTTTCTAAAAAAAAAAACACATTTTCATACAATCCCGAAAATTGCTTGTAAATACCGTCGGTATTTACAGCAATAGACTACAAAGTCAAAAGTAACAAAGAGCTAAAAAAAAAAAATAAAAAAAAAAAAAACAAAAAAAAAAAAAATAAAATAAAAAAAAAAAAATAAATAAAATAAAATAAAATAGGAATTAGATAATAAAACAAAAAAGTTAAATAAAATAAAAAAGTCAAGTAAAAAAAAAATTTAATTAATAATATAAAATAAAATAAAACAACGTAAAATTAAAAAAAAAAAATTGAATTGAAAAAAAAAAATTGATAAAGCGAAATAAAATAAAAATAAAATTATGTAAAATAAAATAAAATAAATTAAAATAAAAAATACAAAAATTAAGTAAAAAGAAAAAAAATTAATTTGAAAAAAAAAATTTAATTAAATAAATAAAATAAAATGAACAAAAAAAATAAAATTAAATAATTAAATAAAGTTAAATAAAAAAAATAAAAAATTAGGTTAAAAGAAAAAAATTAATTGAACAAGAAAAATAAAATTAAATAAAAAAATAAAAAATATAGTCAAATAAAAATTATTATTAAATAAAGTAAAAAAAGGCCGTAAACAATAAAAATAGTAAAAAAAAAATAAAATAATATAAAATAAAATAAAAACTGAAAAATTTTTTTTCGAAGATATCCTCAACCTTTTATCCTGAGGTAGCGGAAGGCGCATTTATTGTCATAAGTCTCACCATCAAGCAACTATGAAGTCTACTTAAAGTCTTATGAAAAATTTAAGGAAATCGCTTTCTGAAATCTCGTTCATAATTCTTAAGTTAATCATTTTCCTGTGTCAGCGATGATGTGCTTTTCCCAAGAGAAATTCTTACTTCTACCACTCAACATTCTTAAAGGAATTATTGCATTTGCACGCGTTCGTATGCCTTTACCCATATTCCTTGTCACATTTCTCTTTTCGACTACTTTCAGCAGAGTAGCTGACTTTGCTGTCATCATGCTGTTACACTCATCATATCTTAACGCATCGCATGCACAATTTTTATTTTTTTATTTCAACAACAACCACCGTACGGCCTGCAGTTGAAAATGTCAAAATGAGTAAACAAAAAAAAATTGGTTTGTGCATTTTGCATTGACAACAGAGTCAAGGGAATTGTTCGCACATCCGTTTGACGTGTGCCATCTTTCCTTTCAACGCATTTTCACTCCGCATCCAATTTCTCACATTTTTATATGTGAACTTTAAGCTAATCTACGCCAGTTACAACACATCTATCATCTTGCGTATGTATTTGTTGTTGTGCGTTTTGTATGTGCATCTGTTGTATGTGCATCTGTTGTATATGCATTTATTGCATTTGTATTAACCTTCACCTCTTTGCCATTTGTTTTGTCTTTTTTTTTGTTTGCTCTCTTCTATGCCATGTTCAGACTGACCTTATTTGCTATTTTTCTTGCCTTATTTTCATTGGCGCTCGCACGTGAAACTGTCTGCACAAATATGCGAGTTTGTAAACATTGTCACATATGCTTATTGGTTGGGGTTACGAGAATGTAGCCCTGTGGAAAATTATTTCTCTACCGAAATGTGTGACAAATCGATTAAAATAATAGAAAATAAATTAAATAAATTGAATTGAAATAAAATAATATAAAAAAATTAAATAAAGCAAAATAAAAAAAAATAGAAGAAAATAAAATAAAATTAAATTAACCAAATTGAATAAAATAAAATACGATAAATAAAATAAAATAAAATAAAATAAAATAAAATAAAATAAAATAAAATAAAATAAAATAAAATAAAATAAAATAAAATAAAATAAAATAAAATAAAATAAAATAAAATAAAATAAATTAAAATAAAATAAAACAGAAAGACGGTTACCGTGGTGTAGCCGAAATATATCGGAGATAAAAAACAATCTTTGTGTTTTTAATTAACATTGACTTGAAGCCGGCAAAATTAATAATTTGTTTAAATCAAAAAGGTCGCTAAATATACTAATTTAAAATAAAATAAAATAAAATAAAATAAAATAAAATAAAATAAAATAAAATAAAATAAAATAAAATAAAATAAAATAAAATAAAATAAAATAAAATAAAATAAAATAAAATAAAATAAAATAAAATAAAATAAAATAAAATAAAATAAAATAAAATAAAATAAAATAAAATAAAATAAAATAAAATAAAATAAAATAAAATAAAATAAAATAAAATAAAATAAAATAAAATAAAATAAAATAAAATAAAATAAAATAAAATAAAATAAAATAAAATAAAATAAAATAAAATAAAATAAAATAAAATAAAATAAAATAAAATAAAATAAAATAAAATAAAATAAAATAAAATAAAATAAAATAAAATAAAATAAAATAAAGTAAAATAAAATAAAATAAAATAAAATAAAATAAAATAAAATAAAATAAAATAAAATAAAATAAAATAAAATAAAATAAAATAAAATAAAATAAAATAAAATAAAATAAAATAAAATAAAATAAAATAAAATAAAATAAAATAAAATAAAATAAAATAAAATAAAATAAAATAAAATAAAATAAAATAAAATAAAATAAAATAAAATAAAATAAAATAAAATAAAATAAAATAAAATAAAATAAAATAAAATAAAATAAAATAAAATAAAATAAAATAAAATAAAATAAAATAAAATAAAATAAAATAAAATAAAATAAAATAAAATAAAATAAAATAAAAGAAAATAAAATAAAATAAAATAAAATAAAATAAAATATAATAAAATAAAATAAAATATAATAAAATAAAATAAAATAAAATAAAATAAAATAAAATAAAATAAAATAAAATAAAATAAAATAAAATAAAATAAAATAAAATAAAATAAAATAAAATAAAATAAAATAAAATAAAATAAAATAAAATAAAATAAAATAAAATAAAATAAAATAAAATAAAATAAAATAAAATAAAATAAAATAAAATAAAATAAAATAAAATAAAATAAAATAAAATAAAATAAAATAAAATAAAATAAAATAAAATAAAATAAAATAAAATAAAATAAAATAAAATAAAATAAAATAAAATAAAATAAAATAAAATAAAATAAAATAAAATAAAATAAAATAAAATAAAATAAAATAAAATAAAATAAAATAAAATAAAATAAAATAAAATAAAATAAAATAAAATAAAATAAAATAAAATAAAATAAAATAAAATAAAATAAAATAAAATAAAATAAAATAAAATAAAATAAAATAAAATAAAATAAAATAAAATAAAATAAAATAAAATAAAATAAAATAAAATAAAATAAAAGAAAATAAAATAAAATAAAATAAAATAAAATAAAATAAAATAAAATAAAATAAAATAAAATAAAATAAAATAAAATAAAATAAAATAAAATAAAATAAAATAAAATAAAATAAAATAAAATAAAATAAAATAAAATAAAATAAAATAAAATAAAATAAAATAAAATAAAATAAAATAAAATAAAATAAAATAAAATAAAATAAAATAAAATAAAATAAAATAAAATAAAATAAAATAAAATAAAATAAAATAAAATAAAATAAAATAAAATAAAATAAAATAAAATAAAATAAAATAAAATAAAATAAAATAAAATAAAATAAAAAAATAAAATAAAATAAAAAATAAAATAAAATAAAAATAAAAAAATAAAATAAAATAAAATAAAATAAAATAAAATAAAATAAAATAAAATAAAATAAAATAAAATAAAATAAACTAAAATCTTATAACTTTAAACGAGCTAAACTTGTATATATGTATGTATATTTGTATATTTGTATATCCGGCACTCTCTCGAGAACTGCTTAACCGATTTGGATGAAATTTGGCATGGAGATATTACAGGGTTGACGCCTATCTAATTTTTTTTTAAACCTTTATATTAAGTCGCTTTTTTGTTTGCACCACATTTTTCATACGAAATTTCGGAATCTTGCAAAGTCTTTTTAGGTAGCTTGCCGTTGAGCTGGACACTTGAAACTAGGAACATAGTTCGGGGCTCTGTGACAATGCAATGTGAACGAAAAAAGTATCCGCTAGGTGGCGCACGGATCAAGAAATACGGTAAATTCATTTAAAAATTTAAATTTTGGGACGCATATTTGAGGAACTTCCCGGTAAGCTAGATTATTGAAAATTTGCATACATATGAACAATTGAAGACAATACAAACTGCTGTACAAGAAATTCCGCTAGATTTCACACTGGTCGAGATAATTACAAAAAATATTAAAAGAGTCCTGGAATTTTGCGATCGATTTTTAGTAACTTCCAGGTTAGTTAGACACTTGAAACTTTACAGATTTGTCACAACCCGATGACAATGCAATCCCTCATCAAAACAATTCCGGTAGGTGGCGCACGGATCGAGATATTTCGAAAACTAATTTGAAGTAAAGAATTTTGTGATCGACTTTTGACTATTTTTCTGGTAATCTAGGAACTTGAAACTTAGCATTTAGTTAAAGAAATCAAATTTCCGATAGGAATCACCAAAACTAAAAATAAAATAATAAAAAGGCGATAAAAAAATTTTAAAGACAACCTTTATATGAATGCTGTTAAAAAGCCTCAGCAAATTTGTCGTTAAACAAAAACATGGCTTCGATGTGTTTGGTTTTGAAATTTTAGTCATAACAATGGTAATCAATTTTTGAGATTTGAAAATATAAAGGTGGAGTGCACGTTTCCAACCTAAGGCAAACAATTTCTGAGAGCCTAAATAGAAGTTCGGTTATCGACAAAACATTTAAAGCCTATATTGCACTCCACCTTTATATTTTCAAATATCTAAAATTGATTACAATTGGTATGACTAAAATTTCAAAACCAAAAACACCGAAACCATGTCTTTGTTTAACGACAAATTTGCTGAGGCTTTTTGACAGCATTCATATAAAGGTTGTCTTTAAAATTTTTTTATCATCTTTTTATTTTAATATTGAGTAAGATAAGCCAATATGGTTATGAAATGAAAGGTATTTGTCAACTTAAATATTTTCAAGTAGAGTTGCCGCCTAGGGTTTCCTACTTATCGCAGTATATCCGGTACTATCTCGAGAACGGTTTACAGGGCTGCCACATATGTATCTCATTTTTTTTTTAAATAATTTATATATTTTGAGATTATATTTGGATTATTTTAGGATCATTTTGGGATAATTTTTGGGTAATTTTCGGATCATTTTGAGATCATTTAAGGGTCTTTTTGGGTCATTTTTGGGCCATTTTGGGGTCATTTTTGGATCATTTTGGGGTAATTCTGTTGTCATTTCGGGATCGTTTTTGGGTCTTTTTGGGTTCTTTTTAGGGTCGTTTTGGGATCATTTTGAACTGCTTGACCGATTTCGATGAAATTTGACATAGAGATAGTATGCTTGATTTTAAGACTCTCCACCATGATTTCTTAAAAATGTGTATAATAAAATAAAATATAATAAAATAAAATTAAAAAAAAAAAAATAAAATATAAAAATTAAAAAAAAAATTTAAAAAAATTAAATAAAATTAATTAAATTAAATGAAATCAAATCAAATAAAATAACATCAAATGAAATGAAATAAATTGGTTCCGGCCAATGAAAGACGGGTTCTTGACAGCCAACTCTTGATTTTGAAAAAAATGAGTTCTTCGTCAAAGGAAGCAGTTACAGTCACTGACGAGAAATGTCTCACTGGTCACCTTCTATGTATGTATGTGTACGTGTCTGCATGCAGCAATGTGCAATGACTACTCGCATGCTTGCGGTCTTTGTTCGGTTTGCTTACTTACATACATATATTTACGTGTAAGTATGGTTTTGCTTTTATTAATAGCATACTTTGAGCGGAGACAAATTACGAGGATTAAATATGTAGCAAGATTCATGTCACACTTTATGGCAGAGCAAATAAAGGGTGGTGCATGCATTTTGTGTGAAAGTATGTAGGCAAACTGGTGCGCTTACATAGTTATCATCTGTGAACATAAAATTTGGTGGGGGCTTAGTGTTTATAGGAAAACTATAAATCTTTTTTTTCCTGCTTATTATAAACGACTTCTAAAGACTGGTTCTGAGACTGGTCCTTTTCCGAAAAATGCATTTTACTATTTTAGGTGGCGCGAATATAATTATACGATCAAGATCAACATGCAAACGATTTATGGCTTTCATTCATATATCACTTGTATTGACAGTATGGTTTCACTGGTTTTAATCCCAAATATTTACGACAAGTTATGTGAAACGCAAACAAATAAATTACAACAAATTCAGCCACATTTTGGTTGTGTAATAATTATTTGCGTATGAATATAAATCCGTTGGCGTTGACATTATCTGCAAGATAAATGTATAAATAAATATTATTCAATAATTATTGAACAAATATTTGGTAATTAATTTCGTGTGCGCTACTCAATGAGAGCTATTGCGTGTTTCACACAGAGCAGGTATATGGTTTTGGTAGCAATGACATAATCCCTGATTGGTTGCCTGAAAGGAGTCACGCAAATAAAAAAATTTATTTTATGATCTTAAATGAGTTGTCAGTATAATTAGAATGGCACACAAACACAGACATGCAATCAGTCATTCATTTCAAATCCGACTCAGCGCATTCTTTTGGTTGGTGGTTTATAGCTCAGTCGCGCGATATTGCCTATACACACCGCAGGCATGTCCCTTCAGTCGCTTGTGCCTGTGTATGCAAATTAAAAATGCCGAAAGCATTCGGTAAAGCAACTCACTTAGTTACTAAAGTCAAGAGCTTTACGTGATTGCGACCTTCTTTAGGAGCGTTAGAATGAAAATTGGATTCATAGAGCGCGTCGTCGTAAGCAATTTAGCAGCTTCATGCTTGATTGCCAACTCAATATGTAATGCATACGTTGGTGTGTACCAACTTTTGGAAAACTTTCTCTAAAGCATTTTTGCTTAAACTGTTGCAAAATTTGAGGCTGGTATATCAACACATCACCCAATAATAAAATAATATGACCAAATAAAGCTCGGAATTGAATTCGGAATAAATGAAGACCGCGTTATATATCATTTTATATATACGAAGATAGCTAATATTATTCATACGCCGTGTAGTACCAAAGACTAAATTTCGAAAGTAATGCTGTGAATATGAAATTTTGTTATACCGATTCCCGATTGCTCAGTAATTTGAAAATATTTTTAGTAGGGGAGTACACTATTTTAATTTTTTTTTTCGTATTTGCCCGCATCGGCTTGGGTTCAGCCAAAAAAAAATTAAGTTTCTTATTTTAAAACAAGTAAGGAAGCCTAAGATCGGGTAACCCAAACATTAAATACCCAGCGGTAGTTCTCATATGATTTTCGAAATTGTCCATTTCGGAAGTGGGCGTGGTTCGGAAGCGACTTCGTCCAATTATATCAGGTATACTCTCTATTATGCTAGTATACCTTGTACCAAATTTCATCGTTATACCGTAATTACTTCAAAAGTTATGACGTGAGAAATTTTCAAATATGTATCCCTTAAAAGTGGGCGGTGCCACGCCTACTTAAAAAAACTTTATCAAAAAATCATAATAAAATGACTAGGGGATTCATCCTACCAAACTATATTATTTTAGCCATTTCCGTTACCGAATTATGTCAATTTAGGTCGATTTTCGAAATTGTCGATATCGAAAGTGGGCATGGTTGGAGGGCGATTTTATACAATTTTATCAGGTATACTCCAAACGATAATGAACTTTTTTTTTCAATATAAGAACCTTCATATATGGAACTCTACTATATCTATCTCGATTATTTTGCCGTTACATAGTACCGTTATGTGGACAAAATTATAATACCCTTGTACTAGTACTAGTACGCTGGGTATAATTAACCTTTTTATACCATTCATGAAGATGAAATGATGTTATAACTTTGGTCCGATGTGTGTAAGTACGAGAAGAAGAAGAGATAGACTGTAGATATGACTGTTCAATCAAATATTGAATGCAGTTACTTCAACAAAAAAATCCATTTAAATTTGGTCGATTCAATAGAGTTCGTTCAACTTTCGAATAACAGTACGAGATTGTTGATTTTACCAGTGCCATTTTTTTCTGTGTATATAGTGAAAATCTGTTGGGTGAACGTCTTCATGGAAATTTCGTGCAAATATTGAAGTTCACAAAAAAGTTCACATGTATTAATTATTCTAACACCAATATGTAACTAATTATTACACTTTCGTATGAACAAGCTTCAAGTAAAACTTTTTTTTAAACCGTTTTATGAGACATTGCCTTCCGCTTCAAACTTCCAAAGTTAGCAACATAGCGCAGCTGAACTAGTGCGACATTGAAGTATCAAAATTGCGCTATTAGTCTCCTGAGCAAATTATCGTTAAGATAAATGAACAGAAGCAAAAGTTGTGTGATTCACACATGGGCACACAAACATACATACAAATATGTGTACATATGTATATGCATGTGTGGGTGTATATGTGCGGATAGTGGAAGCGGAAGTCATAAAGCTGCGATTATGTTTGCTTAAGTTGAGACCGAGAAGCAAATGCGTAATGGGTGCACCAAAAATCACAGTTGGGTAGTGGGTTTTTTAAAAAGTAAAAGCTAAAACCAATTATCCACTTGCAGAGAAAATTAAGAGTCAACTTCTCTTATCTTCTGTTCTTGGTATATTCTCTTTTTAGCTACAAAAAGGTAGTAGATTAATAAATATCTTTGAAAAACGTTGTAAATCGACTAAGATCGTAAGGTAAAGTTGTAAACCTGCCTGCTCGATGGTAACGGTAGAGTTTTACCGTACTTCGATAAAAAAGTAACTGAGCAAACAAAAAGGGCAGTGCAGAAGTATTTAACGTGAATTTCGCGAATTTTTGTGTGTCAAGTGCGGTTTTCATTTGCTCGATTTACTCTTGTTTTCGTTGTTGTTGCTGATGATGAGCTGATTTTCATGTAATTACCAAAAGTTGTAGCCATTTATAGGAGCTTTGAAAGTGAACACTGCGCAAATGTGCATATTTGTGGGTGTGAATGAATGTGTTTATTAGGGTGTGAGTTTTATTTTATTTTATTTTTTTTTTTTTATATAATTTTCTTTTATGTTATTTAATTTAATTTAAATTTGATTTATTTTAATTTATTTTATTTTATTTTTTATTTTATTTTATTTTATCTTAGTTTATATTATTTTATTTTATTTTATTTTATTTTATTTTATTTTATTTTATTTTATTTTATTTTATTTTATTTTATTTTATTTTATTTTATTTTATTTTATTTTATTTTATTTTATTTTATTTTATTTTATTTTATTTTATTTTATTTTATTTTATTTTATTTTATTTTATTTTATTTTATTTTATTTTATTTTATTTTATTTTATTTTATTTTATTTTATTTTATTTTATTTTATTTTATTTTATTTTATTTTATTTTATTTTATTTTATTTTATTTTATTTTATTTTATTTTATTTTATTTTATTTTATTTTATTTTATTTTATTTTATTTCCTTTTTATTTTATTTCCTTTTTATTTTATTTTGCTTTTTTTATTTTATTTTATTTTTTATTGTATTTTATTTATCGCCATATTGAAGGTGCACCCTAGTGTCTATATTTATACATATTTGTTTCCAAAGTTAAAATTGCTTATTTTTCGGGTTCGTTTCACTACCATCGCACACACTTACATACATACCTACACAAGCATACCTATTAATGTTTACTATGGTTTACCACTGCTACTTACGAGCAGAAAGCAACTGAATTTTGCATGTTCATTTTTATTGCAAACAAACAACAACCGGCAAGGCCAGCATGAATTCGAAATTATTGTACTTAACTTAATGCAGTGTAAAACTGAGATGAACTGCTGGATGTGTGTCTGTGTGTGTGTGTGTGTGTGTGCGAGTGTGCAATTCAAGTATTTTTCGCAATTGTGGGTGTGTGCGTGTAAGCAATCATAAAAATAGTCATTTATGAAGGGAGATAAATGCATTTTTGCCTTTATTAAACTTAATGCTCGATGTCATTTTCTTGTGTGGCAAATCACAAGTGGATGTAAAGGCAAGTAATGTTTGCTAGGATATTTTTTCCCTCCTAGTTGTGGCATAATATCAAATTATCACTAACAACATAACATTTTCTAAAAAGTGCAATTGATTAGTGTAATGTGCTACATTAATCTCTTTTTGGTTTCATTGAAAATTGTTACTAAAAAAAGATGCTGACTGTAATTTAATGCAGTTCTCAACCGTGTATTGCTGGCGGTAGAAAGTAAAGTATATATTTTTTTTTCGTCTGTTTGTACTGTTGTGATTTTAGTTCGCTTGTACACCAAACATTCATTCAAACCCAAAATAGGAAATCACGGCGGTGATTTTCGATGTTTTTGATATCGAAAGAGGGTTTGGTTGGAGGGCGATTTTATCCAATTTCTTCAGGTTTACTCACAACGATACTAGTATTCTTTATACCAAATTTCATCGATCTACCGCAATCAGTTTAAAAGTTACGACCAGTCGAATTTTGAAAAATGCCTCCCTTAAAAGTGGGTGATGACACCTATAAAATTCAGCTACCGAGATATGCCAATTTATGTGGTTTTCGAAATTTTCGATATCGAAAAAGGGGGCGTGGTTATCATCCGATTTCACCCATTTTTAATGGCAACCTACCTTGGCCAGAAAGTAATCTTGTGCCGTTACGTAGTACCGTTATGTGGACAAAATTATAATACCCTTGTACTAGTACTAGTACTCTGAGTATAACTAGTTAGGTGTTGCCATTCAGGGTACTTTAATGGGGTTGCCATCTTTTTTTTGTAATGAAATGAGATGAGATGAGGTGTGGCATTTATATAAATATTTAATAATTTTAAACCATATTTGAAAAAAAAATATTTCAAGGTAGGGTTGCCACCTAATCCTAATATTTTTTTTTTGGATTGTCAGTTGCTTACTATTCAAAAAAGTCTTGGCTGATTTTGATGAACTTCTTGATATAGGTAACATGCTTCATTTCAAGCTCATCAATTAAAGAGTTGCCACCTGAAAGTTTTTAAAAGGTTGCCACCTATTTGGCTCTACGTTAGCTTTCTGAAACTTTTTGTTTTATTCTATATTCAGTGACCATGATGTCAAATGACGACGCACAAGTTGTAACTTATTTATATACAGCAGGCTTACATTCTTGCTGCGGTTGTTGTTGTTCGCTTTATTATTTTGTGGCATTTTTCTACGTGAATATTCTGATATTTTGTACGTTTTATGCAACACCACAATGGCGAAATTTGTGTCACCCAACTGTGCGGTCGTTGCCAAACCCAAATGGCAGTGCAAAATTTTTTTAAAAGCAAAAAAAAAAAAAAATGTTGCTTACCCAGTTTGCCGGTGCTGGGCGTTGTATGGAAAATGAAAGCGGCTCATAGGTACTCCATTTTCAGACTTATATGCAGCATCGCTCATACAAAAGCAAAATTGCAACATAAAAGTCTTTCAACGCACTGTGCCAGAAGAACGCACAAAAAAAAAACGATAAACTGCATTTGAATTTTTTTTTTCATTTAAATGCGTTTGCAAATGTGTTGCGCGAAGAGTCGCATTTTGCTTGGATTTTTTGCATTTTTTTTGCTGACACAAATTCCAGCTGGTTTTATATTCTTTAGGGGCGAAAGTATAATTTGTGGCTTCATTCCTTTTCACTTATTTACTTAGTCCGCTTTCGGGAGCTTACTTTTTACAGCTTTTTATTGGCGGTTTTTAAAATATCTTCGTAGCTGAACTTTTTTTTGCCATTTTTTGAGGTTGCCATATAGCTAATTTGCTAAAGATACTCACAAGTTAAGAAATTCTGGTCGTTTTTAAATATAGTTTTACTTACTAAAATCGTCAAGTCGGTTTGGTAATAATAGCGGTTATAGGTACCAAAAAAAAAAAAATGTAATAGGATAAGGTGGCAAGCCTAGGTGGTAAAAATATATAGAATTATTTTTGTTGAAACACGACAAAAAAACAATTCATTTGATACAAAAATTGTCATTTAATTTGTGATTTTTATTATTTTCAGGCAGATGGCAACTCTTTAGAAATTACCTAAGTGGCAACACTTATGTAAGAGGGCTTACATTGTAACCAATATATATCTTATAACTTTAAACGAGCTAAACTTGTAGATTTGTATATTTGTGTATCCGGTACTATCTCGCGAACCGCTTGAGCTATTTGGGTGAAATTTGGCATAGAGATATATAGCATGCTTGATTCTAAGGCTATCCACTTGGCTGTTGCTACTTGGGGGCCTTTACAGGGTTGCCACCTATCTAATTTTTTTTAAATGTTGAGCAACATATCCCAATATGGGTATGCGTATCAAATGAAAGGTATTTTCGGCGGCATGCCAACTAAAATATTTTCAAGTAGGGTTGCCACCTAGGCTTGCCTCCTTATCGCAGGATATCCGGCATTATCTCGAGAACCGCTTGACGAATTTCTATGAAATTTGGGATAGGGATAGTATACGATATCTAAGACTGTCCACTTTCGTGTTGTCACTTGGGGCGGGTTACAGGGCTGCCACATAACTCAATTTTTTTTTAATAATGTAGAAAGACATGCCAATATGGGTATCAAATGAAAGGCGTATTCGGCGACATACCAACTAAAAAAATTTCAAATAGGGTTGCCGGACCAGGTCACCATTTTACCGCATCGTATTTGTATATTTGGGGATTATATTTGGGTTATTTTACAATCATTGTGGGAACATTTAGGGGTAATTTTAAGTTAATTTTAGGGCTATTTCGGGATCATTTTGAGTTTAATTCTGGATCACTTTGGGATAATTTGAGGGTAATTTTTGGATCATTTTAAGAACATTTAAGGGTCTTTTTGGGGTCAGTTAGGGATCATTTTAAGATCACTTTAGGGTCATTTTGAGATAATTATCGGATCATTTGGGATCATTTTGGGGTCATTTTGGGAGTCATTTTGGGGTCATTTCTGGGCCGTGTTGACATCATTTTAGGTTCGGTTTAGGATCATTTTCGACTGCTAGATCGATTTCGATGAAATTTGGCATAGAGATAGCATGCTTGATTTTAAGACTGTACAATTGTGTGTTGCCACTTAGGGCGTTTGACAGGGTTGAGACTAACAAATTTTTTCTGAAATATTTAGCAAGGTACGCCAATATGTGTAACAAATCAAAGGTACCTTCAGCCGCATACCAACCATGATTTGGATAGTAGATTTACTTCATTCTAAGATTTTCTGCTTGGATTTGCCACTTTAGTCGGTTTATAAAGTTGCCACCTACTTGATATTTTTTCGGAAATTCATTTCGAAAAGTTTATGTTGGTAAGTAAGAATATTGATAGTTATTTATAGTAAAAATTGACAACCTTGATCCTTAAAAAAAACTCTAAGCAAGGTATCAACAAAAATTTAATTTAGATAAGAATCTTAGCAATTTAATTCAAACTCTATTTTATAGGGGCTTAACAAGTTGAATAAATTCAGACATTTATTTTCAACTAATCGCTTTTGATCGCAAAAACCTAAATTTTTTTTATTGCTTTTTGATAGTTTTGCACCATATTTGAAATGGTTATTGAAATTTTTGATAATCTGATTTTGTATTTATATAATAGACATACATACATACATACATATTTGTTTGTATGTCTATATGCATGCATAAATGCTCGTTGTTGACAAACAAAATCCACAATTTTCTTGTTTTTACTTTTATGTTAATTGTTTAAATTTTCACAATAATTTGAATTTTCTATTTTAGCCATAAAATGCACACACAAATGGACGTCATTGTTCGATATTGTTTAGTTTTTTTGGAGCAATTGTGTGTATGGTTGTATGTATGTATGTGCCGGCAAAATGTTTTGAAAACAATTCCAAACTCACCAATGGAACGTAATATGGCAAACGTGAGGGCTAAATAAAATATCGAGGCAAAAATTAAATTTTGTGTAAACAAAATGTGTGAAGAAGGCAAAAATATCATAAATATCAACAAAAAGTAGGTAAACAAAACAGAGAGAAATAGCAAACTTGTATATAGAGGAGAGTGTGCCAAACGATAAGCGACTACATAGTTACTTCTTTCGGTTATTCAAAAAAAAAATAAAAACAAAAATAAAATAGAATAAAATAACATAAAATGAAGTAAAAGTAAAATAATAATAAAATAAAAATAAAGGTAAAATAAAATAAACAAAATAGATGACAAAAGAAAAAAGAAAGAAGAAATAGAAAAAAAAAAAAATAAAAAAAATAATAATAAAACCAAAAAAAAAAAAAAAAATAAAAAAAATAAAATGGAATAAAATAAATTAGAATAAAAAAATTGATCTTACATATAATAAAATTGTAACAGGTCGATGTCTGTTCATGGCAGATATCAACAAAAAATTGATTGGGGTAAGCATTATTAAGCGAGTAGAATCCAAATCTACCATTTTAAAAATTTGTATGTGTCTATCTGTCTGTTTGTGGCCGTATCACTCTGAAAGTAATGAATGGAATTGAATGAAATTGAATTGAGTGGATTGCTCGACGCCCAACTTAAAATTTAAGATATTACATTTTTCGAAATCTCAACCGGTTTTAGAGTTATCGCCCAATATGTGGACCAGTCTGTCTGTATGTTTGTGGTCGTAACACTCTGAAAGTACTGAATGGAATTGAATCGTTGGAGTGCTAGACGCTCAACTTAAAGTTGAATTGAATGGATTGCTCGGGTCGTAACACTCTGAAAGTACTGAATGGAATTGAATCGTTGAATTGCTGGACGCTCAACTTAAAGTTTATGATATTATTTTTTGCGATATCTCAACGGGTTTGGGGTTATCGCCCAATATGTGGACCAGGGGTGACCAAAAATGTCTTATTACAATATGATTGTCAGACGAAAGGTGTCAATTAGTGCTATAATATGCGTTGTGTTTCATTGAAATATCTGATATGGTTTGGGAGATATCTTGAAATTTCGATAGCTCGACCGGTTTCGGAGGTATCGACGAATATTTCCACAAAAATGTGTTAGTACATTATGGGTAAACAAAAAGTGTTTATGAATGCTGTCATAAACCATTTGATTAATTCCAATACCTAAGCTACCCCGGAGATATCTCATAAAATGTGAACCTTCTTAATACAAAAACGCTTAATATGGCTATTAAGTTTGCTCGCGAGTAACTTGCGCGGAAAATTTGTTTATAATTTATAGTTTGGGTAGAACTTCAAATATTGTGTACAAAGAAATTCCATAATTAAGAACATAAATTATTGGAAAAATATATGACTTTAGGGTCGTTTTTTATTAAACTTTGAGCTCTATCAGTCCGATTCTTATCATTGCAGAATCCCGCGACTGACACTCCCAAACCGACACCATTACTCCTCCTCGAACTACTTATATGACTTTATGAAGGCCATTAAGTCCTTTATGTCCAGCTCCGCGATCTGGCTTAGGCTATCCAGGAAGAGAACTACCAAAAAGGGCGTTATCGCCCCGCTTAAAGCCGGACAGTTGCGGATAAGGTGCTCCACCGTTTCCTCCTTCTCATCGTCTTTGCAACTCCTACTGCATTGTCGGTAGGGCACACCTAGCCTTTGTGTGTGCTTACAAATCAGGCAGCGCCCGGTTAAAACACCTATTAATATGGAGATCTCTAGATCTTTTATGATCCTATTTTGCCAGGTTTGTTTGAATATCCGGCACCATGGGGATTGTTGCCATCTTTCGTTGGTTTGACGGAGTGTGTACTCCTTTAGCTTGAATGTGGCAAGCGGCATATCTAAGCGCTCTTTATCCCGAAGAACCTGCTTCGTCCTACCCTGCCTGGCAAGTTCGTCTGCCGTACAGTTTCCTTCAATGTACCTGTTTCCCGGGACCCAGGTGAGGTTCACAGGGTTCTCTTGGGCCATCTATTGAAGAGATCGACGGCAGCTGAGCGTCAGTTCAGAGTTGAACGAATAAGAGCCAAGAGCTTTGATGACCGCATGGCTGTCGCTGAAAATAATGATATCCAGGCATCGCGGCATCCAATATCGCTGAGACTTCAGCCTGGAAGTCGCTGCAATGATCAGGTAATCTGAAGGAGAGCTCAAGTTCCAGAACCCTAAATATAAAGAGAACCCACTTTTTGCCAATGGTTCTTTTACACGTATAAAGTGCAACACAAATAAAAAAAAAAAAAAAAAAAAAAAAAAAAATAAAACAAAATAAAGAAAAATAAAATAGAATAAAATATATTTAAAAAAAAATTAAATGTAATAAAAAAATTTAAATAAAATAATATAAAAAAAAAAAAAAAAACATAAAATAAAACCAAGCTGAATCTCGAACAGAGTAGCCGAAATGGAATTCCTTGTTCCTATCATTTAAATTCCAAGGGATTGAACGAGTTTCAAGTCCAGGCATTCCGAATTTGGCTAATTTCAAATAAACACATGATTCCAAAATGTTTGCTTCGTTGTTGCTATTACTCAATCTTGTTCAAATTCACTTCACTGCAAGCTGCTGCAAGCGACATGCATTTCAGCTATAGCAGCTGTCAGTCTTGCACGCACTCATTGTTTCTGCTGTCACTCAAAGTGCATCAACACAGTAGAACATTGTGTTTTTTTTTCGACTGCCAACAATTCATATCTATATGTATACAAAAAGTACGTGAAGGCATAAAAAACACACACACACACCCACATAATCATAAAGCAGTCAGTAGCATCACAAATGCTGCAACGGGTGTTTATGAATTTAAAGCATGCTCTCGCGCCTCCCTTGAAGTTAAATATCTTTTGGTTTAGTTGTTGTTTCTGTTATGACCGATTTACGTACATACGTGGCGTATACGTGATATGGTTTTTGCTATCACAAAACGTCATAAAATTGTCAGACTCGCTTGCAGGCTTTATTTGTTATTGTTCTAGTTGTTGTTATTGTTGCTGTTGTTCCAATTGTTTTAGGTTTTACTGCATTTTGCTTTTATTTTATCGCATTGTTTCATTTACTGTTTGTTAAACTTTTTGTTATTGCTGTCGTTGTCATTCTTGTACTGTCTCTCCGCGAAGGCACGTGTGATGAACTGATGTTTTACCCATAAAATGCAGCTGAAACTTGATGTAAGGCACCCATAAATAGAGATATACACACATACATATACAGCATGTATGCATGTGTGTGTATGTGACTTTGATTTGCATTTTCATACACTTACGATGATTGATCGGCAAAATAAAATTTCTTCAAAGAGTTAACAGGAAAATGACACAGGTAAATGGAAGAACATTTGTCAAGTGATACACATTAGGGTGGATTTGGCAAAGTGTTTCCCTTTGTATAAAGTATTTATACCTACAAAAAATTTACGTAAAAAAATTCTGCTAACAAAATTTTGCCTGTAAATGAAACAACTCGTTATGTATGGTTTTTCTTTTCAAGCGACTTGCCCTTCATAACCTTTTGCACACGTTTATTACCTATTTTGGCAACATTAAATAAAGTATGGGGCTTACCGTTTTTGGCAACCTCAAATTCAGCAAAATTTTGAGCTTGCCAATTCGTGCTCACCTGAGTGCCAAGTTAAGCTGTTTAATATGCGTATTTATAACTCAAGTGGCGTATCGAGAGTCTGTTATACTTTATCATCTATATATATTTACTAAATTTAGAGTCAATTATTAAGGGTTTTCGCTGAAGTAAATGGATGCTTTGTTCGAAAAACAGCAGTGTTTTTGGAAAATAATTTGGCACTCTTTTAACGAAAAAAAAAAAAATAAAATATAAAAAACATAAATTAAAAAAAAAAAAAAAAAAAAAAATAAAATAAAATAAAAAAATAAAATAAACTATAAAACAACATAAAATAAAAAAAAAAAAATAAAAAAAAAAAATAAAATAAAATAAAATAAAATAAAAAAGAAAAAAAAAATTTAATAAAAAAAAAAAAAATAAATAAAATAAAATAAAATAAAATAAAATAAAATAAAATAAAATAAAATAAAATAAAATAAAATAAAATAAAATAAAATAAAATAAAATAAAATAAAATAAAATAAAATAAAATAAAATAAAAAAAAAAATGAAATTAAAAAAAAATAAAAAAATAAAATAAAATAAAATAAAATAAAGTAAAATAAAATAAAATAAAATAAAATAAAATAAAATAAAATAAAATAAAATAAAATAAAATAAAATAAAATAAAATAAAATAAAATAAAATAAAATAAAATAAAATAAAATAAAATAAAATAAAATAAAATAAAATAAAATAAAATAAAATAAAATAAAATAAAATAAAATAAAATAAAATAAAATAAAATAAAATAAAATAAAATAAAATAAAATAAAATAAAATAAAATAAAATAAAAGAAAATAAAATAAAATAAAATAAAATAAAATAAAATAAAATAAAATAAAATAAAATAAAATAAAATAAAATAAAATAAAATAAAATAAAATAAAATAAAATAAAATAAAATAAAATAAAATAAAATAAAATAAAATAAGATAAAATAAAATAAAATAAAATAAAATAAAATAAAATAAAATAAAATAAAATAAAATAAAATAAAATAAAATAAAATAAAATAAAATAAAATAAAATATAATAAAATAAAATAAAATGAAATAAAATAAAATAAAATAAAATAAAATAAAATAAAATAAAATAAAATAAAATAAAATAAAATAAAATAAAATAAAATAAAATAAAATAAAATAAAATAAAATAAAATAAAATAAAATAAAATAAAATAAAATAAAATAAAATAAAATAAAATAAAATAAAATAAAATGAGATAAAATAAAATAAAATAAAATAAAATATAAAAAACATAAAATAAAATACATAAATCAAAATAAAATGTAACAAAATATTAAGCCGTGTTCCAGATATTGTGAATACTAGACTGCCCCAAAAATCAAAGTTGTTTTGTTTGAACGCATACCCCCTAATTTTGATCATCATGCTTAAGAAACTTGTGAGGATAGTTTGTAATTATTTATTTTCACTGCATTTCACTGATTTTGCTAATGTAATTATTTAGAAATTTACTCATATTACTGTATTCTTACAATTTAAGCGCTTCATAATAAGTAAATCGGTATTTTTTTTTCTTTACTGTAGGATCAGGACCTCGTTTATAGGATTAAAATTTGCAACGCATACCGAAAAATTTCAACAAAATGTGAATATGTGGTTATTACTTTAAATATTAATTCGAATAAAGTCCGAATAAACTTTTTTTTAGTTATCCTTTCAGGACATGGAAATTAATCAAATTATTTCCCTCAACTTTCTAAAAACTCGTAAAAAGTTGTAATTTAATAAACGTCCTGACAATGGATTATATGAATATTAAATGATAATCCAAATGTGCACAGGACACGCCCTAGAAATAGATTTTGCAACATTGGTATCAAATTAAAGGTATTCATGCGGACTTTCGATTTATCAATCCGTTTCGGAGATATCAAACAAAACATGAATACATTTTAGCTGAACTTTTTTTAATTGTGGTATAAGTCAAGGATACTCATACGCCGTGTATGACCTATGAAAAGTGCACTATAATTTCAAAGTTTCAAGATGAACTCAATTATTTCCAAATTAGCTTGAAAACAAATTTTTTCGTAAACTTCTTAAACACTTTTGAAATCCCAATATCCTTTTCTAATGAATACGTTCTTTTTCAATATCCGTGAAGAGGATCCTGCCGTCCTTATGAAAATTCCAATGTGGCGATTTATTACACAGTCTTCTGGTTTTTTGCGAACTTAGTATAAGCCGCTAGCTAAGGCTTTAACTAAAAATCGGCACGGATTACCGTTATCCTAGATCAATTAACGCACCAATACAGAAGGGGTATGCATATCAAATTGCGAACCAAAACTTGCTTTCATACATTTTTGGTAAGCTCCAGGGAACATTTTAAAACGATAGTCTGTATCCTTGTTTGACCCTATATGTATTCAAAAATATACGCTGCAAAATTTTCGCAAACTTTATTTTATATTTTTAAATTCAGTCACTACACCACATTGTTCTTAAAATTTGACTCAATTTTGCTTTACTTTGCTTTCGCTTTACTTTTTAGTAAAGTGCTCGATATCTTTACTGAATTTTTGTCGCACATGTGACCCAAAGTCGTAAGGGAGTCGCACTAATGTCTGCAATAAATTTAAATTATTGGCCTTTCTGCTTTTACTTTTACTTTTCAGTTTGAGTTTTTTGTTCAAGTGCCTTAAGTACATACAGACATACATATTTTATACTGACACATTGTAATGTTTTGTCCTTGTGCCCTTAATAAATACCAACAACTTTACAATCATTTAAACGCCAACGGGCTTGGGTTGAGTTTGGACGACAAACTTTGTTGGTGAAATTTCAGTTGAAGCTTATTTACTTGCAATAACAGGATATGCATACGTACTTATACGCATATGTAAAGACATATGTATGTGTCAGAGCGTGTGCTCATATATTGTCTATTCACACACATTTGTAGATACATTTAACTGTGCGCATATGAAAGCATTTATCGCACATATTGCTGTCTACTTTTTTATATTTTTTTTAAATTTTTATTTTTTATTTCTTCGTTGAGTGGACAATGCGCATTTTTTTAGTTCGTTGTTGTTTTTTTTTAGTTGGTGGTGGTATGCACTCCGCATCGAAAGGTTTATAAATTTTAAAATTGCCTCTCACACCCACAAAAAACGTTTTAATTATTAATTTGTTAGCCGTTAAAGCGCAATTTGTTGCAATGCTGTCCAACAAATGCAATGAAAAAAAATAATAATAATTTTTTAAAGCAATACAACATAACCGTAGGTAGTTGCTGTGACACACTTAATATCGCTGGTGGCATATGGCTTAATTGGATTTTATGTGTTTGGTAGGTGTAAGTTGAAGTAAAATATTTAACACAATTGGAGTTCTGAGAGGTAAAAGATAACAAAGCAATTATCTTTTGAGTAGTCTGAAGGATGAAGAAATATTCGACTGTGCAAAGAAGTTATTTAGTTATGGTTAAATTAAAATATAGTAATATTCCGGAATGCCGAATAAAATACTGTGAGAATGCTTCGCAAGCGCAAGCGAGTTGAATATTTTCACGAATATTTTCACGAATTCGAGAATGTTTCTCGAATACGTTCATTATCGAATGCGGTTGAGAGTTATTCTCGAATGCGTTTGCAAATAATTCTCGAATGCGCTCGTGAACCATTCTTCAATTCATTCGTGAATCATTATCGAATCCGTTTGCGAGTTATTCTCGAATGCGTTTGTAAATAATTCTCGAATGCATTCGCGAGTCATTCTTAAATGCATTGAAGAATTCGTGAAAATCACGTATCCCATGCCACATTTTTATAAAAAATATTCATTTAAAAGTTTTTTAGTGAGTTTACGTATTATTTAAAATAATTGGATATAATACATTTTTTGACATACATATTCACGGTTAAAAATTTAAAACTAAATTTAAAATTTTTTGTACTACATATATGACCAAAACAAATTTGTTTTCAAATTTAAACTAGACCAGTTTTCAGAAAAATCGGTTAAATGAAACGGGTTTCTATTTTAAACCATAAATGTTTTAACAATTTTTTAAAGAAAAAATAATTTTATGTGTTGGCTTGGATTCGAACCAAGACTCCCCCCCCGCATCATGCCTGTCTGCTTCTGCTCTACCACTGATCTACATCGCACACATAAATGTTGTTGGCAAAATTCAATCTTGAATAGGCTTTCAAATATAAATTAAAACAAAACAAAAATTGTAGACCAAAATGGTTTTAATTTTAAACCGAAAAGTTTTAGTTTTAAACCAAAAAGTGTTAAGAATGAAATAGAATTAAAAAAATGTGGCACTTGGCAGGATTCGAACGAAAGCGCTCAGGAGTCACAGCCGACTGCTCTACCGCTGAGCTATGCCGCACATAATGTTTTTGTGGGCAAAATGCAATTACATTCTAACAAAAAAAAAAAAGAAAAAATGGACTGCTTTTTCATTTAGATTTTAAATCGAAACCAAAAGAAATTGAAATTCTTTCTAAACTTTTGGAAGGGTTAACATATTCCAAATCGCTTAGATTTTAGACGGGTTTAAAATTTAGGCTAATTTTTTTAACCGTGTTACTTAGATCCCTTTTTCGGTATCTCTAGTTTTTTGAAGATGGTAGGGACTAATTTCATATAACCCCTCATTTCAGTGGTATAACCTTAATACTTTCAGAAAAATGGACTATGAAATTCGTATTTCGTTATCTCCAGTTGTCTGGACGCGGTAGGGGTCATCTTATATAACTTCTGACCAAATTTGAATTCGATTACCTAAATACTTCCAGAGATATGGACTATGAAGTATTTTATTCGTATAAGAGGTGCCTCGCCTTCTTTTTCATTATCCCCAGTTTTTTTTTTGTGGATGTGGTAGGGACCGATCTCATATAACCTCTTACCAAATTTCAGTGGTTTAACCTAAATACTTCCAGAGATATGAACTATGAAGTTTTTTTGAAGGTGGTAGGGATCGATCTCACATAACCCCTCACCAAATTTCAGTTGGATAACCTAAATACTTCATTATTTAATTAAGCAATTGCTATATCAAAGATGAAAAAATATTATTTCAAATATTTCTGCCGGTATTGCTTTTTTAAATAACACTCTGGTCATATGTGCCATAACTTCCATATTTCTCTCACAGTCGGCCTTTCAAATTATGATCAAACGAAAATGTTCAACAAGTAAAAAAACGCAATTAATTGAGTCATACTCATTTGAATTCACTAACATATGTATGCACATACCCTCACTTAAAAATGAACATGGATCCTGTTTAGTTCCCTTCTTCCGGTTTTCATTTCTTTCTTATGTTTTTATTTGTTGGCAAAGAACTGCGTAATTCAATTTATAACTAAGCTATAAAATGAAAATAAAAAAAAATCAGCGAAACTTATTTGAAACCTATGCTTCGTCAGTTCTTCTTTCTTGGTTACTTCATCAGTTTTACCCTCTACCTGTCGACTCTATCTTTAGTATCATCTACATACGAGTATGTTCCGTGAACAGCTGTTTTATTGCTGGTCCACTATTGTCTTGTTGTTTTTCTGCTTCTTTTTTATTCGTTATCATTTTCCGCTATGTGTCAAATGTTTAGGTAGCCAAGTGTCCCGGCAAACAATGAAAACTTAATGGCAATGTGCTGGCTATTATAAAGGTAATCGTATCCGTTGCCCACCTGTGCATCGCCAACTAGCTCTCGAATATGTCTATGTGTTTGAGACCAAACGCGAAATCGTGAGTGCGAGTAGGTATTGAGTATAAAATTTCTTTAACAGCGCTTTTCTCATTGCATGTTAACTAAAGTTTACCATTTTCTCTCTACATTTTATTTTTGGAGCGCGATTGTAATTTTTACGAGCATATTTTTAGGCGCATAAAACACTGTTATGAGTGTGTGATTTTTTTTTTCAATTCGCAGTCAAATTTTAAAATCTTTGTCCCCATTTTTGTTTCAATCATCCATTTCTGTATTCGTCAATGTCTGTTGGAAACGAGTTTTGTCTTTCATTGCTGTGCTCTAAGCCACGTCTACTTCAGTTGAGTCTGCTCAGCATTTGTTGTGTGCTTTTCACATTTTCTTCAATTTGACTTTGTTTAATAAAAATGTATGGGCTATTTGCTTTTGATTTTCTCTATTGTTTATTTTGAGTTTTCATACTCGTGTGTACTTCTTTGTATGTGTGAACTTGTTTGTGTGTGTGTGATTAAAATTCCTCCTGACCATTGTTTATTTTGTCTTGTGACGTAGATACTTAAATATGTATGTGTGTAAGAAGCGACTTTCACTTGTTTTAGTTTGTTGTAGATACGTTTTTTCTCGTTGTGGTATCTCTGGAGGGATATCAAGTCAGAGTGGTGTGTGCTATTTAAATATTTACTTTTCACAAATGTTTAATTAGTTTGGATTTTCAAATATTTGCTTAGGAACCAAATCTCTCTCCAGAATTTTTTTAGTTCATGTAATGTTTAAAAATTCAAAGTATTTTGTGGGTTAAAAGAATGTTAGTTTGTACTTCGAGGCTATTGTGACCGTATTTTTTAAGTTTAACGCGTAAAAGTATGCAAGACCCAAACACTCTTAAACCTTCCAGAGACCGCAAATACCACTTATTAGATAAACCAAAACAATCACTATGAAGGGGTAGTGGTAGTGGCACTGTACATAGACACCATACTTATAGTTAACTCTCATTATCGATTACACGGTATAACAAAATTTAAGTTTTTGAAAATCATACCGGATTTCTCAACGGTTTCTGAAGCCTTTGGGTGTGCTGAATCCCAGTACTAAGTCAGATTTTTTTGAGTCATCCTAGGTTTTTTCTCCGGAGGGTGGTTTGTAAAGGGTTACTTTGATTTTAAAATTTTTGTTTTTATAATTTAAATATTTTTCTGTGGTCAAGGAACCATAATTTAATTTGGTTTTTATATTTGGTGGCATAAAGACGACCCCAAAATTTTTCTTTCACAATCTGAATTAAATATATGTACATACATGTAGATCCAAAAAAAATTGTTTTTTTCCATAAAGTAAAGTCATCTTAACATACCCTGAAAATTTCAATTGATTGAACCTACTTAGTCCGGTCAATATAGACATTTGAAACAACAATAATTCCGACAGAGCCAAATTTTTCCACACAGCTTAGGTTTACCTTCACATCGAAAACCTCAAAAGTCCTCATCGATCCGATGTGTGCTAAAAAAGTTATTCGGGGTCAAAGGTCAAAATGTTGGACTTTTCAGACTTTTTTCGAAAACGTTAAGTTTTTTCGAAAAATTACTCAAGACCAAGTTGTAGACCTGGAAATTCTTTACAAATATGGTATTAGCATGTTTTCTCTAAGAGTTACCACTTCTAAATATCGCGATTATAAAAATTAGCACTGGAAATTATATGAAAAAATGTGCCACGTATGGGCTTTTCAGAATTTTTCTCGAAAACTTTAATATGCATAGAAAAATCTTCTTTCACCGTTTATTTGTCACGAAGTTCCCCATTGATAATGAAAATAGTTATTTTCCTTTTCTCCATGCATAGTATCAAATAATACTAGCCCGGTGAATTTAGTTTATCTTGTATAACAAAAATTCCGACAAGGAAACATTTTTTTTGGAGAGCTTAGGTTCATCCCAAGGAAGAAAACTGCAAAAGTACCCATAAAGTCAGCCATCGCTAACTTTCCGGGGAGCTAGAGACTGCAATGTTGTTGTTGCTGTAGCAGTACTTTACCCTGTCTCGTCGGAAGGTCCACTTATAAAAAGCTACATGAGGCCAGACAGGGTTGTACTGATGTTGATAGGCCTTTGCCGGATATGAATCCGGCACCTTCCGGTAAATAGCACCTTGTGGTAGTAGCTCGACTGTCTAGGAAACGATTTCGTTGACTTCGTAACCGGGGCGTAGTGGATTTTAGTCGCCTCTAACGACAGGCATACCTACCCCGGGCATAATCTAAGCCCCTAACCCGCAATCTTGAAACTTAGTTCATATCCCGATGTCAACGCATCATTAAAGTTTCTGCCGGGTGTTGCACGGTTCGTGATATTTAGGAATGGTTCATACGTTGCTCATACTGCCACACTCATTGCTTTTGTTGCTTTAATTCATATAGACGTTTTTAATTAATTTGATTACTATCATAATTATCATGCTATTAGTGAGATTAAAGCTTAATTGAATTGCCAAAACAATTTTTGACGCGAATAAACCGTCCTTTACATTGCAAACTTACGAGCACATTGCGTGTTACGTTGAAATGCAGTTGTTTGATTTTTAACACCCACTACCAAAGTTTTACATGCATGATTAAAATAAACTCAACTTGAAGCACCCAGTTAACGTATAGTGTTCGTGGAAGCGCGTTAGTGAAAATAATTTTTAATTAACAGCTCTAGGCATTTCGTTATTTATTTATATTTAATGAGTTCATAGTAATCGGATATGGCGGCAATATGAATAAATTATTGCTAAGGAGTTCTTCCGGCTCATTTGCATATATTTTTATTGAAAGCATGCATTATTTTTTCAATTATGAAAAAAAAACTTATAAGCATAAAGAGCACATCGTTAATGTGAAATGAGAGAAACTCAATGAAAGGAGAAATTATGCAACAAGACCGAGAATCTCTTCAAAAGAATGAAAAAGGAAAGTGATATCAGCAAATTGCTATAGTGTACTTTAAACCATATTAGCTTAAGTAAATGTCTAATTTTTTGCCATCGCCCCTTACTAGTTAAAAGACTTTAATATAAAAAGTTGTACAAGTACGAATTACTCGCATTGTCTTCACAAGTATTGCATTTTGATTTATTTATTAGACTTTGTGAAATTTAAAACACATTTGCTCGGTGACATTGAACTCAACCTTAAAGTTTGTGCTTGAAGAACCAAACATTAAAATATGTTCCGAATCATTTCAAACACACAAACTCGTTTACACTTTTTCTTCATATCCCCATTTGTGCAAATATCTAACTACATACGTAAGCATGTCCAATCACATGGCTATTGATTGGGTCACATCGATGGTACGCTGGTTCCGGTATTGGAGGACAAATAACAAAAATTTGAAATTCAGCTAATGGCCGCATGACGACTACGTCGATTTGTTGAGTAGCAAACGTATATGACCTTGACCTGCATAATACCTTTAATACAAAAAACCATACATCTATACAACCATACAACTATACGTCTATAAGATTTACATACATTACTTTGATGCTAGTACTTGCACAACGTTCAGAGTTTAAACGCTGCCACCTCAAAGTACTTGACCACACTTTTGTATAGCTTTTGCTACCTTCATACTCTGCAATATTTACGCTTCACTTCTCTCTTCATTTGCTAGCGTTATTAAATATGAGTCGATTAGCGCGTGTCGGTTAACGATTGCCAATACAATTCAATATTCATAGCGTAGAACTTGTTTAACGTATGTCCATAATAGCAACGGAAAATAACGGAAAATAACAACGGCGCTTTGTAGACTGTCACGAAGTGTCTGTAACCCATTATGACTACATTGAAGAAGATTGTTGGGGAGTAAATGGGTCGAAAGAAGCAGGGCTGTGGATGATGAAATGGAGTTTTTTACTTAAGTTATTTACCCGTTCTCACCGGGAAAGAAATCGTTCTTCAATTGCTCCTTCATTTGCATTCGTGTTTACTTCTCTCCAAAGGACCCATAGCACTTCACTACCATTACCATACTACAACCATATCATAACCATACCACAACTATACCATCACAAGACCATAACCGTACCATCTACACTGCAATCATGCCATAACCATACCACAACTATACCATCACAAGACCATACCGTAACTATACCATCACAAGACCATAACAGTTACATAACCATACCATAACCATACCATAACCATACCATAACCATACCATAACAGTTACATAACCATACCATAACCATACCATAACCATACCATAACCATACCATAACCATACCATAACCATACCATAACCATACCATAACCATACCATAACCATACCATAACCATACCATAACCATACCATAACCATACCATAACCATACCATAACCATACCATAACCATACCATAACCATACCATAACCATACCATAACCATACCATTTCTTCTATTTTTTATATATTCGCTTCTAATTCGGATTTAGTTCCTAGTTCCGATAAATCAAATGTAAAATATGTAAGCTCACTTCCGTAGCATCTCTACTATGTAAACAAGATGTATCAATAACTTGACCATGAGAAAATACCAAATCACCACAGCTCTAGTGGGCGTGTATTGAGGTACATAAAAAATTCATTACCTACGAACAATAATAGTTTTTCTATTTTTAATGCGCTTAATAAATAGTTTATATGACACTATTTGCGCTGACCTATAAGCTACTAATGCATGTTGATAGATTGTTAAATAATGGATGTGTGTGAAAAATATTTATAACTAAAATAAAAGTTCATACAGACTAGCCTTCTGTGAATTTGATGACGTGCATTGAGAAAATATAATACAGTTGAAAGCATGAAAGCAATCAGCTGATGACTTCTGCTGCTCAACATGACAGCCATGATTCTTTGTTCCCTATATTTTGTAGTTTCATGAGAATAACAAGAATACATTTTTTAGTAATAGACCAAAAGCATGATTCAATGATTTCATGAAATAAAGAAGAAAATTCTGAATGAAATATTTCTGTCTTAAAACCAAGGTATTCGCAGAGTTATTGAATTCCCACTTAGCTTTCGTTATTCTAGTCGGACAGTGAACAACTTTATTTAAGATCAACAATTGTATCTATAAATTTTTCGCATACATTCTTTAAAACCAATGCAACCATTTAAGTTACGTATACGCAGTGTCATCCACACCCACGCTCACCCACAAACTTGAACAAACTTTAGCAGCAATTCGAAATAACAGCTTTGTAATCTCTTGTTGCTCACTTGTTTTACCACAAATGTTTGTTTCACTATTTCCTATCGCTTTTATTATTGTTTTTGTTTCCTTTTACGATTCTAAAGTTGCTTTTGTTCACAATATTGCGTTCTGGTGTCAGCTGTAACTGCAAAATTCTTGGCAACTGTTCAAATTTTAAACGATATTACTTGGTTTACGCATATTGTTTTTGCTGTTGCTAAAGTACTTTGAGCTTCTGAACTTACATATGTATGTATGTACATATGTAAAAATATTCAAACATATGTTTTCGTTGTGTTATTTTTAGGCCTTAAAATAGTTGGGTGGTTAATGTTTTGGTAATCTAAGGTTTAGAGGGAAGCCGAATGAAGTAGTAATGGAATGAAATGAAGTTAAGACCTTTTTTTGCTGCAAAATACATTTTTTTTTGTAAATATTCATTGAGATTTCAAATCGACCTGGTATTATAATAATCGATCTTTGCTATGAATATTTCGCGGTTGTCATATAATTGAGTTTGTTGTGTAGGCGCATAAATAAAGACATTCTGTCGTTTTACTAACTAACCCCTCAGGGTTGACAACTAGGGTCGCCACCTAAAGGCACTTTATTTATTTCTTCGTGCAGTGGCGTATTTAGTGGGGGAGGATTGAGGTAATAGAAACGTTCAAAAAATATTAAAACAAAATTTGACCTTTTTTAAAAAAATTTAGAATTAACCACCTTAAAATGAGAAAAAATCTCGCTGTTGATTCCGAATATGTAATAATTTGGTTTAAAAGTAGAACAGTTTTCGAGATATCTTGAAATTTAAGTTTTTAAGATAAAATAAAAAAAATAAATTTAAATAAAATAAAATAAAACAAAAATAAAGTAAAATAAAATAAAATAAAATAAAATAAAATAAAATAAAATAAAATAAAATAAAATAAAATAAAATAAAATAAAATAAAATAAAATAAAATAAAATAAAATAAAATAAAATAAAATAAAATAAAATAAAATAAAATAAAATAAAATAAAATAAAATAAAATAAAATAAAATAAAATAAAATAAAATAAAATAAAATAAAATAAAATAAAATAAAATAAAATAAAATAAAATAAAATAAAATAAAATAAAATAAAATAAAATAAAATAAAATAAAATAAAATAAAATAAAATAAAACAAAATAAAATAAAATAAAACAAAATAAAATAAAATAAAATAAAATAAAATAAAATAAAATAAAATAAAATAAAATAAAATAAAATAAAATAAAATAAAATAAAATAAAATAAAATAAAATAAAATAAAATAAAATAAAATAAAATAAAATAAAATAAAATAAAATAAAAAAAAATAAAATAAAATAAAATAAAATAAAATAAAATAAAATAAAATAAAATAAAATAAAATAAAATAAAATAAAATAAAATAAAATAAAATAAAATAAAATAAAATAAAATAAAGTAAAATAAAATAAAATAAAGTTAAATTAAATTAAATTAAATTAAATACATAAAATAAAATGAAATAAAGTAAAAAAACAAATAGATTTTAATGTCACCCGTAAAAAAATTCGAGTCTCGTGAGAAAATCCTGGATACGCCACTGCCTCCATATGTATATATATATATGTATCTCGGGAACTGCTGAAGATTTTCTGTTTTTGTTTCTACTCGTGGCGGTTTTCGGGTTCGCCTCAGGTGGCAAAACGGTAAAAAATTTAATGGCATATTTTCTATAATCAAAATGCTATCCCAATAGTTCACGTCGCTCTCGAGATAATAGCGATACGCCATAAAATATTTAAAATGGGATTAGCTGGCAACCCCAGGTGCTGAAATTACTTAGAAATATATGTGTTGAAAAACGACTTGAAGAAATTTTTGGAATAAAGTACCTGACCTCCATACCCAATTTCATCCAATTGAAATTTCTAAAATTAATATTAAATTCTTTTCCTGCTTAAAATTTCTAGAATTTATACCGAAATCCATTTTATACACCTATGCATCCTATCTCTAGCTCCATACATACGTACATATTTCCATAGATACTTAAATTTGCATTGCCTCTTACTGGATACACATATAATTTCTACTCCATTACCTCACATCACAGCTGTTGCGGTATAATAATATTAAACGCACCAATGACTTTCTTAGCAGCTCAAATGATTGACAGAATGACTTGAGAGATTTGTATGTGACTAGCATTTTACTGCTATGACGCCACTCTGCTGGCGTAGCTGTTGGCGATTGCATATAGTTGTGTGGTATAACAATTTGTAGTTGTTTTGCACATGCTTAACATATGCATATTTATTTCTTGCCACAAACTTGTGTAGCTTGCAGATAGCTCTATCATAACTAAGAAGTTTGTAATTATGAGAGTTCGCATCTATGATAGTTGAGGATTTTCCATATGATATATGTTTGTATGTGCAGCAACAATCGCCCTCGGAATCGTTTGATTCTTAGAAACCAACATTTAGTCGAAAAAACTGAAACTCATGACGAATAAGCTTTGTTTTTTTTTTTTTTTAATATACTATATGTATGTTAAAAAATCAAGACACTAAATTTTCTCAGTAGACCACGTTTTGTACTTCCAAACTGTGATTCGACCTGTTCTACAATCCATTTTTACTGCTGGGTGTTTGGTGCTCATGCACAAGCGTTGTCGCACACATGCCACTAATCTTGTAATTGTAGCAAGCTTATTTCGTTCAGCTTAAATAGGCATTTAATTTGATTAATTACGAGCTATTGACAATCGTTTAGAGATTTACATAAACTTCAGAATTATTGAAAAACAGTAAGTAGAACACAATATAAGAAACGTGAAGCTATATTTTCAGATTCTTTTTTCAGGTTATCAGGAAATTTTTGCGGCTTCAGTTCCAATTTGTGGTGTGGTTCTTTACATATTTTTCTTTGAACTTTATAAGCCCTCTATGGTGAGTTGCCAAACCACTGCCGAAGAAAGAGCCTGATAAAAAAAAAAAAAACATTTTTCTAAAGAATTTTGATGTAACCTTTATAGGAGAGTCCAGAAACGTTGGTACGATAGACCGAGCGCACTACCGCTACGCCAGCCGATTGCCAATAAAATAGTCACAATACATACTCACTGCCGAAATTCCCACGTACAAACAAATGAGAAGGAAATATTTCCAGTTTGTACGAAATTTTGATTTTGACAGATATTTTTAATAGGAAATATGCCGTTTTAATAGTTTCTATCATTGTTAAATTATATAAGGTTAAGCAGATTTTGACATTTGCCAAGGCAAAGCTTCCTTAATAGAGTTGCATTTACGAAGGATGCAAAAAAGGGTAAAAAATCCCCCTTTAGGAAAATTGTAGTAGAAAAGGAATAAACGCCGTTCGCAAAATTTCAGGATTTTTTTTCCGGAAATCTGTCTTTTCAACATTTGTTTTTAAAAATTATTAGGAAAATTAAATTAATTTTAAACTTAACTGTAAAAAGCATGCCCTTTTTGTGGGTATCAGTAAACATGTACGAAATAAGCTTAAAAAACGTGAAAATTGGATCCTTTTTTAATAACTTTCATCAATCGCAGGTATGAAAACTAATCTCTTAACGTCTGTGGCAGCGATCTCAGGAGCTTGCCTCGGAGATCCAAAGGAGAAAAAAGCTGCACCTGAGCTTTCAGCGACCGCGATGGCAACTACGGGTCCGGACTCCCCGGAGATATCTTCCCTCCGCTCTGCGTACTTGGAAAAACGATTGGCCGCAAGGACCCTGAAGAAATATGAGGGAGTCTCTCAGGAAACGCTGTCGCTGAGTTCCAGAAGTCGGTGGAATTGGTGCAATCTCTGATACCGGATTTCCAAACCACTTATGTGCCAAAGAGGGTAAACGGAAACCCTTTCAAACGCAAGAGATCGGACGTGGAGTTAAAACCTCGCCCCGGAGTGGACAAACCAAGCTTTGCCAAAATAACTAAGGACAGGATTAGGCATTCTTGACAGAGGGAACGACCGTTTGGCAATCCCCAAAGACCAGTGGCGACACGTCCGGAACGCGTGGTACAGCCGCGGTCACGGATGAGGGTTGGCACCAGGGACAGATTAAAATAGTCGCGTGTGACCGCGCATGAACTGTTGCACTGTACAAGGCAGCAGCTGCAAGACTTGGTGAAGTCTACAAATGTGCAAAAATCGAGCTGGTCGACCGGAATAGCATTCCGCCTGATAGACAAGTGGTCTTCACCATGAATAAGGAGGCACTCGAGCCCTTTAAAAGTTACAATGGACTAGTGCATTAGAGTGTAGGTCAGATGGTTATCCACGTAAACCGTGTCTATGCAGAGCGCGCTGCCATCTCCGCTGCAACGTGGGTCTCGGATATCGAAGAACTTCAAGAGGAAAGGGAGGAGTCCGACGCGAAAAGCATGTTCTCTGCCACAGCACTTTCGCAAAGTGACGTGAACAGCTCGGAGATGGAAGACAGCTTGCTGGACGGGGAGCAACCAATCCTTAGCGCTTTATCTCTGATGTTTCAGTCAGCAGGGCTCCCGTTACGCCAACTCGTCGTTGAGAGACAACCTCCGGGATGGGGCAGACCTCGACGATATGGGTACGTCAGAGAAGTCTGAGCGCTCTCATGTTGGTGGTGCTTCAGATAAATCTGCACAAATCTAAATCGGCTTTCTAAATGCGACATGGATGTGGTCCTCATCCAAGAACCCTACGTCAACAGCTCGAGGATCTGCGGATTGGGCACTATTGGCTTCAAGCTCGTTCGAGCTAGCGAGGAGGGCAAGGTCAAAACCTGCATTTTGGTGAAATGGAGCTTCTTGTAAGAATGCTTACAAGCTTTTTCCTTGATTAAAATTCAGCTTCAAACGATTTGTATGCTGACAAAAGGCTGCGGAAAAGAAAAAATTGCTATTATTTAGTTAAAATAATAAATTTTCATAAAAATCTTACCAAATAGACAATTAATTTTTCAAAATAAAAATAAAACAAACTTCAAAAGCTTTCAGTGTTGCTGTAATTTTGTTCGTATCAAGAATATTGGTTTTTACTACCATTTTCATACGATTTTGAAAAGAAGTAGCACTGTCACTCAGACAAGGAAGCATGAAGCCGAGAAGTGTCAAAAACGTCTCGGACTGCTTAACCTTATATTATTAAACAATGGTTTCTATTGTATACATCATGTGTAATGTTGTCTTAGTCACCAGATTGCATCAAAATACTAAAAATGTGGAAAATGGAAATACGGCCTTTTGTTTGTTCAGTCCTCAAATAAGCAATGATCGCCTTTTCTCGTCTTTCCATGATTTTCAGGCTCTCAAGTTGTTATCAATAATTTTCGTATTGGTAAAGTCAGCTGAGTGTCCACTTGTTAAGATATGTTGCGCTAGTGCTGAACTCGTTTTTTGTTTCCTGATGTCCGGTTCATGTTCGCCTAGTCCAATACACAGAGGTCGATTTGCAGTGCCCATATATATACTTTTCCACTTTCGTCGCTTTCAGCGCCTTTGTATGTTACCTCGTATACAACACAGCAGTGAAAAAAATTAATGTAAAAATTGCAGAGCTCAATTTTAAGTTCTAGAGGTCAATCATTGCTAGTTTAGATTTTACAGATTTTACCTCATTTTTGATATAAAAACTACAACCATGGTTGTAAGAAACTACATATTTACCTGAATACATTGTTGTAGAAAATTTAATTTCCTACAAAAGCTGCCTAGACTGAAATTTTATCAGTCTAGCCGTTTTCTAGTATTCTAGCCGGAAAAATTGCATTCGTTTTGAATGATTTTCAGGCTTTTTATTGCGCAATAAAAGACTTATGAATGAATATTTAGTATTTCAATCAGAAATATCTTAGTTATTGTCATTTGTTTCACACATGCTCTTCTTTTTCTTCTATTTCACAGAGATATTAATGCATTTCATTTAAACTATTGAGGAGATGTTGTGTCAAAGTGTCAATCAAAGAGTGTCGAGAAAAGAAATTCAATTGAAGTGGTAAATAATAGAATTAAAATTGTACATAAATAACTCACACATACATACGAATCCATATGCACTCAGAGTAATAAATCACTTTACAAAAACCGAAAAATTCCAACTTAATCGAATAGTTTGAATACGAAGGAGACATTCCAAAGCGACACAAAGCAAACAAAGAGGGAGAGCGAAAAGCAGAAAGAAACCCCATTCAAATGCTTTATGCATAAATAAAACAACAACAATTATAATAATAAATAACGAGTGATAAACAACAACAAAGATACAGAACACAGATCTCGATACGAACTGACACAGTTGATGGTACGGAACAATTGGAAATCTTTTGTGTTTTTTATGCTGAATGCATAAGGATAACCGATTTTGAAAACAACAACAATAGCAAGCCGTAAATTACAACAAAAGCCGTAATAATTAATTTTAAGTAGTAGCAAGAGAGTTGCCAGATAAGCCCGAAAATAATGTTAAATGGGCAAAAAGTACGTATTGATTCTTTATAGTATTTAGCCATAAATGAAAGGCTCTCATCATGGACGAAGTAGAGAGTGAAGAGGGCAAGGATGTACGAAGCAAGATACTTGCAAAAGATGCGACACAATTTTGGAGTAGTCAAGAAGGACGAGAGAGCGAAGTGAGTGAGAATGTGGAGCTACCGCTACAAGCGGTATCCGCCGAGGAGGAGAAACCACCTGACGAATATCAAGAAACAGGAAGCATAGAGATGCAGGAGGAGCTCGAGGTTTACGCAGCGGACGTTGACGATATCTCCACACCACGCGCGCTACTGAAAGTCGACAAATCGGTGAGCACCAATGATACGCTTGAAGATTTGCAGCGCGCGCTCACCTATGAGGTAATCTTCAGCTCACTGCTCGAAAAGAAAGTGCTAGCCATCAAGCGAGAATGCGAAGAGCGTAAGCGCGCCAAACGCTTGAAGCGCAAGTCTATTGGGCGCATATTCTTTAGTCGTAAACTTTTTGGAGGCTCACGAAAATCACGTGGCGATAGCGAGCTCGACGTGTTCATGCGCGGTGAGCTTGGTGCTGTAATAGCGTCACCACCCGAGCTACAGCGCAGTAGAAAGAAATCGAAGAGCAGTCGTGACGCGCCACAAGTAGGTGATGAAATCGAAGTAGTATCTGGTTCCGCATCGAATGGTAGCGAGCGTGCGCAACTAAAGCAAGCAACGCGCATGCCAAAAACTACAATGCGTTCAAGCGCGGCACAAGGCGCGACTGCAGGATCGGCCGCAGATGATAGCATAACTAGCACGCTAACTAATTCATCGGATAAGAATGGGATAGCAACAACAGGTAATGGTGGCGCACAGTCAGCGGTGAGACGTAGTTTATTGGTGCGCGCACAAACGCACACCCCTGCTGAAGTGATGACATCAAGTTCGGGTTCCGGTGACTCGCGCGCGCTCACGAATAGGCGTTCAATGTCGGTCACAAATGGTAATGGAAATGGCACTATGGGTGGACTACCCGTTTCACTGCTGGAGCGCACCTACGACACTGCATCATTGGCCAGCGGTTACGACAACGGCACTTGCGCGCGTTTGCACACATCAACAATGGCCGATGATAGCCTCACTTCGTTGCGCGATAGTATTGAAAGTTTATCATTCGCCAGCTCACGTTGTGCGGTGAGTTTTGGTGGCGCTGAGATTATACCAGAGGAGACCGCTTCACTGTTGTACGAACGAGCGCGCTTAGCCAAGCGTTTACGTATTTTAGAAGCGAAATCGATTAGCGCGCAATGTAGTCCCATACTGCCAAGGCATTTGATTAGTGCAATTGCAGCACCGCCGGAGCTGGTTTCACCGCTAGCAAAGCCTGCAGCAGTAAGCGCAACGACAGCCACTGCGTCCGCAGTCAGACACATAATCACACCCACCACTGCCGTTCCTTTAAACGCATCGTCCAGAGCTCCCGCGGCGACCATCACCACCACCATGGGTAGCGCTGTTATACCAACCACACCCGTACCCACAAGCAATAAAGTTACACAAACAAAGCAGCATATCTTTCGACATCAAGTGTCTTATACGGATAGCTCTTACGGCGGTGCTGGCGACTTTGGTGATGCATCCGCCTACTCGCGTTATATTTCTAGACAAAACACCTCGGAGGATAGCGCAAATTTGACTGCAAGCACATTTTTGAATCAAAGCGATTCGCTCTCACTACATGCACCCATCTACTCACCAACTGGCTCGGCCGCCGGCGATAGCGGTGGTATGCCTGGTGCCTTCATGTTGGGCGATCGTTACAAATCGAAGAGCACAAGTCTGTTAGTTGTTAGTGGATATGGACGTGGTCGTCCAACGCCGCAAGCACAAATACTGCGCGCTCCTTTCGTAGCGCCTATGCCTATGCGCCTGACTGATCAACCCTCGACTGCGGTTATTGGGACAATT
>CAXKVI010000004.1:92084264-92091764 GCA_964058755.1 Campiglossa producta
CAAAATTGCCAAGCAAGCATCCAATGACCACGTCGATGATTCGCAACTTGCCTTGTGTTACATTCGCAGCCACAACTTTCTTCCGTAATTGCTACTTCTCAGCTTTCTCTGTTTAATTCGCGTCTATTGTTCTCATGTTTCCAGTCGCACGCCGCCAGTCATTAATTTGCACTTGATATGCCGCCCCACATCCTCTTATCGCCAGCCTTTCTCTTTTTCTTCCGCAACTTGCTTTGCATTAATTGGTAATGCTATCTCACTACTAACTGTCGTACATGCGGTCATTGCTTTCGTTCCAAAGAAAGAAGGCCGGTGTTGATGGATTATGCCGCCAGCAGCATGCAAACGATGATTGGCTCTAATTGCTTACGCTCCAATTGATTGCAGTGCTTAATTGAGGGTGCGAAGTCACTCACTCACTTCAAATGATTTTAAAGCGAAACTTGAAATCTTCAGATCCGATATTGTTATGTTATCAGCTTAACCTAATAGAGTTGCGCACCCTAATTAAAGCAGTATTGCTCCTATTGGCTGTATTGTGGAAAATCGCTTTTATCCTAACCTCACTATTTATACAGTAAATAAACCATAGAGGGATTCCAAAGATGAAACTTTTAAAGCTTATCACACTTTTCTTCTTCTTCTTACAGTCATCATCGTCACAAAAAGCGTCATCGTCATAAAAAACCAAAAATTCTTGTGCAGGATTTGGAATCGCGCGTAGTAAAGGTATTTATTTGTAGATTAAAAAGTTTGAACACAAAAAGCTCGAGCAAAAGCTTTATTTTTTTCGATTTATTTTTATTCGTTTGTTTCACACCAAAAAGGTTGTCGATCCCGATGACCTATCACAGCGTGCGCGCTGGACAATCATTGTAACGGCGTGCCTGCTGCTTTTTATGTGCCTCATGTTAGTCGGCTTAACGTTACGCATGGCGCCGTTAATCGATGATATGGGTAAGTGAGAAGTTTTAATGCAAATTTTTGAATATTTGAGCAATTCTTTGATTCTGTTACAAATTAAATTTCTACTTTTTAAATATCTGTGTATTTATGTATATGAACGTCTTCTCTCCTAGTGCTACCCCTGTGTTGGCTTTTGTGATTAAATTTTTAAATTATATTATATTAAAGTATTAATAAGAATTACAGGTTTTTTAAGCATAAAAATCTTACGCATTCGAGCAAGTAACTTCTTCGTCTGTAAATAATAACAGAAAAAAAAAATATTTAAAATGAGTGAATATTTCTTGTGTGATCGGTGGCTTACATAATTAGCACCTTAGTTGATATGATTTGCTTTCATGACTGACGGTTCATGAGTGATGTACACTTTCGTTACTTAATAGCTGGTTCTTTGACTATATAATGAACCCCTGATTCATAAAAAATAAAAAAGGTTTATAAAGCTTTTTCAAAATGACATTTCCATACAAATTTTTATCTATAGGAGATTATTAAACTCTTTATATTTTTTATGAATATGGGGGTAAATGTATAGCTCTTTTTATGTAAAACGCGACGCAACGACCCACTAGTTTTCTCGTGTGAAACAAATATAAAGAGTCACTCACTTCAGTGACTGAGCGGATATGTACAATGTTTTACATAATAAGGTTTTAAATAAATATTCTAAGTTTGTCATTATATAACGTTACGTTTTCAGGTTATTTTATAGGTAAATGCATTTCCTCTTTTATGAATCGTTCCTGAATGTTTTCGTGTGCTCTATGAGTAGTTATATTTTATTATCTGAGCTTAAAACATTTTTTCTATCCTACTTTGCACTATTTTGGTAATCAAAATCAACACTTTTGTAAAAAACCCGTAGTCAAATATGTCACGTCTTAAACGCAGTTTTGGAGTAATAATCATAATTACTGTTTACTGCTTATTTAGCTTAACTAGTCCTATAAAATAAAAAAAAACGCGTGTAACCAGTACACGTAAAAGAAGTTAACTTCTTAAATTCAGAAATAACGAAATATGAATAAGGTGTATTCGAGAATGGTTTAGATTCACAATTTCTTTCCGAAGGAAGAAGAGTTGTAAAAGGGGTTGAAAATTGCGGTTAGGTGGCAACCCAGCGTTAAATGCCATATTTGGAATACGGCCGAAAATACCTTTCATTTGATACCTATATTCGCATATCTAGCTCTATATTAAAAAAATCGAGATAGACGGCAATCCTGTAAACCGCTCTAAGTGGCAACACCCATGTATATAATCTTAGAATGAATAGAATTGTCTATATGACAAATTTTATCCAAATCGGTCCAGCACTTCCCGGGATATACGAAAAATAAATAAATTGTGGTTAGGTGGCAACCCTAAGTGGCAACCCTGCTTCAAATTATCTTATTTGGGATACGGTCAAAAATACCTTTCATTTGATACCCATATTGACATATCTAGCTCTATATTAAACAAAAATTGGGATAGGTGGCAACCCTGTAAATCACCCTAAAAGGCAACACCCATGAATTCTGCTCGGCCTAACTATTACAATTTGTGCAATGTTAGCTAGATCCTAGAATTTCACCTCCTATTTGATTTGCACAGCTAAACATCAAGGTGAAAATCGCCTACGCCTGCAAGTCGGCTACAATTTCTATTTCCGTTGCATAATTTCCGTTGCATCATCAGCCATTTGCTCAAATTTTACTCTCAATCATACCTTCATATCGCCGGCTAAGAAGTTAATTTCAAAAATTCTATTTTGGTTACGCCAAAACTGCGTTTAAAGCTAGATGTACTCCTTTTAAAATAAATTAGCTCCTTGGCATTTTTTTCAAACTCTCTGTTTTTTATAAATTAGATTATGTGAATTAAATTAGATTTACTTACCTACGAAGCAAACAAAAGAAACACACATACAAAATCTTATCAATGTGATTTAAAGAAACTAATTTCATGTTTGTTGTTTTGATTCGTTTTGTTGTATATTCTCGAACTTAGACCATATGAACAAAAAAACAAACTACAAATTCAAACTAAACAAGCAAAATAACTGTAAGTACACACAAATTAAATTTTAAGCTTTTTACTATTATTAATATCTAATCATATAATTCTCACACGAAGAAAGCACGCTATAACATATTTTACATCACTGGTTGTATGTAAGAAACGGTGGGGATGTACACTTTGAACAGCAACGTAATTGTTTTTTTAATCTTCTGTGAATTCTGAACCGTTTGAAAGCTTTCAAAAAAGTCTATGAGCATTATGTCTGAAAGCTTCCAGTTATAATCCAACTAAAAGCTTCAATAATACAGTTAAGAGAGCTTTGTTTTGTTTAACTGTAAACGACGTCCAGAGACTTACCGTAACAGTTTTTTGAGGGTTGTGGGGTAGAAAACCCACCTTATATTGATTATATTATATAAGCCTTCAAGAAATCTTTAACCCATTTAAAAAAAAAATAGGTTTATTTTTAGAAGTCGATGACCTGGTGCACCAGCGAGAACCCTGCGAATAACTGTCAATAAAGAACTAGAAGACGCAGGATACACGTGGAATGATGTCACGAGAACATCACCAAATAGAACACGAATCATGTCGATGGTCGAGGCCCTAAGATCTTCGATGATTCTGAATTTAGAGTCAGATGAACAAGGATGAAGTTTTAATTCGTTTTTACGAGTATATCGTAACAATCAAAAGGGAAATTTAACAGGGGGGGGGGGTTTCTTTGACCTTTCAATGTTTGGCTAAAATTTAAATACAGAACATAATATTTAATTGCTACTTTTATTAAGACTTAAAATGTTGCCTTAATTTCTTAGTTTTTAAGGGTATAATGGCACTTACGATACTTTTGCAATCATGTTGAGTGGCAATAGAAAAAAAATTTGTATACGTTGCGATATATAGACATTTTCCGAGCTAAAGTTATGTAAATGAAACGCTGCAGTAATATAGGTTTGGCACTGCTGGGCTTACATGCAAAATCCCCAGGGTTCGAATACCACTCACGTAGCACTATAGCAAAAGCCCACATCACTGGTCATAATGTGGACCGGTGCTAATCTTGAATTAATTTGTACGATATGGGTATCAAATGACAGGGAGCGATTTTAAGCCCTATATGAGAAGCGGTTTCCATAATATTTACAAAAATGTGGATCAAATTAATAATGAGGGTTTTCGTGTCATCCTATATAAGGACCCGCTTCCGAGATATTGACCAAATTGTGAACCAGCAGTGGCGCTTGAAAGTGTGTTGAAGTGGGTTAGGCGAAAATGGTGTGAAAGCGTTGGAAAAGGGTGCGTCCTAAACGGATGGACCATCATAACCAAATTTGGAACACAATCTGTAAACCTTCTATGGATGGTAAGAATCGTTTTAATTTTTTAATGGTGAAAAGGGGCGTGCCACCTCTCAAGAAAATTAAATTTTTCATTATATATGTATATCTCTGGAAGTATTTATCCAACATGACTGAAATTCGGTACGAAGTTATACGCAAGAGGGACGATAAGGGAAATGTAGATGGAACCCACGGGTATAAGCTAGTTGATTTCCGCCAATTGTCGACCACCTATGTGGGGAAAGACAATCAACATTTATTTTAATTTAATTACATATATATGTATATCCCACGGAGTGATATGTGTAAATTAATTTTTCGGTAGCACAAAGTTAGTATTTCCTATAAAATCAGCAAAAATATATATATATTCAATCGTGGTAAATAGCTAGAAAGATCCAGATTAAACTACAGAAAACGCAGCATCTCTCTATTATTCACTGTACCCATACTCTAGATACGATAAAATTGCGTTCACGCAAAAGTATAAACAAACGATACGATAAAATTATTTTTTTACTTTTTCTCAGAAACGGTAAATAGTTGACCTCTATAGGTTGGTGGGTAGTTGTAAGGAGTATTCGCAAGTATTTGCAATAGTAAAAAACATTTCGATAGCTTGGCTGTTACGATACAATCGCAAATATAGCTCGATATTTGGACCATTATATTTGTTTGTGGAAGAACTGGCTGCGACATCAAAAAATTTCAATAAAATCGTTTTTAGTGTCGCTGCGCAACCTTTTTGGTCCATAAGGTTTTTGAAGCTTTCATAGTCTTGTCGAAGCTTATTTTTAGTCAATCAATCGGCTCACCTTTTAATTATGTATTAGTATTATCAGAATTTGGCTCGCACTGTGAAGGAAATGTCATATCGAGAAGCTTTCGCTTTACTATTGCTTTGAAAGTCTCAAAAACCCTTCAGATATAGTTTTGTTATGGCTTAAATCCTAGCGCCATCTGACATGCAAAAAGTAGCCAAGCTCTTACTCGTCAAACATATTCATAAGTTTTTTCTCAAAAGCTGGAATAAAGATAGAAAGCTTAATAACCACTCCCATATTAAGATTTGGAACCAACTTTACTATGGCGATGACAAGGTGTTTACGTCCTTTTAAAAGTTAAACAGAAACTCAGCCTTTAAAAAAGTTTAGGGGATGCACCAGCAGGCGCTTCAACCAAGCACAAAGCTTTTTAAGCTATCAAAGCTTTTTTCTATTTCAACAAACTTAAGGTCTTGTGAAATTATGCTCAAAGTTTTCTTGCATTTGAGTAAAAGCACATTTGAGTAAAAGCACATTGGATTGTATTGAGTAACATCCGCCTTGTGAAAACTAGGACAACAAGTCACATGTTGCGCTCCTATGTTTATGCTATACTTCTTTTTTTTTTTGTATTCGTTTTGAGTACAAACAGATTTATTTGTTATCGTTGTAAATGATATCAACTTACAAACACACATATGTATACAAGATTATTTACATACAAAAATCACTACACACAAGGTAAAAACAAAGCTATCAAAGAGAACAGCGTACGTTTGATAAATGAGAGAGAGCTCTGCTTGCACTTACTATTACTGCTATTGATATTACAAAGTGCAGCTTGCGTCACTTTGGCGTCAATTAGGCGCTTTTGTGGTCATTTGTTTCAAAAATAGGTGCGATGTTGGTAAAAGTCAGCAATTCAATTGATATTTTCATCGGCATTGAATCAAACGACCAGCGTACAAGTGTGTTCGAGCATTTCGTGGTTTCTGTTTATCTCACATGTCATTCGTTTTTATAGCCACCCTGCAGCGAAACCTCAAACTAGTCAGAAAAATACTACTATACAACTATACAAGAACTCATACTGACTAGTATCTAGTAATATCCATTTCATACCAGTATACAACTAGATTTTTCTGTATGAAATTATACCAGTTCAAAAATACAAAATTCATTCGTTTCGTTTTCTCTTATAATTCATAGATGCTTTTTCGTGATAGGGTAAATAGAATAAACATAAAAATAAAGTCAAATGATAAAATAAAGCGTAAGCCAGGAAAATTCTTTTTGAAATCATACTAGTCCAGGTTCAATGCTTTTTGGACTAGTATGGGAATAATATAATTCATTATAGTCCTTTTTGGACTAGTATGTGGACTATTAATTTTATGCAAATTATACTATTGCAGGATGAACTAGTATGGAACTGGTATTTCCTGACTAGTAGATAACTGGTATATTCTGGTCGAAATCTGGCAATTGACATCACGTAGGACATGTAAAAAATACCAGTTGCTTATATGGAAAAAAGACAGAACACTGACTAGTTGGGCGCGGTGCACCAACTAGTTGTAAAGTAGTTTTCAACTAGTGGCTTTCGCTACAGGGCAGTGGTGGTAGTAGCGAATTTTAATTATTATATTTGTAGAGGGAATGAGGACGAAGGTACTAGAGGTATGGAGCCCGAGATTATCTTTTACCCATGGGTATATAATATCATTCACACTAAAAGCTAGGCTTTCTGATTTATTTTTTTTTTCGTATGCATAACTTTTATTGTCTACTCGGGTGAATCGGCTATTGTAGGTGGCGCTTTAAGGCGTCCGTTTGATGCCATTTAATTACCTTTACGGTTGTAATGTAGATTTGGATTAGGCAATTGTAAGTCCATTACATGGGTATGCAAACAACATCTCTCGGGAACCGCCTGACCGATTTGCATAAGATGAATATAGATAGTATGATTGATTCTAAGACTATCCTCTTGGTGGTTTCCACTTGTGGGGTTTACAGGGTTACCACCTATCTCAATTGTTTTGGGGTCGTTTTAGGGTCATTTGGGATCATTTTTGGGTCGTGTTAAGATAAATTTCGGATCATTTTGGGAACATTTAAGGGTCTTTTTGTGGTCGTTTTGGGACCATTTTAAGATTATTTTGGGATTATTTTAGGTTCATTTTGGGATCATTTTGGGTAAGTAAAGTTAGCGCAAAATTTATAGCATTGAGCAAGCTCGGTGACCCAGGTACTAATAATATTAAAAGATAATCCAAAATGTGGACAGGATATTCTTTAGAAATTAAATTTACAATATAGGCATCAAGTGAAAGGTGTACCTGAAAGTAGCGTTAGTTTTATTTCGATATTTTAATCCGTTTCGCAGATATTAACCATCCATGAATACAATTTACCTCAAC
>CAXKVI010000004.1:92096764-92111764 GCA_964058755.1 Campiglossa producta
TCCCACCGCCAAGGCCTGCGATAAAATCTATGCAATAGCTTAAAAAAAAAGAAAAAAAACTAGAACTAAGATAGGATCAAATTAAAAAAAAAGTTAGATAAGCAAAATTTAAAAAGACAAAAAAAATTCCGATCAAGCAATGCTTAGTATTTTTGCTTCTTCCTCTAAGCTTTTGCTATTTCTAATTTTACGCATACATTTTACCTCTAAAACAAGCTACTCTAAAAATATGAGACAAACAATTCCCTACTTTTTTGAACATCAACTGTTCGATTTTAAGAACTGTTAACCAAACAAAAAAATAACTGTTTACAAAAGTGTGCGCTCTAGTTGAGATGTAGGAAATATGAACAAGCTGCAGTTACAGTGCATCTCCCCCATCTAAAAAAATTGCGCTGCAAAAAAACTAAAGCAGTGCTAAAAAACAAAATTTTCTTTTTCGAACAACACTTCAAAGTAGACTTTGCGTGAGGGTACATTAAACACGTCCACACTACTCTTGGCATGGTCAAGCAGCGACATCAGTGACAAAAACTTCTGCCCAAAAAAACAGCATGGCAGTCGATTGTTTGTGTACTTTAGCAACTTGATATGTCTGTGTGCGTTTTTGTAGATCTTCATTGCTCCAACACACACATACTTAGATGTCGTGTTTGTAATATAGTCAGCGAAACAATAAAAACAGCAGCAGCTGTCGCAATTTTTACGCTCGTTCCGTTGGCTTGAATATTCGCCCATTCTATGGAAAAATGCAGGTTGCGTATACGCCGTGTGATAATCTCTATGGTTGTTTTTATGCATTTCTGCTATGCAAGTGCGCTATCTTTTAACTTGCTTTTTTGTTAGGTGTTTTTTTTATTACCATATTACTGTGCGGGTACTTTGTGGTGTTTTTTGTTTTACTATTTCGAAATATGTATTTGATTTGCATAGTTCTAGGGGCTTTTGGAAATATGGGGAAACTATTAAATCCTTGTACGTCTATTGTATTTTTTAAATATCATATTCTGCTTGGAATCTGATCAACAAAGCAGACTGTTTAATTAAGCTCTTATTAGCACTTGGCATATACATACATATCCACATTTGCTCGGATAAAGAAGTTCTTTCAATTCTTAAATTGTGCTAAGAACAAAAAAATCCATTTTGCCCCTTGTCGAGCATGGCTCACTTCGCTTTCTTTAAGATTAATCCCACGAAATGCTAAAGCTTGCTTCGGTTTTTTTTTAGCATTACTTTTATTGTAAATTAATTTTATTTTAGCTGGCATTTCTTTTCACGCTCAAACCAAACAAAGTGAGCAAGAAGGACGAATTTCGCTTGCAGCAAACTGCGGAATGACATAAATGCAAAAATTGTATAAAAAGAACAAAAATGTGTTCAGCTATGTATAAACTGGGTAGCCTAAGGTTAAATTCAGTGGAAACAGTAAACGGCTTAAAAGTAATTTCAAAGAAAAGTAAATAAAAACAATAGGAAATGCCATGTAAAAGCAACAATTGCAACGCATAGTAACAAATAATGAAAGAAAAATATGGCAAATACTCGCATGCAGATAGATCTTTGTATGCTCAAGGGGGACAGAGGGGGGTGGGGGGAGCGGGGGTTGGCATGAAACAATTAACAATTCTCCGACTGCGACCAAGGAATTTTGAAACAAAATAAAATAAAATAAAATAAAATAAAATAAAATAAAATAAAATAAAATAAAATAAAATAAAATAAAATAAAATAAAATAAAATAAAATAAAATAAAATAAAATGAAATAAAATAAAATAAAATAAAATAAAATAAAATAAAATAAAATAAAATAAAATAAAATAAAATAAAATAAAATAAAATAAAATAAAATAAAATAAAATAAAATAAAATAAAATAAAATAAAATAAAATAAAATAAAATAAAATAAAATAAAATAAAATAAAATAAAATAAAATAAAATAAAATAAAATAAAATAAAATAAAATAAAATAAAATAAGATAAAATAAAATAAAATAAAATAAAATAAAATAAAATAAAATAAAATAAAATAAAATAAAATAAAATAAAATAAAATAAAATAAAATAAAATAAAATAAAATAAAATAAAATAAAATAAAATAAAATAAAATAAAATAAAATAAAATAAAATAAAATAAAATAAAATAAAATAAAATAAAATAAAATAAAATAAAATAAAATAAAATAAAATAAAATAAAATAAAATAAAATAAAATAAAATAAAATAAAATAAAATAAAATAAAATAAAATAAAATAAAATAAAATAAAATAAAATTAAATAAAATAAAATAAAATAAAAAAATAAAATAAAAATAAAAAAAATAAAATGGGTTTAAAACCCTAAAAAGAAGCATAGTAGTCAACATGAGAGCCACAAGTGGCGTTACTGCGCATACATAAAGTTGCTGAAACCGCGCGCGACTATGACATTTTAATCTCCCTTGCGGCTACTGACAGCTGAGAGCTGATAGCTGATGACTGCTCGCTTTTGGCAGTACAAAATAAACAAATGTACGGGAAGCTGATACTGGAATATTTACTGAGTTATAGCTGGCTGGCGATTGCTGGTTGGTGGTTGCATAAACCATCATTGTTTTTTAGTTTACTTCGTCATTTAAAAATGCACCAAAAGAAATTAAAAATGTGATGATATAAATGTATTTTGGTTTTCGAGAGGTCAAGCAAATAGCATCTGAATTTGGTTCTCATATTTTCAGACAGTTATGCCGCACAAAGCTACAAATTTTTAAATTTCTATTTCTTTGATCAGAAAATCAGATAATTGAATTACAAGGACTAATATTTTTTTTTTGTTACTCCCAAATCTTACCTTATAATAAGCAAAGTGCCAAAGAGAATCTATAAATATGCAAAATTATGAAACAAAGAAAAATTGAAATCAAATTTTGCCAAATAAAATACCCCTACATTTTTGGGTATGTAAAAGTACAATCTGTGCGTGTGTTGGTGAGCTGCTGTGTCGGATTTGTGCTGCAGCTTGTGCTCTTCCCACTGCTGCTGCTGTCAGACACGATTTCTGTCACATTATCTGCTTTCAGAGTTGTGCTGCTTTATTAGAAAACATTTCTTTCAGTTATATTCTCTTTGTTGTTATTTAATCAGTCTTTGAATTTCGATATTTGCGATGAATTGAATTCGCGTTGTTGTTTTTACTTTTTTTTTTGGATTTTTTCAATATTCAAGGACAGTGCTCTATACAAGTTTATTGATTTGTAGTATGAAAGGGAAAAAAAATGAACAAAAAAATCAACAAAATGGCAATGATAAATAACTAGCAAGGCATTGCACCAAAGCAGTAGGGCAAGATTAGAAATATGAATCAATTTAAAGGTTGTGATTAAAGAGAGGAGAAAATAATTAATATTTTTTCATGTATTAGGATTACCGTAAAATATTTACTTTAATATTATTTCAAGGAAAAATAAAAGTGTTTATCACGCAGGGATGGGCATTATAAAAACAGTATGAGTGACGACTGAAGAAAAAATAAAAAACAATAAAACTTTTTTTTTATAAGTTACTAGCTGGTGCCCGCGGCTTCGTATGCGTAGGTATTGAAATTAATCAAATGGTTTATGACAGCATTCATAAACACCTTTTGTTTGATACCCATAATGTACTAACACATTTTTGTGGAATTATTCGTCGATACCTCCGAAACCGGTCGAGCTATCGAAATTTCAAGATATTTCCCAAACCATTTCAGATATATCAATGAACCACATCGCATATTATAGTGCTCATTGACACATTTCGTTTGACACCCATATTGTACTAAGACATTTTTGGTCACCCTTGGTCCACATATTGAGCGATAACCCCAAAACCCGTTGAGATATCGCAAAAAATAATTTCTTTAACTTTAAGTTAGCGTCCAGCACTCCAACGATGCAATTCCATTCAGTACTCTTAGAGTGTTACGACCACAAACATACAGACAGACATGGCCAACATATTGTTCGATAACTCCAAAACCGGTTGAGATATCGAAATTAAATTTTAAGTTGAGAGTCGAGCAATCCAACGAAAAAAGTTTCTTTCAATGCCATTCATTACTTTCAGAATGATACGGCCACAAACATACGGACAGACAGACAGACAGACAGACACATAACAATTTTTGAAATGGGTGATTTGGATCCTACTCGCTTAATAATGCTTCCCCCAAATAATTTTTTGTTGATATCTGATTGTGTACAGGGGTTTTGGGATCAATTTAGGATACCTTTAAGGGTGTTTTGGGGTCATTTGGGAGTAATTTTTGGATCGTTTTGGGATCATTTTTGGGTCGTTTTGGGTTCGATATCGTTTCATTACGGGAACATTTAAGGGTCTTTTTGGATTATCTTAGGATTATTTTGGGATTATTTTTGGCTCATTTTGGGTAAGTAAAGTTAGCGCTAAATTGATAACACCGGACTATTTTCGGAATCATTTTGGGAATATTTTGGGGTCATATTAGGATAATTTTGGTGTCATTATCGGGTCATTTTGGTGTCATTATAGGGTCATAATGGTGTTATTTTAGGATAATTTTGAGATCATTTGAGGTTATTTTGGGGTCATATTGGGATAATTTTGGGGTCAATTTGGTATAACTTTAGGATCATTTGGTGGTCAATTGGGGATAAATATGGGATCATTTTGGGATCTAATTGGGGTCATTTTGGGGTCTAATTGGGGTCATTTTCAGATAACGCTGGGGTCATTTTAGAATAATTTTAGGGTCATTTTGGTGTTATATTGGGGTTATTTTGAGATAATTTTGGGGTCATCTTGGATAATTTTAGGGGCATATTGGGGTCATATTTGGGTCAATTGTGGGTCAGGTTAGGATCATTTTGGTTGAGTTGGGGGATCATTTTGGCTACCGCAGTTCAGGAAACCATAAAATTCCGCAAAATTATTGACTTGACGCTTCATTCCTGCGGGTCGAATATCGCAAATAGGACCAAATTTCCCCGCGGAGGGGATATGAAGTGCTAAGTCTCAATCCCGCAGACTCCCGCATGCGGAAACTCGTAGGTTGGTCGATAAACACAAAGTGTCCAAATGGAAACAACACCTTGAGCAATGCAACCTCTCCGATGGTGTTGGCAAACTATGGACTACGGTCAAAGCTCTATGCTCTCAATCCAAATACAAAAACTACAGCACTCCCATTGTAATCACTGCCTCTGAGGTCAAGGAAGCCATCATAAAGGCAGAGCTCTCAAAATCCACCGGTCCAACGGTATTGCCATGAAGATGTTGAAACATCTCAGGAGTGACACAAATACCTAGCGGCTCTGTTCAGTCTTTCACTGAACACTTTCGTCATTCCTGAAATATGGAAAAAGGCGAGAGTGGTTCCACTATTAAAACCTAGAAAGCCGGCAAACTGGAGATTCATATCGCCCTATATCACTTTTGTCACCGGTAGTGAAGACGCTAGAGACCATCTTGCTCCCGTATAATACTGCAAATCGGCACCTGGCTAGTCATCAACATGGCTTCCGTAAGCTACATAGTACCACCACCGCACCGTTTGATCTGAGGAATCATAAGCGGTCTCTAACCGACATCCACACTGAGTCGTTTGATACCTTTGTCAGATCTCGGCCTGTGAACCCCGTTTTATGCCTAACAAACAAAAATCTGGATCCTGGTAAAGCCATGCCTCTATATTGTAAAAACGTACAAAGAGTAGAACGAAAGTGGGCAAGAACAGAAGAAACAAAAAAAAATGGTTACACAGACGAGGTAAAGGTTCTTTTGTGACTTATGTATGCATGTGGGCGGTCGAATGACCTATAGGCTATGGGTGCATTAAATGAAAAGGGCAAGTAAATATGGCGGTAAAAAAATGTGAAGAAATCGAAACAAGCTTGTAGGCTATTTCGCTGAAGTGATTTTTTTGCAAATATAAAATACTAGTATATACCCGCGGTCTCGCCCGCCCCTGCGAAGTACCCTTTCAACATTAGGTCGTCGAAGTTCACCAAGGTAGGTAGATTGGTCAAATAAAAAACTGTTGGAAGATCTATTATTTGTCTATGTTCCTAGAGTTTTGAAAAAATAGTATGTATTGAAAAACGGTTTTCAAAAATTTTATTTAATATACATATCCTTGAAATCGATTGAAATTGAGGTTTCTAAAGTAAAATATTGCTTTGGCTTTAAGTTTGGATATAAATGTCTCAGAAAGCATTTATCGAATAGTTCATCTAAACTTCAAACTTTGATATTTACATATATAATATTATTGAATACTGAAGCATTTACCAAGGGTATTTAAAATTTTCAAAATTCCCATCAATGGGGAGAGGTCGATTGAATAAATAATTTAAGTTTTTTTGGCGATCACGTTTTGACCGATAACTCAGTTATCGATAAATATATCGAAATACATATATCGAAGTCCATATGAAACCTGGGGCCATCCATTTTCGTTTGATACCCATATTGTTGGCCAATTTTAAGGCTTTTGAGCCATCTCGTTTTCACCGATAACTCAGTTATCGATAAATATATCAAAATATATTGAAGTCCAAATGAAAACTGGGTCCATCCCCTTTAGTTTTATACCCATATTGTAGGGCAATTTTAAGGAATATTCACCGATAACTCAGTTATCGATAAATTTATCGAAATATATTAAAGTCCAGATGAAACCTTTCTTTTGATACCCACATTGTGAGGAAATTTTAAGGGTTTTTTACAATCACATTTTCACCGATAACTTAGTTGTCGATAAATTTATCGAAGTCCAAATGAAACCTGCGGCTTTTCCCCTTCGTTTGATACCCATATTGTAGGGCAATTTTAAGTTTTTTGGGCAATCACATTTTCACCGATAACTCAGTAATCGATAAATTTATCGAAATACGCTGAAGTCCAAATAAAACCTGGGGTTTCACCTTTCGTTTGATAACCATATTGTAAGGCAATTTTAAGGTTTTTATTCAATAACCTTTTCACCGATAACTCAGTTATCGATTAATTTATCCAAATATATCGAAGTTCAAATGAAACCTGGTGTCATGCCCTTTCGTTTGATACCCATATTGTAGGGCAATTTAAAGGTTTTTGGGCAATCACATTTCCAAAGATAACTCAGCTATCGGTGAATTTATCGAAATATATCGAAGTCCAATTGAAACCTGGGACCATCCCCTTTCGTTTAGTACCCATATTGTAGGGAAATTTTAAGGTTTTTGGGCAATCACATTTTCACCGATAACTCAGTTATCGATTAATTTATCCAAATATATCGAAGTTCAAATGAAACTTTTGGCCATCCCCTTTTGTTTAATACCCATGTTGTGGAAAATTTCAAGGTTTTTTGGGCAATAACATTTTCACCGGTAGCTCAGTTATCGATAAATTTATCGAAATATATCGAAGTCCAAATGAAACCTGGTGTCATGCCCTTTCGTTTGATACCCATATTGTAGGGCAATTTAAAGGTTTTTGGGCAATCACATTTCCACCGATAACTCAGCTATCGGTGAATTTATCGAAATATATCGAAGTCCAATTGAAACCTGGGACCATCCCCTTTCGTTTAGTGCCCATATTGTAGGGAAATTTTAAGGTTTTTGGGAAATCACATTTTCACCTATAACTCAGTTATCGATCAATTTATCGAAAAATATCGAAGTCCAAATGAAACTTGGGGTCATGCCCTTTCGTTTGATACCCATATTGTAGGGCAATTTAAAGGTTTTTATTCAATAGCATTTTCACCGATAACTCAGTTATCGATTAATTTATCGAAATATATCGAGGTCCAAATGAAACCTGGGGCCATTCCCTTTCGTTTGATACCCATATTGTAGGGAAAATTTAAGGTTTTTGAGCAACCACATTTTCACCGATAGCTCAGTTATCGATTAATTTATCGAAATATATTGAGGTCCAAATGAAACCTGGGGTCATCCCCTTTCGTTTGATACCCATATTGTAGGGTAATTTTAAGGTTTTTGTTCAATAATATTTTCACCGATAACTCAGCTATCGATAAATTTATCGAAATATATTGAAGTCCAAATGAAACCTGGGGTCATCCCCTTTCGTTTGATACCCATATTGTAGGGAAAATTTAGGGTTTCTGGGCAATCTCATTTCGACTGATAACTCAGTTATCGATAAATTTATCGAAATATATCGAAGCCCAAATGAGACCTGGCACCTTCCAGTTTCGTTTGATACCCATATTGTTCGAAGTTTCTACTCCTGTATGCGAAATATTATAAGTTTAGGTCAAGTGTACTCAGAGTTATATGGAAAAACAAAAAAATTGAAAAGTATCGGTCCCTAGCATGACCGGACCCCCCAAAATTAAAAAAAAAAAAAAATTGCCTATACCTCCTTCTAGACTATTAGCTGTCTGCCTACCAAATTTCAACAAAATCCGTCTTGCCATTCTCACGTTATTGAGGAACAGAAGTAAACGTCTGGACATCCAAACATCCAAACATCCAAACATCCAAACATCGCTACATTCACATTTATAATATTAGTAAGATTATTTTTTTGTATACTGACTAAAGCATATGGGTGGTTATTGCTTGTGGTAGTGAGTCCGCCAATTGTCATTTGCAGTGACATATCTTTTCAACTTCAGCATGCTATGTTATCGTATATTTGCTTTCGCTAACAGGATTTTACAGTTTTTATTACCTTTTATATATACCTACTAATACATGCACACAGGATTATTTCGCTGCATATTTTAGCAAAGATCACAATAACTATGCACGAGCATGGTTAGTCAAAATAATAAATGGAATCAGCAAAGCAACATTTTGGTTTACATCAGGCCTAGACAGCTAGTGGGACAGTTGTCCAAAAATCTGAGAACCAAATTCACACAGATTATTATGCTCTTAATTGCACTCTCGAACAACAAAATTATTGCTGCACCTGTGGGAGCGCTATGATCGCACTGACCAATCAATGGATGTCATTTGTTATGCTCAGTCGCTCAATTTCAAACATTGCCTCGTGGTTTCTAGTGAGCAACTCAAGTTCGCAAAAAAGTCAATTAAGGCCTTGAAAAACACATAATTTTAATAGTGTGTCCATATATAAAGGACTGTGCAACAAATCTCCACATTTGAATTTCTATAAGAACAACAGGATCCTTTTTCAGGTTATAGGAAATACGTATTCACTATAAAAGAACATTGGAATTTAAAAAGTAGTTTAGTTGATTGCGTAAAAATATGTTTTCTGCCAAAAACAATTGTGTATATCTGGAAATTTTGCAATTATAGTGAACTTTTTATACGTCATACATGGCGTATGAGTAACATTTAGTTATTCAAGTAAGAAAAATTCAGATAAATTGTATTCATGTTTTGGTTAATATCATTAAGATTTTACTAATAACTTCAATTGCGGGTCGGCACGAGTTGCTGTGGTCCGCGTTACTTAAAACTTTGTCAGGATAGTTTTTGATGCATAATGGTCAAAGTTAGAGGGTATGCGTTTAAATAAAACAACTTTGATTTTTTGGACCTTAAACGCAGTTAGCTGCCGTAACTCTGTGAAAACGACTTCCGAGCCCAAAAGGAGATTCCGAAGAATTACGCGGACTGTTTGACATATCATTTTTAAAAATAGGATTTAAAATAAAAAAGTTAAAATAACAATTTGGACTGTTTCTGTAAGGATAAAAAAAAAACCGCGTGTAGCCAGTACACGTGAAAGAAGTTAACTTCTAAAGTTCAGAAATAACGAAATATGAATAAGGTGTATTCGAGAATGGTTTAGATTTACAATTTCTTACTTCCGGGGAGTGGACCAGGGAACCGACCAATTCGAAAAAATTTTATATATTGTCCGTTTTCCTTAAAATTTGGTACATGGGTAGAATTAGGCCTAAATTAACAGGGACCAATACGAATGGGATATAGAGGAAGAGGGGCGTGGTAGAAGGAAAGAGGGCAATGAAGAGCAAAAGGGAGGGCGATAGGAAAGAGAGTTGTACGAAGAAAGATAGGAAGACTAGGTGGCAAGCCTGCTTGAAATATAAATATTTGGAATACGGTCGCAAATACCTTTCACTTGATATCCATATTGGCATATCTTGCTCAATATTAAAAAAAATTGATATAGGTGGCAACCCTGTGAACCGCCCCAACCGCCATGTATATAGTCTTAGAATGAATCATACTACTAATAATGCCAAATTTAATACAAAACGGCAAAGCGCTTCCCGAGATATAAGGAAAAATAAATAAAATACGGTTTTGGGGGTGGTTCCCGAGATATAGAGAAAAATAAATAAAATGCTGTTGATACCCATATTGGAATATCTTGCTCAATATTTAAAAAAAAATTGATATAGGTGGCAACCCTGTGAACCGCCCCAAGTAGCAACACCCACGCATATAATCATAGAATAAATCGTACTATCTATAATGCCGAATTGTATCCACATCGGTCAAGCGGTTCCCGAGATATAGAGAAAAATAAATAAAATGCGGTTAGGTGGCAACCCTAGGTGGCAAACCTGCTCGAGATTTATATATTTGGAATACGTAAATCGGTTGAGCGGTTCCCGAGATATAAGAAAAACGCCTACGCCTGAAAGTCTGCAACATACGCCTAAAAGTCGGCTACAATTTCTATTTCCGTGCCATAACTTCCGTTGCATCGTCATCCATTTTCTCAAATTTTCCTCTCAATTAAAACTTCATATCGCCGCCTAAGAATTTAACTTCAAAAAATTTCCGGAAATCCTCTCAACATAACCTTCAAATTTGGGAGAGGACTTTTGCAGCTTTTTTCTTCGACACGGTCTAATGCATATCAAATATCGAACCTTAATTTGTTTCATACATTTTTGGAACAGTCTACCGTTTGGGTACAAATGGGTACAATTGGTTGTTTCTTAGAACATGCTCAAAAAATGAACAATTCAGTCCGTGATCAAAGCTGCCATTTGTCACATGCTTCCTTGCGACTGGTCCCGGATGCATCCTAAACTAATCGCATTTCTTGCATGGTCACTTTATCATCTTCCACTCACATTTAAAATTCCTCTTGTAGTTTAGTTTACATGGAAACTTTCAACTCTTTGCTGCTTATTGTTGTACTTCGAGCTAGTTAGTTGTCTCGCTGTACATCTTTTCTCACAACGCTTGCTCGCCATTACTTCTGCTTTGTTTTTTCAATTTTAAATTATTTATTTTCACTTGTCGCGCTTATACGCGACCAGTTATGCGTTTGTTGGCAACCTTCAACATGAATTTCTTGTGTTGTTCTCAGGATGGTCTTTTGTCTTTGTCATAGAAAAGTTGTAAAGTTTGTTTGTTTGAATTTCCATTCATTTTCCTGAGTTTGGCTTGTTGTTCTTGTTGAAATTTGATTTTTTTTATTTGTTTTGTATTTTTTTTCTAGTTCTTGCCTTGTTTTTGTTTTGCGCGTAATTTCTTCTGTTTCTACAAGTTTTGCAATTAATGAATTCCATGCGGCAGCACCGAAACAACAACAATAACCACATCCTACATTGACAATTGCATTGACAGCTATGCACAGTTACTTGAGCTCTTTACTTGCGCTAACTCAGTCACGGCTTAATATTTATTGCTGCAACAAACTCCACCAAAACAACACCAACAAAGTACTATAGACAACTATTGGCCAAGTCTTTGGCGTGGCAGCACGAAACTTATTGGATAGTTAGCATTACACATGAACATCTTCCAGCTTGTTGTAGTGTAAATTGAGCTACTTTGCGCTTAAGTGATTTTCCGCTTTTGCAACTCTAGGAGTATCCTTCGCCCACCTTCTAGATTTACCCTACACATTATTGGCCGAGTTCGCATTGCATTGGCCTTACAATATCGTGTTTTTTTTTTATACTCAGTTGTGCCGAGGAACAAAAACAGAACACGAAATTAAAACATTAATCGAAACCAGAGTCTATACCGAAACGAAAGCAGAACTGGCACGTCGGGGTTCAGTCTGGATAAGTAGGAGTTCAACCTTATCCATAACGTAATTGAGCCAGAGGGCCCTCGGTCTCGGGGGTAATACCGACATCGAAAGTAGGAGCGAAGAAGAAATGGACTTCCATAGTAGTAAAACTGAACCTGGTACCGGAACCAGACCGGAATATCCCTGCAGTGAAAGCAACTAGTTAAAACTACTTTACAGCTAGGTGCAACGGGCCCGACTAGTCAGTGTTTTGTCTTTTTTTCCATATAAGCAACTGGTATTTTTTAAGTGTTGATGTCCTACGAAATGTCAATTGTCAGATTTCGACCAGAACATACCAATCATCTACTAAAAAGGACTAAAATGAAATATACTAGTCACATACTAGTCCAAAAAGAAGTGAACGTGAACAGTATGATTTCAACCAGAATTTTCATGACTTACCCTTTATTTTATCATTTGCCTTTATTTTCATGTTTATTCTTAAGAAAGCAGCGTCTATTTGTATTTAGCCTATCACGAAAAAGCATCTGGGAATTATGAGAGAAAAAAGAAGCAAACGACACGAATGAATTTTGTATTTTTCAACTGGTATTTCATTAGGAAAAATCTAGTTGTATACTAGTATGAAATGGATATTTTCTGACCAGTATGAGTTCTGCCAGAAAATTATAGTTGTATACTGACTAGTTTGTGGTTTCGCTGCAGGGTATGAACAGAAACGACAAAGGAGACTCTAACTCTAAATAATTGCGTTAAACTAGACCACAAAATATTAAAGTGTGAAAAATTCACCCTAACTGTTTCGTTAGGATGAGCAATTGACTGTCAAAAAATCAAAGATGTTTAAATTTCAACAAAATGTGGATATGTGGTTACTAATTTATTGAATGATTCGAATATAGTCTAAATATACCTTTTATCCTTTCAGGACATTGAAATATTGTCCTTTAAAATTATTATCCATCAACTTTCTAAATACTCGAAGTGACAAGTTATTATCTAATAAAACTCCTCAAAATGTATGTAACAATATTTGAGGATAACCCCTTATGTGGACAGGATATACGCTAGAAATCAACTTTACGATATGGATATCAAATGAAAGGTGTTCATGCGGTCCTGAAAGTACGTTCTATTTCGATATCTCAATCCATTTCGGAGATATCAACCAAAACTTGAATAAAATTTACCTGAACTTTTCTTACTTGAATAACTAAATATTACTTATACGCCGTGCATGACCTATAATAAGTACATTATAATTGTAAAGTTTCAAGATATACACAATTATTTTTGCTAAAAACATGTTGTTACGCAATCTACTAACATGCTTTTCAAATTCCAATATCCTTTTCTCGTGAATACGTTTTTTTTTTTCAATATACTTGTAAAGGATCCTGTTGTCCTTATAAAAGTTCAAAGATGCAGATTTGTTACACAGTCTTTTATATATGGGAAAAATATTAAAATTATGTGATTTTCGATGCTATAATGTAGTTTTTTGCGCACTTATTATAAGCTGCTAGCTAAAACTTTAACTAAAAATCGGCACGGGTTACCGTTATAGAGTTTATGCATGTCAAACCAATTTTTTTCTCCATACATTTCTGGGACGCTGTAATGAGCAACTAAGTATATTATGTTGGCCTTCTTTGATTTTATTATTTGCTCAGTTTAACTTCACCATCTATTTATGTTTTTTGAAGTTTGAGTTTGTTTTCATGGCCTTTGTTTTGTTGAATTAATATTTCATTTCATACTTCATTTTATTGTTATCTTGTTGGAATTTGAGTTCAAGAATTCAAAGATATTCTTTAGATTTTTCATTATCTTGGAACACTAGTTATCTATTGCCTTTTGAAAAAAGTATATTAAGTTCACCTTTAGATAAGCTCTGAAAATATTCAAGAAGTTTGAGACAAAAAAATTTGCGTCATAGGTGACGCTGAAGTTGATATGTAGCGTAACAATTACTCCGAAATGAGAGCTTTTCGAGAATCGAGAACAGCTAAATCGAAGTAAATACCTACTTAGGGCTTGTCGTTGCAAAATCAGGAGCTAAGCTTACTAATTAAAAAACGGGATTTCAGGGTTTTGAAATGAACTATGATACAGGGCGTTTCTAAAAAAATCTGAAACAGAGCGTTCTTCAAACAAATTATGAGTTAGGGTCGTTTTAAAAAATATTTTCAAATAGGGTAGTCTTTTGAGGCGATTCTCTGTTTTAACTACAGCCAAAAGACCAAAATAAGACTGATACGTTTGAATGAACGTGAATGCTTTTCAAGAAAAATCTACCATATTTAGTAGATTTCTGTTGATGCCTTGTGAAATCCCTCCTTTCACTTCAAACATCAACAAAAATCTCTACATCAAGAACATATTTTTGTTGAAGAATGTGCAATGCAGCATAAAATAAACTGCAAACCAAGGGGCACAATAAATATCTCTGTCGCTACTCTCCAATAAACAAACACACATCTCTGTCTCTTCTATCATTTTGTCTCGTTACTGCATACTCTCAGCCAGTCAACACAGTACGATTTTAAAGTATGCAAATTCATATTGTAAAATATGTGTTGTTTTTGCAATTTCTCTTTTTATACAGTGTTTGTTGCAATATAAACGACAGTTATTTAACATATTTTATATGTTGTTTGTTTTTGTTATTATATACATTTTTGTTGCTGAGTATATGCGATATTTTGTGTTTACATACAAATTTACCGACATTTGTTCTATCCGTGTAGCATGGAATGTACCTTGCTTTGATGGCATCAGCTTTGGATGCTGTGAACTTTGTTAAGATGGAGTCAACACGTTCTAATGTTTTTTGTTGTACTCGTACGTGTGTGTGTGTGTGTGTGTGTGAACAAATGATTATGACGAATAGGCAATGATATGAGACGACGATGAAGCAGAGCTCGGCAAATAAGGGCGCAGCTGCCTGCTTGCACTGCGTTACTTACTTAGATAAATTTATTTAGCTTTAGCTATGTATATAAGTAGATTTGCTTGTGTGTGTGTGTGGACATTCATTGC
>CAXKVI010000004.1:92114264-92134264 GCA_964058755.1 Campiglossa producta
AAATAAAATAAAATAAAATAAAATAAAATAAAATAAAATAAAATAAAATAAAATAAAATAAAATAAAATAAAATAAAATAAAATAAAATAAAATAAAATAAAATAAAATGAAATAAAGTAAAATAAAATAAAATAAATTAAAATAAAATAAAATAAAATAAAATAAAATAAAATAAAATAAAATAAAATAAAATAAAATGAAATAAAGTAAAATAAAATAAAATAAATTAAAATAAAATAAAATAAAATAAAATAAAATAAAATAAAATTAAATTAAATTAATCTAAATAAAGAATTTAGAAAAAATATAAAACCCAAATAATTTAAATAAAATAAAACCAAACAAAAATAAAATTAAATAAAATTAAATTTAAGGAATTAACTTTTTCCTGCTTTCCTGTGTGTTCCTTTTTATACAACTTTTTCCTAAAAATAAATTGAATACGATTCAGGACCTAACTAAATCACAGCAAAAATTAATTGAAATAATTGGCCGAAATTTTTACATGTTCCAGCAGTTAATTTATGTACTCTCTTTTTGAATTAAATTTCGTGGCACGTCTGCACTTGAAAATTTACTTCACTTAGAAACAAAATAATCCGAATTTCCCATTGCATGCCACTTACTTATTTCCACTTGGCCACACTTTTCATTTTGACTGCATTTAATTTCATATATATATGTATGTAGCTCCCACAAAGCAAAGATTTTGGACTCAGCTCTTCAGCTGTACGCGCAGAACTTGTTTTTGGTCATATGCTTCCGCTAAAAACTCGCACCAACAAAATTTGCTTTGCGCTTTTTTCTTTCAACTGTGATTGACCTTTCAAAAATACTAGAGTTCGCCCAGTGGTTGAAATTCAACCACAAAACCTTATTTTATCTTCCTACCTTATTGCTATTTCTTAAATTTTCCTTTCTTTTCCATATTTTGTATATTTTTGGTTTCTATACATTCCTATTCATTTTGCCTTTTCCTCCCTCTTTACACCATTCAGTAATATACAGGCAGGTTCTGAAATTCACTTCCGAATAAAATTTGTGAAAATTTCGTCAAATTACATAAGAATTTCGAAATTTTCACATATTTTATTCGGAAGTGAATTGCCAGAACCTGCCTGGTAGTTTCTATGTTGATAATTATTTATTCTTCTTAGGTCGTCTTCATACGTATTTCTTTCCTTTCCTTTCCTTAGCATTCATTTGCTTTTATTTCCTTTCCTTTCCTCTCCTTTTCTTTCCTTTTCTCTTCTTTCATTTCATTTTATTTCCCTTCTTTCTTTCTTTCTTTTCTGTTTTTTTCTTTTATTTTTCTTTCTTTTCGTTTCTTTTATATTCTTACCTGATCCTTCTTTTCATTTCCATTACATTCCTTTTTCCTTTTATTTTCTTTTTCTTTCCTTTCCTTTCGTTTCCGTTGCTTTAGTTTCCTTTCATTTTATTCATTTTTTTTCATTTCATTTCTTTTCTTTTATTTTTTTCTTACCTATATTTTCTTTCACTTTTTTTCTTAAATTTCCTTTCCTGTCATTTCGTTTCCTTACCTTTCCTTTTCTTACCTTTCCTTTCCTACCGTTTCCTTATTTTCTTTTGTTCCATTCTGCAACTCCTTTGCTTTTCTTTTTCTTTCATTCATTTCCTTAATTTATTTTTTTAGCTTTTCATTGCCTTTCTTTCCTTTATTTTTCTTTCTTTTTATTTTCATTTATTTTCCATACCTTCTTCCTCGCTACCTTTTCTTTCCCTTCTTTTTTCCTTCTTTTCTTTCTTTGTTTTTCTCCTTTTGCTTCTCTTTTCCACTGCTTTACCTACATTACATTTCCTTTCTTCCCTTCCTTTTTATACCTTTCATGAACATGAAATGGTATTATAACTTTGGTCCGATGTTTGTAAATATGAGAAGAAGAAGAGATAGACCCATCAATAAGTATACCGAAATGATCAGGATGACGAGATGAGTTGATTTAGCCATGTCCGTCTGTCCGTCTGTCTGTTTGAACGCAAACTAGTCCCTCAATTTTTGAGATATCTGGCTGAAATTTTGTATGTGGCCACCATTTTGTAATATAGGAATCATTTGTCGGAACTGACAAGATCGGACCAGTATAACATATAGCCCCCATACAACCGATTGTTCAGATATAAGGTTTTTTGGCCAAAACTTCTGCAATTAAAAAGTTAGGAACGTAAAACTTTGCAACTCGAGTACTTTCTATTTATGTAGTGTATATCGTGAAAATCAACAAGATCGGGCAAATGCACCATATAGCCCCCATACAACCGATTGTTCAGATATAAGGTTTTTTGGCCAAAACTTCTGCAATTAAAAAGTTAGGAATGTAAAATTTTGCAACTCGAGTACTTTCTATTTATGTAGTGTATATCGTGAAAATCAACAAGATCGGGCAAATGCACCATATAGCCCCCATACAACCGATTGTTCAGATATAAGGTTTTTTGGCCAAAACTTCTGCAATTAAAAAGTTAGGAACGTAAAATTTTGCAACTCGAGTACTTTCTATTTATGTAGTGTATATAGTGAAAATCAACCAGATCGGGCAAATGTACCATATAGCCCCCATACAACCGATTGTTCAGATATAAGGTTTTTTGGCCAAAACTTCTGCAATTAAAAAGTTAGGAATGTAAAATTTTGCAACTCGAGTACTTTCTATTTATGTAGTGTATATCGTGAAAATCAACAAGATCGGGCAAATGCACCATATAGCCCCCATACAACCGATTGTTCAGATATAAGGTTTTTTGGCCAAAACTTCTGCAATTAAAAAGTTAGGAACGTAAAATTTTGCAACTCGAGTACTTTCTATTTATGTAGTGTATATAGTGAAAATCAACCAGATCGGGCAAATGTACCATATAGCCCCCATACAACCGATTGTTCAGATATAAGGTTTTTTGGCCAAAACTTCTGCAATTAAAAAGTTAGGAATGTAAAATTTTGCAACTCGAGTACTTTCTATTTATGTAGTGTATATCGTGAAAATCAACAAGATCGGGCAAATGCACCATATAGCCCCCATACAACCGATTGTTCAGATATAAGGTTTTTTGGCCAAAACTTCTGCAATTAAAAAGTTAGGAACGTAAAATTTTGCAACTCGAGTACTTTCTATTTATGTAGTGTATATAGTGAAAATCAACCAGATCGGGCAAATGTACCATATAGCCCCCATACAACCGATTGTTCAGATATAAGGTTTTTTGGCCAAAACTTCTGCAATTAAAAAGTTAGGAATGTAAAATTTTGCAACTCGAGTACTTTCTATTTATGTAGTGTATATCGTGAAAATCAACAAGATCGGGCAAATGCACCATATAGCCCCCATACAACCGATTGTTCAGATATAAGGTTTTTTGGCCAAAACTTCTGCAATTAAAAAGTTAGGAACGTAAAATTTTGCAACTCGAGTACTTTCTATTTATGTAGTGTATATAGTGAAAATCAACCAGATCGGGCAAATGTACCATATAGCCCCCATACAACCGATTGTTCAGATATAAGGTTTTTTGGCCAAAACTTCTGCAATTAAAAAGTTAGGAATGTAAAATTTTGCAACTCGAGTACTTTCTATTTATGTAGTGTATATCGTGAAAATCAACAAGATCGGGCAAATGCACCATATAGCCCCCATACAACCGATTGTTCAGATATAAGGTTTTTTGGCCAAAACTTCTGCAATTAAAAAGTTAGGAACGTAAAATTTTGCAACTCGAGTACTTTCTATTTATGTAGTGTATATAGTGAAAATCAACCAGATCGGGCAAATGTAACATATAGCCCCCATACAACCGATTGTTCAGATATAAGGTTTTTTGGCCAAAACTTCTGCAATTAAAAAGTTAGGAACGTAAAATTTTGCAACTCGAGTACTTTCTATTTATGTAGTGTATATAGTGAAAATCAACAAGATCGGGCAAATGTAACATATAGCCCCCATACAACCGATTGTTCAGATATAAGGTTTTTTGGCCAAAACTTCTGCAATTAAAAAGTTAGGAACGTAAAATTTTGCATCTCGAGTACTTTCTATTTATCTAGTGTATATAGTGAAAATCAACAAGATCGGCCAAATTTAACATATAGCCCCCATACAACCGATTGTTCAGATATAAGGTTTTTTTCCCAAAACTTCTGCAATTAAAAGTTAGGAACGTAAAATTTTGCAACTCGAGTACTTTCTATTTATGTAGTGTATATAGTGAAAATCAACAAGATCGGGCAAATGTAACATATAGCCCCCATACAACCAATTGTTCAGATATAAGGTTTTTTTGGCCAATACTTCTGCAATTAAAAAGTTAGGAACATAAAATTTTGCAACTTGAGTACTTTCAATTTATGTAGTGTGTAGAGGAAAATCAAGAAGATCGGGTAAATATAACATATATTTAGCCCCATACAACCGGTTGTTCCGATATAAGGTTTTTTGGCCAATACTTCCGCATTTAAAAAGTTAGGAACGTAAAATATTTCACCTTTAGTACTTTCTACATATGTAATGTGTATAGTGTAAGTCAGTACAATTGAACACGTATAATATATAGCCTCCATACAATCGATTGTTCCGATAACTCGGATCCTATTATTTTGTAAGTTTTTTTTAAATTATAACAAAGATGTGTAATGTGTATAGTAAATATAGTTAAATTGAAACAGGCTGTACTGGGGATCGAACAGTAAAAATCGTGACGCTTATTCATGAAAGGTATATAGCCTTCGGCACAGCCGAAGACAGCTTTCCTTACTTGTTTCTTTTCAATTCCTTTCCTTTCCCTTTGATTTTTCTGTCATATTTATTATTTATTAATTTATTTCTTTTCTTAATTTAATACTTTTATTTATTTCATTTTGTTTCATTTTTATTTATTTTATATTATTCCCTTTCCTTTCATTTCCAACAAATTTTATTTTTTTACTTTAAATCACTTTTCTATTTCTGATTTTACTTTTTTTTAATTTTATCAATTTTCCATTTTATTTTATTTCACTAAGTCTAGCCACGAAGGGCCTTGTGCATGATCTAGCTTATTTGTGCTTTTTTCAAAAGCATTTGCTTCTATGAATCCCCACGCACAGATTTTGTTTTTGTAAACACTGTTTGTACCTAAGCTCAACAAAGTTGACGCGCTGGCTCATGTTATCTTATTGCTGCCAACAAAACAACTCACCCTACTGCAATGAATGCAAACACAACAATGCAAGTGGTCATACCTACATACCCCCATAACAGCGGCTCTATAAAGCGAACGCGTGTATAGCACTTGTAGTGGTGTGATTTTCAAATCATATTATAATTAATTTTTTTTAATTTTTGGTTTGTTGTCGGTCACTCTGCTCGGCGAGACATATCGATACATACCAAATTTTATATACCTTAGAATTGTGGTTATTGCAAAAAAGGGAGGAACCAGTTATGTTTGCGCATTTATATATAATAGATTTGCAACATTTTGACAGTTATGTGAGTGAATGTGTGTACAACTTTATATATCATATGCAACTTAGCAGATTGCATTCTAAAATAATATGAAATGTATTACGCAGTAGGGCAAAGGATCACGGGGGGAGTGGCGCACTTATGTTGAAACGGAATGTTCAATAAGTCCAGGTGAAATTCTTGACAAACTGAAATTGTGTGTAGCGCTGCAGAATTTGTGATTATTTAAAAAGGTGATAATTTGTATCTACAAAATACTCCTTATGGAAATGAAGTTTATTATAAACAGAATAAAAAAAATTAAATAAAATAACATAAAAATAATATTAAAAAAAAAAACGAAAAAATATAAAAAAAAAATATAAAAAAAATAAAAATAAAATTTAAAACTATAAGAAAAAATTATAAAATGAGAAAAAATTAATAAAATAAACAAATAAAATCAAATCAAAAATAAGAAAAAAATAAAATAAAATAAACCAAAATTAATCAAATATAACATAATCAACTTAAACTTATACATATGTATATATAGGCTCACCAGGAACTCAATTTCCTGACTTGCGAGTGTGTGTTTAATGATTTATATCACTATCGTATGAAATTAATGGAACCTTTTGCCGTCTCTCTGGTGACAACTCTTGAAGTACTTCGTCTTCACTAAATACCTACAATATTTAAAAAATACCTCGTCAGTATAAGTTCTCCTGCAGAGTTCACAAAGTTATATAAACCGTTTATGAATTAATTATTTACTCGCGATTTTAGTGCTTTGTAGCTAAATTTGGCGACACAGTCTAACAATAACCTAATATATTCACAATGAAGGTCTTCTTGTACGTCATCCTCTTTAGTTGTGGGGACATTGTTGGAAATTCATTAGCTTGTTTAAACATTTTTGAAAGTACACATTTTCTGCTTAAGGATAAAACTAACTACTTTTGTCTATAGAATGAACGCGAATATTTGGAGAATAAACCAATCACAAAACTTGCATGTGCTCAACTCTGTACATACATGCAAACTACAATATATTGTGATATTTCAAGTATGCACCTTTGCATCTTAAGCAGTGGTGGGCAAATAGTGCTTTCATATTATAAAAATAAAAAAAAATAAAAATAAAAAATTAAATAAGCTATAAAATAGATAACAAAAAAAAAAAGAAGAGGAAATCAAAATAATAAATAAATTTAAAAAAATTGAATCATAATAAGTAAAATTAAAAAAAAAAAAATAATATAAAGAAATAATGTAAAAAATAAAAATAAAAATAATATAACAATTTTGTTTTGAAACCTATTCCAAAATCTTTTGATTACCTCTTTGAGCTCTAACCGTTGCCAGAATATCTATTTTAAGACAGATTTCTTCAAAATACTTATTTTTTCTGTTTTCCCATCACTGCTTTCACCGCTAAGACATTGTGGCTTTGCAGTTCATCTTTTTGTATGAGTATGTGTAATTGTAGCATGTAATATTTTCGCGATTTTTTCATAGTATTTTCTTCTGTAAAAGAGCAAAGCACCTAAGGCGATGAATGAAAGTCAAGTAAACAATAAAACATGTAAGCATACAACAAAAAGTCAAACAACAAGAACAAAGACACGGAAAGGTATACAGGTAATGAATGAAACGTATGACGGGTTTGGGGTGAAATTGAGCCACATCAAAGCATGTAAATGAGAAAAAAATATTGGCAAAAGTGCTTGCTTTTTCGATGAGATTTTAAATTATTACTGTTTTTTATTGATAGATCTGCTTTAATATATCGTCACTCGCTTGCCAGAGGCATGAATGTGCTAATTTTCCAGATTTGAGTTAATAAGCTCATGTGACTAATCTCTCGTTTCTCTACGGTTCACGTAAATCCAGGGTTTCCAAAGTACAAGGAACCCCAGGAAATTTGCAATGCCATTTCTTGAATGTATAGTTCAATCTCTGAAAATTGTGCCGGAAAAACGAATGTACTGCGGAGCAAAAATGTTTAAAAAATGAATTTTTGAATTTTTTACAAGTTTCGTTTTGCAAAATTGTTACGTAAAACGTTACGTCGACTATCTCTAGAACAAGCATCGGCACCCCATAGATCTTAAGATCAGTCAAACAAGTTGGATTCATCACACAGACACGTTGCGCTCTTTGTTTACCAAATAATTTAGTCGTCGCTGGGCAAGGGGCGAAACCACATCGCGTGGGGGTGTCGCTTGTTTGGTCAACGAATGTTAGAAATATAGTTTGGACGATCACAGCGCGTGTATAAACGTTCTCACTTATACACCTGCATTTACAAATCTGCCGACCCATGCTCTAGAAATATATAGCTACAGACTTTATGAATATTTCTCTTTTCTCCAAATGATGTGACATCCTGCTCTCCAGGCGATGTGACATCATACTCACCAAGTGATGTGACATCATGCTCCCAGGCGATGTGACATAATATTCATTAAGAGATGTGACATCATACTCAACAGCTGATATAACATCATGCCATATGTAATATCCTGTTCACCCCGTGATATGACCCGGAGGCAGACATATAATGTGATATTCCACTTAAGTACGTAGTGATATGCCGGAAGATATATCGAAGACGTAATAAAAGACGTAAGCGCCAAAAGAAAAAAAAGACGTAACAGCCACTTTGGCTTTCTTAAAGAGTGTGAACAAACAAAGAACATGTACTTACGACAGAATTAATTTTTCTCTAACTTCATAACTGTATTTTTCGCGTCAATTAAACTTTCGAATTCGATAAAAAAAAAGTTAAGCAGATAATCATGGCTCATACAAACGTCTTTCTTGCTCACACGACTCGATATGATGTGATATTCTGCTCACCGGGTGATATGGTTGATAAGTGAGAGCTTCAGCAGGCTCCAAACCAGCGATGGCGAATTCTTAAGCTTCAGTAGCCACGGTAAAACAAGTGAAACAACCTGGCGAAGTATGCTTCATTTTGGTTACATTTTTAAGCCTTCTAAGTTCTACGTCGATATTAGGAGCTTACTGCGCCAACGCGACACAATTCCAAGCTTCGATTACTCGATGCCTCTACGACTCAAGGATTCGATGACTCGATAAATATCGCATACGTAATCGAATATAATAATTATCGGTATCGAGTGACAAGTTAGCGATATGATATCGTATCGTATCGAGATGTCGTTTCCTATTAAACATTCTTAGACAGCACATACTTTTGTGATTGCAATAAGAATACGTGGCTATGCAGAAATTTAAGTTTGTCTCCAAATTGAATGTTCCTAATTTAAACACAAACAGTTTTTCTCATACCAAATGAAATGCCATCATAACCATTATGACTTCCAGCTAATCAAAAGTTCTCCGAAACAAATTCGTCAAACAAATTGTCCAATTTCAGTTGTCAGCATAGGAATAAAAATATAAATAATAAATGGCACTTAATTTTATTCTTCAACTCGGCGCAGTTTTCTTTATGTGGCTTACTAAGCCTTTTATCTGACTGTATGAGAAGGACAGGCCATCCATTGCTCAGATGTCGGCATTAGTCTATGCTTTTACAGTATTTGTATTTGCATTATATTTTTCAAATTCACGCTAATGAATAGACTGTGTAGTTACTATTCACTAAGCATTGCGTTTTTAAGGCTGTGAAGAAATAAATTTTTAATTTCCTGCGAAAATGTGGTTTTATATTGAAGTGCCGGATTATGTTTTTACCCAGCGTACTAGTACAAGGCTATTATAATTTTGTCCACATAACGGCACAAAATAATCGAAGTAGATATAGAGTTCCATATATGAAAGTTCTTAGGTTGAAAAAAAAAAGTTCATTAAGGTATGTCCGTCCATCTGTCCGTCTATCCGTGTATACGATAACTTGAGTAAAAATTGAGATATTTGTATACACGTGACATTCTGGTCAAGGTGCTATTGAAAATAGAAGCAATCGGATGATAACCACGCCCCCTCTTTCTATATTGAAAATTTCGAATATCACATAAATTGACATATCTCGCTAGCTGAAAAGGCTAAAATGATATAATTTTATAGGTGAGTCCCCCTGGTCTTTCTCTTATGATTTTTCCATACATTTTTTATGGTGGGCCTGGCAACGCCCACTTTTAAGGGAGGCATTTTTGAAAATTCGATTGGTCGTAACTTTTAAACTGATTAGGGTAGAACGATGAAATTCGGCACAAAGCTTAGTAGTATCGTTGGGAGTATACCGGACGAAATTGGATAAAGCCGCTCTCCCGCAACGCCCACTTTCGATATCAAAAGCTTCGAAAATCAGGCTTGGCACCGCCCACTTTTCAGGGAGCCATATTTGAAAATTTCACGGGTCATAACTTTTAAACTGATTACGGTAGAAAAATGAAATTGGTACAAGGTATACTAGCATAATAGGGAAGGGAATATTTCGAAAATCATATGAAAACTAACGCTGGGTATTTAAGGTTCGGTTTACCCGAATTTAGACTAACTAACTTGTTTTATAATGATTTTGAGTTGCTGATGGCGTAGGGAGAGATGCTCAACAACATATGGCAGCGTAGTAATATTGTTGCTATGAAATTTGCTTTCAGACATATATAGATTCTTTCGATATAAGTCGGTTATATTTTACCCAGTAGATAGCGCTGAAGTCGCTTTATAATCAAAATTCGTATCGAAACATAAACGTTTGCTTTGTAATAAAAAACTTTCTTGCAAAAAAAATCACGCCAGGTGGAGCCGTATTCGATATTTGAAAACTATAGAAAAAATTATTTTATTTTACTATCCCAAAATAATAGAGCAGATTATGCGGCTCAAAATATTTACATATAAACAGCGAAACACTTCAAATTTCGCTTACTACGCACAATTATAATACCATCAAACTCTACGGGCCTCGCCAAAACTCAAAACATGCAGTCTTTAGTAGCTCGCGAAGTCCTCCTGCACCTAAACTTTAACTTGAGAGTATGCAAAATACACGAAAATACACGACTACACATACAAAAGTCGACTATGTCGATTGCACGGTATGCAGCAACACACCCACTTACCACACCTTAAACAACAACAGCGACAACAATAAAACCCTTCAACAATAACAAACCCATGCAAGAGCAACAACAGCAAGCAAGAAATAATGACAACGTCGAGAAGAGGGCAAGCGAAGCAGCAACAGCAGCTAACGAAGGCCATCGCCACCGCCCCTATCAGTGTTATCAGCTTTGTAAAAAGGCAAAAACAAAACAAAGTACAACATCATTTACGTAGATTATTGTGGAGGACGAATTCGTAAAAAGCTTTCACTCGAAAAAGGCATGCAACACGTGACTGCTTGATGAATGTTTGAGCAGAAAAACTTGAATTTCAATGAGAGTTTGGTTGAGTGAAATTACAAATAGTGCCTCAATACGGCATTGCCAGCACGATTTAAAATTTTGGGGAGAGAGCGTTATTTACAAAGGGAAAATTTTATGAGAGAGAGAGAGAGAGAGCACTCAAAAGTTTAAAAGCTCAAAGCACTTGGAAGCGCTCTCTCTCTCTCACACGCTTTTAACGTGTTGCATCTAACAATAAAGCCGAGCACAGACGAGCCCTACATGTCTTACGTGTTGATAACAAACAGCGGGCTAACATGTGGTATGGCCAAAAGGAGGAAGCTGGAGTATGCTTGTATCGCGCCGTGAGGGGAGAACTGGGATTGCATTGAAACGAACAAACGAACTACATTAGGTAATGTATTGGTGCTGCAAATTACAACACGGAGGCAGCAGCAGCAGCGCAGTTGAAGCCACTGAAGATTTACTAAAACCAACGAGGATTCAGTTTGTAATTTCCCACGCAGCGGTGTAGTTGATAGCGCTTAAGAACTGAGAACAGTAACTGAACGCACAGTAAACTGAGAGAAAAAATAAAAAAGAAAATTACAAAGTAATAAAAAAAATCAAACAAAATCAGTGAAACTTTTTAATTAAAATCAAAATTGTGGGCGATTTATTTTAATTTTTTTTTAATTTGAATAAGTACGTTATGGAAGTTTTATAAATTTTGTTTTAGTATAAGTGGACAAAATGCAAAGATAAATAAAAACAATGTTTTGAATAATTTAGCAAAAGCAAAAAAATGCACTTAAAATATTAAACAAAAGCTCTAGCATAAAAATATGACTCGAAAATTCGATTTCGGTAAAATTTGGCCACACTAATGCGTTTTAAAGACTTAAAACTTTATAAAAATCTGCGAGTAACTTAAAAAAATCCTTGAGATTAATAAGAGTTTTTGGATAAATTGGGTATCACTAATTCGTGTAGGAAATTAAAAACTAAAAAAACGCTTTGAGTGATTTCCCGAATATGAAAACCAAAAAACATACTTCAAAAATCAAAAAAAGGGGATTTTGATAGAACTTGGCAGCACTAATGCATTTAGAAAATCAAAAACTTTATAAAAAAAATATTAAATAGGAAATGCCTGAGATTAAAATTTCTCACAAAATGTTTTTTTCATATAATTTGGCAGCACTGATGCCTTTTAAAATAAGTGATTTAAAAACTAAAAAAAAAAACGAAAAAAGCGAAGAAAAACAATATTCAAAAAATCACTGAGATTAAAATCTTACTCAAAAAACAGATTTTGATAAATTTGAAGAACTTTTCAAAAATGTTTTGAGTAATACCAAAATCAAAAAAATTCACAAAAAAAATGTTTGGAAATCTTGCTCAGGAAAAGTTTTTTTATTTTATTTGGCAGCAACAATGCAGTTTGAAAATAGTGATTAAAGGGATTTATAAGGCTGCTTCGAGTATTTCACCAAAAATTTAAATTAAAATTACTTTAAAAAGTCGCTGCGAAGAACCTTACGTAAAAATGAGTTTTTGATCGAATTTGGCAGCACTTATTTGTTAAGAAAATAGTGTTTTAGAAAAAAACAAAATAAAGTCAAAAGATACTCTGAAAATTATGTACGCATTAAAAATATTACCCAAAATAAAAAAAGTGGTTTACACAAAATAAACATATTTTCTCAAATATAATAAAATTAATAAAATATTAAAAAAAAAATTTTACACCCATATTTACGTTTTAATCATTTTACAAACTAAATTCAAAATCAAAACATACATGGTCTATAATTTAAAGTGTTAAGATTAAAATCAAAATAATATTAAAAAAAATTTTAAGAAAACTACTTGCATAAAAAAATTTATGTACAAGATTTTTGAAATTAAATTTTGAAACAATTTTGGAAGCGAACAAGTTTTAGCGAAAAATCAAAAAAAATTTGAAATTTTTTAGTTCAAAAATATCCTTTTTAATTTTCCTGTAAAAAAATACTTTTAATAATAAAATTATAAAACTAAAAAAAACCCATTCCACTTGCGTAAATTCCATTGGTTGTGCATACGTCCCATCTAACTGTCATTCTGAAGAGGGCGCGGTATTTACTCAATCAAAAGCACCCACACACACACACACACAAGTACACCCTCTTCCCGCAAAACTTCATTCAAACTTGTCGGCAGTCGCAATCGTTTCGCATGTGATTCGTTGCACCTGATTCGGTTGCCTATTTGTGTGTGTGTGTGAGTGTACGACCTATAAAGCGGTACAACATTACACTTAGGGTGTACGACGAACCCAACCCACAAATATTACAATCAAACTTAAATTGTTGTTGTGCTACACAACACCTGCAACAAAGGCCAAACTCTCAAACGTTTTTTCGCTTATCGGCAACGCTATAAATTGTCATTTCAAACATAACACACGAATACATTTCCGATGCCGCCAATTTTGTGTAACACTCCGACGTCCGAAGTCGGAAGTCAAACACGACGATGTCATGCGCTGCCACAATGATCTTACTCGTTGCATTGCACATGGGCGTAGATTGTTGAGTGGGGCATACGGAGACCTTAAGTTTGTGTGTAAGATGGTGTAATTGTTGTGTCGGGTCATGGCGTGCCTAGTTGTAGCTTAGCAGCTACGTCAGCTGGACAATGTGGATCAGAACTGTTTTTCATTCATTTGCAACAACACTGAAACGCTTACAACGCGCGCACACATTACTTGTCTACTATTTATCTTTTAGTATTTCTTAATGCATCAACACTTTTTCTTTCAAATATACAAGTTTTTCTGCTTTTAAAAAAATCATATCATTTTTTTTTTATTCGAAACATAATAAATTATTAACGAAATTCATTTATTGCTAAAACATTATTTTTTAACCAAACAAATACTAAAGCAAATAAAGTACAATTTTCGAATAGAAAAAAAAAAAAAAAACATAACAGTTAACGGTTTCGTGTGAAAAATACAACAACAAAAAATTATAAAAAACTTTTATAAATATAACAAAAAATTGAACTAAATAAAAATCTTAAAAAAAAATCAAAAAAAATTATATATATAAAATTCAAGAAATGTGTATTTTTTTAATAACGAACAAGAGTTCAAAGTTGTCGCAGAAACTAGTTATAATCTAAGGTACAGCAGAGTAGATAGCTTACTGTACCCAAATAAGTGTAAATTTCCATACTCTGAATGCAGAAATTAATACATAAATAAATAACAACAAAACAAAAGGTAAGATAAGGAGGTATACAAAAAAAAAAAAACTTGAAATAGATAGATGAAAAAAAAAAAAAAAAAATTAGAATAACAAGGTTTCGTCCAAAAACTGCTATTCCATGAAAATAACAGAAACGTATTACGATAAAAGTAAACTTTAATATATGAATAGCACAAACGAAAGTTAATAAGCAAACTCGAAAATTTTATATGAACCATATAAAGGTAAAAAATAATATTTAACTTTAGCTCATACCGAAATTATTGGAACTATCGATTAGGACAATAGTTACGAAATTTCACGTTCCTACCCATCTAATTACAGAAGTTATCTACCAAAATCCGTTTATCGGAACAATCGATTGTATGTAGGCTATGTGGTGAAATATTTATCACATAACATTGATTTTCAACATCGATATTTCACATATAAAAATAGCAATACTTACACAATTTCACGTTCCTACCTGATTCATTAAAGGAGTTATAGCCCAAAATCCGTTTATCGGAACAATCGATTGTATGGGAGCTATGTGTAATATCCTTGCGATCTAGTTGGTTCCGACAAATGTCTAATCCCACATAAAATGACAGCTGCACACCAAATTTCAGCCTGATATCTCAAAAACTGAGGGACTAGTTTGCGTTCAAACAGACGGACAGACGGGCATGGCTCAATCAACTCAGCTCAATATCATACTTACAAAAATCGGATCAAAATTATAATACCATTTCATACTCATGAAAGGTTTCATAACTTTGAGTTATAGCCCAAAATCCGTTTATCTCAACTATAGATTGCATGGGAGCTATATATACTTATATTGCTATACCGATATTACGGTCCGATCTTGCTGGTTCCGACAAATGATTCCTATATTAGAAAATAATGGGCGCATACCGAATTTCAGCCTGATATCTCATAAACTGAACGCAAACTAGGTTCAAACAGACAGACGAACAGACGGACATGGCTAAATCAACTCATCTTTCCATCCTGATCATTTCGGTATACTTATTGATGGGTCTATCTCTTCTTCTTCTCATACTTACAAACATCGGATGAAAGTTATAATACCATTTCATCTGCATGAAAGGTATAAAAATCTAAAATTGTGACCAAAATTTCTTTTTACCAGTTTTATGAGCTCTAAGGCAGCTACTTATAAATCTACGTTTCGTGGAAGATCACTTTATTTGAAAATATTTGTTATATCCATAAAAAAAAACCGCTTAGAGACTAGTCGTTGGAATTTCTACCCATAACACGCCATAACTGTTTCGAATTTAAAGGTTTTTTTTACCTTATCTATTCTATTATCCATATGAAAGTAGAATCAAGGAACACACCCGGCTACCCCACGAGCTTAACTCAACTTACGCTATGGATACACTCACGGAGATTATCTCCAATAAATATTCTCTAATCAGATCCTATTTTAACCGGACACACACAAAATTGAAGATTAACAATTGGCGCATTCTAGTGCTTTGGTTGTATTACTTGCGGTTCAAAACTAGATGTCGCTGAGGATCGTTTATTTTTTGGTGACTCTAGTGTCCAGTGGTGGTAAAATCGTAATTTTGATAGTTATCCTTGCTATTTTTGTTTATTTATCGGTGACAGTAGCGGTCAAATCCTTATTTCGTTTCCTGATATCTGCTCAAATCTTCTTCATTTTTGGGAGTTTATAATGAAGAATATGCTCAAGTTAACTCCCAAAAGCGGAATCAATTCGGAATTAGCGCTAATGTATCAGCCCTATTACATCAACGCTATTTGTTGGCTTTCTGTTATTTTTGGGGCTGCCGTTTTGTTGATAATATACATGGCTTAATTCATCAACCGCTTGAGGAATTTCACCACACCTTGAAGAAGCATTCTTCATTCCGGGCGTGAAAGCAGTGTCAACTTCACTAAGTAATTCAACGTCCTTTCCAAGTATTTTTTTTTTTACTTTTGCATTGGCTTCTCATTAAGTTATTTATGCGAATGTATTCATACATATTCGCTTGCCTTCGTCGGTATTCTATGTTATTATTAGTCTCTACACCAAAAATAATATATAATTTGTTTGCTTGTGCTTATTCCTAAAAATAAAATACGTTTTTATACCGACGAATCCATCAGATCATCAACGTTTTGCTCACTCGGTGACTTGCATGAAAATTCATAAAAAAAAACTTCATGAAAGGTATAACTAATGGCTGCGATATATGTACCAACTGGTTATCATAACCCCTAACGAGATTTTTGCCGAGCTTCTCTTTCCAACTTGTGGTGTATTGCTTTTGATTTTATTCCTACAAGTTGGCTGTACCTACAGCTTTTTGCCGACTCCGAACGGCAATTGCAAAGCAAATTAGTTTTTGATGAGAAGCTTCTCATGGCAAAAATACACCGATTTTGCCAAACTACTGCTAAGGGGCGTCCTCGTTTAGGAAAAAAGGACGTTTGGCACCCGGGGACTGCCACTTTTTATCAACTTACGCAATTATAATATTTATGAAAACGCAATGAGCATATTTATGACTTTAGAGCAGTACAGCCTTAACAGTATAGCCTATACAGCTCCAATTTTATGTAATCGGTCTGCTGCTAATATAAGTACAACGTCACACTGTTAGTAGTATAGCCTAAATGTAGGCACCGCTTATACATCCAATTTTAATGAAATATAATGTACAACTCCAATTTTATGTAATCGGTCTGCTGCTAACATTAGTATAACGTCTAAATGTAGGTAACGCTTATATTTATTTTTGCCAAGTTATATTGCTAACGCCGAACCTTTTAACATTGAAAAAAGTCCGTTACGAACTTTTTTAACATTAACATTTTTTTTCATTTCACTCCCACCGCCAAGGCCTGCGATAAATTCTATGTAATAGCTTAACAATTTTTTTTATAACTTTCCTGAAGATGAAATGGTATTATAACTTTGCTCCGATATTTGTAAGTATGAGAAGAAGAAGAGATGGACCCATCAATAAGTATACCGAAAAGATCAAGCCATCTGTCTGTTTGAACGCAAACTAGTCTCTCAGTTTTTGAGATATTTCGCTGAAATTTGGTATGGGGCCACCATTTTCTAAAATAGAAATCATTTGTCGGAACCAGCAAGGTCAGACAAATATATCATATAGCTCCCATACAATCGATTGTTCCGATAAACGAGTTTTGGCCTATAACTCCTGCAATTAAACTGGTAGGAACGTGAAATTTTGTAAGTGTAGCTATTTTTATATGTGCAATATCGGTGTTGAAAAGCATTGAGATGGGATAAATATTTCACATAGCCCCCATACAATCGATTGTTCCGATAAACGGATTGTAAAGCCAGCAAATCAAGCGTGCTTAGGGCAACCACCTTAAGATTTCGTATTTCGTAATTCAGGTTATGAAATTGGTTAGACTCACTTCTACAAATGTCTTAATTCAAGGAAAGAAATTAATCGAAGGTCAATTTTGAAAACCTCTTTTCATTTGACTTTACTAATCGAAATTTCGAAAATGCCTATTAGGTCCCTGAAAAGAACTTAAGTTTAGTAGATACGCAAAAAAATATCAAAAACCAAATTTTTTTCTATTGAACTTTTCAAAAATATATACTATTTACCTTCAAGAATATCAATGAATAAGTGCACGTAAAAACAAAAGAGCAACTGTACTAACAAAAGTGGAATGAAACAGAGAAAGTAAAAAAATGCAGCCTAAAAATAAAAAGCTAGAAGATTAAACTTAACTACAAAGGCGTGTTGCTAGCACAATTTTATATAACATAAAACAAGGTTTTTTTTTTATAAGGATACACACAAATCTATATAACTTTCAAAACCAAAAAAAAAGCTATGAAACCGTAAGTTAACAACTCAAAAAGTAAGAACCACGAAAAGTAAAAGAAACAAGATTAAAAAAAAAAAAAACCAAAAAAAACTAAGAAGCAATTCAAAAACTTTGAGCAATCTAATCTCTTTGCTAAAACTAACTTTATGAACAAAAATAAATAACAAAAAAAAAAAAAAAAAAAAAACACTGAAAAAAAACAGAAAAAAACTAACCAATTTCAACTTGCAATTAACACTTCCAACTAACCGAATGAAACTCTACTCGAATAACAGCTGGGGAGCGAAAAAGATGTGCAAAAAATGGCAAAAAACTGCATGACTATGTGTGTGCGGGTGTGCAAAATCAAAAATTAAGTAAATACTAACCTAACAAAAAATGTGAGTGAATGAGTGCAAGAAAACGAAAAAAAAAAAAACTATAGAAAACTAAGTGACTTGCTAAACCGACAAAAACACAAAATCAACCAAACAGTTAACTAAAAAACCAAAAAACAAAAAGCTAAAGTAAACTAACAAACTGCTTACTAAATCTCAATCTAATCTGCATACAAAATACACCAACTTGTTTAGATGTGTGCATCGGTGTGAATGCTGCTCGAGCAAAGAAGCACAGTTGCAATGGAATGCCACAATGCGTTGGTAAAGCGAGGTTTCATATCAAAATTCAACAATCAAGATCTACGCAAAATTCAACGTTGAGGCGAAAGTGTTGTTGTGGCTTTGATGAAATGTTGCTTTCACGATTTTTAACAATTTTACGAATGTTGAATTCAATGCAATGTAAGATGAAATCTTTATACATACATATGTATTTATACACATATATAAACTGCACATAAACTGACTATATCTATTTTTTACTATGTAGCATAGCATGCATCAAACTCACAAACTCACCAGCTAACAAATCACTTTCATACGCATTTTATATTTATTTAATTTATTACTGCAAATAAAACAATTTCATCAATTCATTAAACAAATATTATTTTGCATTCCATTTAAGTACATACTTAATTAAATGAAAATATTAGCAGCGTTTTAATTATATTTTTGCAACTTTTTTCTTTTTCAAATCGAGTTTATCACAACAGAAATATTGTTTATTTGTTTTGTATTTAATTACTTCATAAAAATGGCGCACAGTGTGAAAATGGAATTTTTTTCGTTTAAAAATCTAGTTTAACCCAATAATGATCAAAGCAAAAATTACAAATCCGATTTGGAAAACTATTTCATTAAATACTTCCAATACTTTTTTTCATCTACCCTCAATAATTATGTGTTACCAAATTGACATGGCAACCACATGTGGGTTAAGCTCGGAAAACGGATTTTTCCAGATTTTTTCGTTCAAAAATCGAAAAAAAATTCTTTCAAAAGTCTCTTGTTAAATAATAAAATAAACTACATATTAAAAATGTTTTTTTTTTTTTTGTAATTAAACATGTTCCTCTAGATACTAGGGTGGACCTTAGGGTGGTTCAGAATCGTATGGGAAAAAACTCAAGTTGAATGTAAAGGCTAAGGGGCCCCCAATTCTTTTCTGTTTGATAAAAGTAGCGAGGAGTCAAAATTTCAAGGTCATAGCCTATAAGGTCCTAGCCTTTATTTTTCACACTGTGTGCCGATCAAGATGTTATATTTCGTAATTTAGATTATGAACTTTGTTAGGTTTATCTATATTTACTTCACAAATCTCCTCTTTCTTAGAAGGAAAATAATCGAAGGACCAGAATGCCCTCTAAAACTTTTTCTAGAAATATTTTTAGCATAATTTCATAAATATTTATTATATATTAATATTTATCATACAAATGTATATAGACAAAAAATTATTATAAATATGTAACTATGATATGATTAGAGCAAAATTTTTACAAGTGTGAAAAGTGCAAACTAAACCAAAACTTCGCAAAAAATAAGATCAACTCAATTTCATCCAAAGAAAAATCAGCTGAATTTGTAAAACAAAAAAATTCAAAATCTGAGCAGTTACAAACACTCGAGCAAAAAATATATAAAAACCAACAACACCAAAACTACACTGCAAACACAGTGACTAGCATTAGATATATCATTTGATGGTCAAGCTTGCTGTAAACCTACATCACGTTCTTCCATTAAGT
>CAXKVI010000004.1:92140784-92155784 GCA_964058755.1 Campiglossa producta
AATAAAATAAAATAAAATAAAATAAAATAAAATAAAATAAAATAAAATAAAATAAAATAAAATAAAATAAAATAAAATAAAATAAATAAAATAAAATAAAATAAAATAAAATAAAATAAAATAAATAAAATAAAATAAAATAAAATAAAATAAAATAAAATAAAATAAAATAAAATAAAATAAAATAAAATAAAATAAAATAAAATTGTTAGCTTTTGGGCAGTAGAATTAAAACACGTTGAGTCAGGTAAACGGTTCACAATTTATTAAACAGTAGAATAATCCATATATTGGTACACACCATAAATCGTATGATATAAGAATGAATATGTAAAGCAATTAACAACTAAAGAGAGTAGTGAACCAGGGTTGCATATTTAAGTACATAATCTAACAAACTCCACCTCAACCAAGGTTCACGTATTACTTAAATGTAGCTTACAAAGTTTTTGTAAATAAATGGTTACAAAATATATTATGCTTGACTTTACTTAAGTTTTTAGTAAAGCCATCAGCTACATTATTTGATGTGGAAACATATTCAATTTTAATTTCATTTAAATTACATTTCTCTCTAATAAAATGGTACTTAATATCTATGTGTTTGCTTCTCTTCTTTGTGGTCTCATTTTTAGCCAGAAAAGCAGCCCCTTGATTATCACAATAGATATTAACTGGCAATTTAGTATAAAGTTTAAATCCGATTTCATTAAGGAGATTTCTAAGAAACATAACTTCTTTTGCGGCTTGAGACATAGCAATGTACTCAGCCTCGGTTGAACTGAGAGCAATAACGTTTTGTTTTTTGGACTCCCATTGTATTAGCCCTTGACCAAACATTAGCACAAACCCAGTATACGACTTCCTATCGGACGCATCAGATGCCCAGTCGGCATCTGTATAGCACTTAAGTTCGTTGGCGTTAGAGTACAGTAAACACTCGTCACTCGTGCCCTTCAAATATCGCAAAATGTGCTTGGCCATAACAAAGTGTTCTTGATGAGCGTGACTACAAAATTGTGACAACTTAGAAACAGCAAATGAAATATCAGGCCTTGAAATCGTTGATAAATAAGTTAAGGCACCCATTAACGATTGAAACTGTTTTGTTGTTTCCCCTTCACAACCGGCCTCGTCACATTTTTGTACATAGTACCCGCTAGGAATAGGAGTATTCGCAGGCTTACACTCAGTCATCCCCCAATCATCAAGTAACTTTGTGATGTACGACTTCTGGTGAATTCTTATTTCACCACGACTGCCGTCTCTTTCGATCTGCATTCCAAGATAATGCTGAATAGGACCTCTATCAACTGCCCGTATACTTTCATTCAACTTATTCAAAAAACGAAAAATTAAGTAGTTCGAGCTGCAGGCGACTACTAAATCATCAACATAGACGCCTATTAAATTGATCTCATTAGAGTCTATTTTATAAAATACACAACAATCTGACTTCGAACGCTGAAAACCTATTTTCAGTAAAATGTCAGTAATCTTATCGGACCAGTCTCTACCAGCTTGCTTCAAGCCGTATATGGACTTCTTTAAGCGACAAACGCTTTGTGGTCTTTCGGGATTTTCAAACAACTCTGGTTGGCGCATAAATAATTCTTCTTTTAACTCGCCATTTAGATAAGCTGCGGCTATATCGAAATGATGCACCAAAAGCTTATGTTTGACTGAAAGAGCCAATATTAGACGAATAGTTGCATGTCTCACAACTGGTGAGTATGTATCAAAATAATCTATGTTCTCTCTTTGAGAACAACCTTGCGCAACGAGACGCGCTTTGTATTTCTCCACACTTCCGTCTGGTCGTCTCTTTGTGGCAAAAACCCATTTACAGCCTATTATGGCTTTATGCTGTGGTGGATCTACTAAATCCCAAGTAGCATTATCAGCCAACGTCAACATTTCAGCTTCCATAGCATTTTTCCAATGCTCAGCATCTTCGCAGCCCAAAGCTTCTTTAACAGTGACCGGGTCTCGCCTGGCACACTCAATTGAATTTAAAACATTTTCAGGTGGCTCAACAACATATAACTTACGTGGCCTACCTACAGTGCCATTTCTTAAAATTTTAGGCCTCCCCCTTTTGATTCTGCCTTGAGCATTGACGATTTGCTCAGTTTCGGAATCACTACAAATATTTTCAATCAGGCCTTGTCTCTGATTTTCCGACCCATCATCTTCAGAATTTACATTCTCTGTTAAAGTTTCACTCTCACTGAAAATACCTACTTCTTGCTCATTAAGTAATGGCAAAATGTCATTTTGTCTTTGCTCGCTACGTCCGTCTAATTGAGCTTTAACATTTGTTATTGTCTTTTCAAAAAATATAGCATCTCTTGCTACTTTAATAGACTTAGTGGGAGTATCATAAAACCTGTATGCCTTACAGTCTCTCGCATACCCAACGAATTTCACCATGTCACCTTTTCGGTCAAACTTGGATTTTCCACCCCTCTTATCTAATATTACAGCGTCACAGCCGAACACCTTCATGTCGCCAACGTATGGCTTGCGCCCAACCCAACGCTCAAATGGAGTACTATTCTTTAAACTCTTTGATGGCGATCGGTTACGAATATAGGTGGCTGTATTGACTGCCTCAGACCACAGACTATGCGGTAGCTGCGCTTGCTCTAACAAACAACGAGCCATCTCAACGACAGTTCTGTTGAAGCGCTCTGCTACGCCGTTCTGCTCCGGCGTATATGGGGTCGTAGTTTGGTGAGTAATACCTTTCGTGCTCAAATATGTTTTCATCTCTTGATTAACGTACTCCCTGCCGTTATCACTCCTGAGTACTTTCAAGCGTTTACCTGTTTGATTCTCAGTCCGGCTCACGAAATCTTTCAAACACTCAAGTGATTCAGATTTATGCTTTATAAAATAAACATGCGCATATCTAGTGTAATCGTCTATAAACGACATAAAATAAAGAGAACCACTTTCTGACCTAACTCTCATGGGACCACAAAGATCCGAGTGAACAATTTCTAACGGCTGATTTGACAGAATTCTCTTATAGCTACCAAAGCTATTTTTCTTAATTTTACACAGAGCACAAACACTACAATCAAAACAGTCTACTTTGTTAAGCTTCTCTTCGCTTCTTATCATATTATCATTAAAGAGCTTAACTAAATCTCCATAATTCAGGTGACCAAACCTCTGATGCCATAGCTTAATTTTTTCGCATCTCTTTTCATTATTTACATTCATGGCAACATTCTCTTTTTTCTTATATACATCGGCTACATATATATTACAATTCAAAGGTGCGTTAAATAATACATGATTATATTTATTTTTAACCACGGCTTTATCATTCAAAAATATTACTTTGTTGCCTCTCTCAACAATTTTTGCAACTGACAAAAAATTAGAGTTTAATTTTGGAACATAAAAAACATCTATTAAAGTAATGTCAGAAAATTCTGATTTTATATTTACACTACCAATAGCATGAACTTTTACCTTTTCGCCGGTGGCCAACATTACCTCATCATCGCATTCATTTATTTCAGTAAATAAATGTTTTTCACAACACATGTGACTAGATGCACCACTATCGAGAATGAATTGGTCCCTTTTGTTGTTGCTCGATATTCCCAAAACCGCATTACTTACTTGATCACTTCGCTTCTTCTTGTTTTTGCATTGCGTACTTATGTGTCCCTTCGCACCGCATGTATAACACGTACGCCTCTCATGACCTTTCTTTGACTTACTCTTGGTTGAATTTATGGACAGCACACGTTCAGCATCTGAGCTATTTCCAGCAGCAACGTTGGAAGATCGGCGATGCTCTTCTTCCAGCAACTTACTTTTAAGCTGTACCAATGATGGAAGAACATCTCTCGACTCGATAGCGACTACGAAATTTTCCATCTCGTCCGGCAGAGCACAAAGCAACAATATGGACAGGAGATCATCTGGTATAGCAATTTGAAGCTCACGTAGGCTTTCAACAATAGTACAAAATTGATTTATTTGTGCGGAAAATTTATCGCTACGTCGAATTTGAAAACGAACCAAGCTCTTGAACAATGACACTTTTCTTGCAGGTCCACGTGCGTTGTAGATTTCATCCAATCTTTCCCATGCCGTTTTTGACAATGCACAACCCTTAATATGCAGAAGTTCGGAGCTTTTCACATTTAACGTAATTAGGGCCAATGCCTTTTTATCTGCTTTAGCAAAAGCTGCTTTCTCTAGCGCAGTCCAGTCTTCCTGACATATGGTTTCAACAGGATACCAGCAATCCAGAGTTATCAACAAACTCTTCATCTGGACACACCAAGATGAAAAATTTTCACCATCAAGCTTTTCGATGCTTATACCGTTCATTATGATTCACAAAGAATTCACAAAATAAATTGACTAATTTGACAACAACGTTTACTAGTTTTAACTTTTTAACAAATTTACAGCGACACACACTGGGCCCATAACCCTGTTAGCTTTTGGGCAGTAGAATTAAAACACGTTGAGTCAGGTAAACGGTTCACAATTTATTAAACAGTAGAATAATCCATATATTGGTACACACCATAAATCGTATGATATAAGAATGAATATGTAAAGCAATTAACAACTAAAGAGAGTAGTGAACCAGGGTTGCATATTTAAGTACATAATCTAACAAAAATAAAATAAAATAAAATAAAATAAAATAAAATGAAATAAAATAAAATAAAATAAAATAAAATAAAATAAAATAAAATAAAATAAAATAAAATAAAATAAAATAAAATGAAATAAAATAAAATAAAATATAATATAAAAAAATAAAATAAAATAAAATAAAACAAAATAAAATAAAATAAAATAAAATAAAATAAAATAAAATAAAATAAATTAAAATAAAATAAAATAAAATAAAATAAAATAAAATAAAATAAAATAAAATAAAATAAAATAAAATAAAATAAAATAAAATAAAATAAAATAAAATAAAAAAAAATAAAATAAAATAAACTAAAATAAAATAAAATAAAATAAAATAAAATAAAATAAAACAAAATAAAATAAAATAAAATAAAATAAAATAATCTTTGAAACTTTGGTGGACTTTTGACCGTTTGTGAATAATTTTTTTTAAATTATTCTATGTTTTTTATTATTAGTGAACAAGATGGAAAAGTAACAACAATTACAAGCTACCATGATTACGTAATTTCGGCCTTGTAATTGTTGTTACTTTTCCATCTTGTTCACTAATAATAAAAAACATAGAATAATTTAAAAAAAAATTATTCACAAACGGTCAAAAGTCCACCAAAGTTTCAAAGATTCTCAAATTAATGACCACAAACTCATAACATACATAAAATAAAATAAAATAAAATAAAATAAAATAAAATAAAATAAAATTAAAATAAAATAAAATAAAATAAAATAAAATAAAATAAAATAAAATAAAATTAAAATAAAATAAAATAAAATAAAATAAAATAAAATAAAATAAAATAAAATTAAAATAAAATAAAATAAAATAAAATAAAATAAAATAAAATAAAATAAAATGAAATAAAATAAAATAAAATAAAATAAAATAAAATAAAATAAAATAAAATAAAATAAAATAAAATAAAATAAAATAAAATAAAATAAAATAAAATAAAATAAAATAAAATAAAATAAAATAAAATGAAATAAAATGAAATAAAATAAAATAAAATAAAATAAAATAAAATAAAATAAAATAAAATAAAATAAAATAAAATAAAATAAAATAAAATAAAATAAAATAAAATAAAATAAAATAAAATAAAATAAAATAAAATAAAATAAAATGAAATAAAATAAAAAATAAAATTAAATTAAATTAAATTAAATAAAAATGAAATTATTCATTTATTAAATAAAATTCAATGAAATTAAAACTCAACTAAAATAATATCAATGTCACATCGGGTCCTTTCCTTAACGATCCTAAAATGCTTGTTTCAACATATATAGTTAATGAACAAGTTTGAAAATATCACAAAAATTTTCAACATGAAATGAATTCGATATGGACCCCAAAAGCAGACCAATAATAATGATCTGTCAATACAAACAAATGAGAAATATGTCAAAAGGTGAAACAATATGCCGAACTACTTACGATATTGATATGCGTGTGGTTTATAACAAGTTTAAGCACACATACATACATACCATTATCGACCTCAACTCTTTGAAACTTCATCTGCATGTTTTTGCACTTTGAATATGAGAAGTGTGAATGGAAAGGCCTTTTGACAAGCAATTTAGCCAGCGTCAATCGAATGTCAACGTCAATTTATCAAAACTTTAACAAAGTGAGTTTGCAAAAATAACTTTTCATACAAATTAAACAGTTATCAAGCAAAAACGGTCACAATGTGTGTAAAAATAGTCAAATCTATATAATACGATTTTTATCTTTTTTCAATTCATTTCATGCGAAATTTGCACGCCAACTGACCAATTCATAAATATTGTTATTGAAAATGAAATATTCACTTTTATTCAAATTGGATTTATATTAATATTGCAACAGCGACAGCTGTAAGCCGAATAACGAATAAACAAATGTAGACATGTTCCATTGAAAATTATTCAACAGGAGGTGGAGGTACATACCTACAAAGTTATTTATAAAATTTCCACCACCAGCAAAATGGAAACAAAAACCACAATTTTAATGGAGTATTGTAGCATGTGCGGAGATAATTTGAAACGTTAATATAAATAAAAACAAACCAAAATTGGAAATTGTAGTAAAACAAGCGGTAAATCTATAAATAATGACGCAACCGGACATGCGGATTTATCATACTATCAAATGATGATTGATTAAAATATTTCCTTAATTCTATAAGAAGTTATAAAATTGTTTGTCTAAAAAAAAATAAAAAGGAATTGTTTTCTGTGAAAATCGCGATAAGTTTATCAGCGCCACGGAATGACTATCAACATATATTATAACAAAACAAAAAAATGAAATGTAATAATTTTATTTAAAAAAATTAAAATTAAATAAAATAAATATTTTATTTTATATTATATTATTTTTTTATTTTATATTATATTTTATTTTATTTTATAATATTTTTTTAATTTTATTATATTATATTTTATTTTATTTTATTTTATTTTTTTATTTTATATTATATTTTATTTTATTTTATAATATTTTTTTTTAATTTTATTTTATTTTATTTTATTTTAATTTATTTTAGTTTATTTTATTTTATTTTAATTTTTTTTAGTTTATTTTATTTTATTTTTTTATTTTATTTTATTTTATTGTATTTATTATTTTTTTATTTTATCTTATTTTGTTTTATTTTATTTTATTTTATTTTGTTTTATTTTATTTTATTTTATTTTATTTTATTTTATTTTATTTTATTTTATTTTATTTTATTTTATTTTATTTTATTTTATTTCATTTTATTTTATTTTACTTTATTTTTTATTTTATTTTATTTTATTTATTTTATTTATTTTATTTATTTTATTTATTTTATTTATTTTATTTATTTTATTTATTTTATTTATTTTATTTATTTTATTTATTTTTTTTATTTTATTTATTTTTTTATTTTATTTATTATATATATTTTATTTTATTTTATTTTATTTTATTTTATTTTATTTTATTTTATTTTATTTTATTTTATTTTTTTATTTTATTTTATTTTACTTTATTTTTTATTTTATTTTATTTTATTTATTTTATTTATTTTTTTATTTTATTTATTATATATATTTTATTTTATTTTATTTTATTTTATTTTTTTATTTTGTTTTATTTTATTTTATTGTATTTATTATTTTTTATTTTATTTTATTTTGTTTTATTTTATTTTATTTTATTTTGTTTTATTTTATTTTATTTTATTTTACTTTATTTTTTTATTTTTTTTTTATTATACTTTATTTTTTTATTTTTTTTTTATTCTATTTATTTTATTTATTTTATTTATTATATATATTTTATTTTATTTATTATATATATTTTATTTTATTTTATTTCATTTTATTTTATTTTATTTTATTTTATTTTATTTTATTTTATTTTATTTTATTTTATTTTATTTTATTTTATTTTATTTTATTTATTTTATTTTATTTTATTTTATTTTATTTTATTTTATTTTATTTTATTTTATTTTATTTTATTTTATTTTATTTTATTTTATTTTATTTTATTTTATTTTATTTTATTTTATTTTATTTTATTTTTTTTAATTTTATTTTATTTTATTTTATTTCATTTCATTTTATTTTATGTTAATTTTTATATTTTTTACTTGCATAACTAAATGTTACTCATACGCCATGTATGTCCTATAAAAAGTACACTACAATGCCATAGTTTCAAGATGAAAACAATTATTTTTGTTATAAAACATATTATTACGCAATCTACTAAAACACTTTCAAAATTCCAATGTCCTTTTATATTGAATACGTTTTTTCAAAAAACTGGCAAAGGATCCTACTGTCCTTATCAAAATTCAATGGTGGAGAATTCTTACATAGTCATTTATATATGGGCAAAATATTAAAATCATGCAATTTTCGAAGCCTTAATGTAGTTTCTTGCGAACTTAGTATAAGCTGCTAGCTAAAAGTTTAACGTTATGCTAGAACAATAAAACTAAGTACACATTTTATTTAGGGTAAAAAGCATCAATATAGAGGATATGCATATAAAATTGCAAATTAAACAAAGTTATGTTGATAATAAATACAATTGAATTAATTTAAAGTATTTTTCGTTTTAAAAAATTTCCCTAAGCCGTTTTGGTTTGTACTTTGAGCACACTTCATTTACTCAATATTTTGCAATAAGAGTTGAGTATTATTCTTGTTGCCTGTTGTTCTTGTTGTTGAAAACTGACATCACAGCAGTAGCAGCAAGACAGCACGTTTCTCATGCTGAGCTATGGCCTCATCATACTTGTCTGCAAGCTGAGATCATGCATTCAACATCATTTCGAATCCCCAGTACTACATAAATATTATACTCTAGTGTATGTGTTCAAATATGTGTAGTATGGATTTGCTACGATGTCACATATTCTCATCACTGCCATTTGAAAGGATATGCTTGTCACCACTATTTGATTGTCACAAACCGTAAAACTCTTTCAAATAGGAATTAAAAGCATAACAACATTAGCAAATGAAATCTACGCTAGGCAATATTGTGTTATGCAAGCAAAACACGCTTTGAATCATGTTTGATATTTTCAAGCTGAACTCAATCACTCAACACATACTCACTTATTTCGCTTGATAGCTTAGCAGTTTTTTTTTGACAAACTTTTCTTTTTTTTTGTATTTTTTTCCTAGCGGCCGTGGCGCATAGTTACTCAGTCATAACTTACATATGCATGTACATATATAGCTATCAGTCGGAAATGTAATTTCCTTCAAGTAATTTGATACATAACTTACTTGGAAGTTTCATATGTACATATGCACTTATTTAGAACTTATGACAACTTATTGTGTTCATTTCAATGAAAAACTTTTGTTGTCAAAGGAAAGTGCGTACGTTAATACATATTTCATACAAAACTCACAAAAAATATACCGAAACTAATTTTTGTGATTTGAATCTCTCATTTGTATTTCCTCTTAAAATGATTTTGATATGCTGAAATCTATTTCTATTATTTGATGTACTGTGCTCCCAAGAGGTATTTGAATATTCCTTGCTGTTATGCCTCAATTCTTGTCAGCATGTGCTACATCAAACAAACGTATTGATATTTTATGAAATTGTTTGGTTTTAGTTTTTCGTATGGTTAGTTTAAAAGAAAAAAAAAATCATGACGACAGAAAATTAAAAATAGTGCATCAATAGGGCAGTTCTGTCTAGTTTATTATTGGTTATCCTTTATTCAATGACATCAAAGTGATTCTTAGTTTGGGGTCATTTTGGGATCATTTTGGGATAATTTTGAAGTCATTTTAGCATGATATTGGATCCCTTTGGGGTCATTTTGGGATTATTTGATATCATTTTGGAGTCATTTAAGAATGATTTTGCGATCACTTTGGGGTAATTTTGGGATCACTTTGGGGTCATTTTGGGATCATTTTGGGGTTATTTGATATAATTTTGGTATCTTTTTTGGGATAATTTTGGGGTCATTTTGGGATCATTTTGTGGTAATATTGGGATCATTTCGGATTATATTAGGATTATATTGGATTGATTTTGCGGTAATTTTGCGATCATTTTGGGATCATTTTGAGATCATTTTTTTGGTCATTTTGGAATTATTTTGGGGTCATTTTGGTATCATTTTGATATCATTTTGGGGTCATTTTGGGATCTTTTTGGGGTTATTTGATATAATTTTGGTATCTTTTTTGGGATAATTTTGGGGTCATCTTGGGATCATTTTGTGGTAATATTGGGATCATTTAGGATCATATTAGGATTACATTGGATTGATTTTGGGATCATTTTGAGATCATTTTGAGATCATTTTTTGGTCATTTTGGAATTATTTTGGGGTCATTTTGGGATCATTTTGGGGTCATTTTGGGATCTTTTTGGGGTCATATTACGGTTTTTTTGGGATCATTTTGAGGGCATTTCGGTATTATTTTGGGATCATTTTCGGGATCATTTTAAGATCACTTTGGGATCATGTTGGAGTAATTTTTGGATTATGTTGGGATATTTTGGGATCGGAATTGTGAATCGTTTTGGAGTAATTTCGGGATCAGTTTAGGGTAGATTTGGTATCATTTTGGGGTCATTAACATTTTTTCCTCTAAGAGTAACCAGTTCTGAGATATGGCGATTGCAAATTGGTTCTAGAAATTATATGAAAATATATTGCCACATATGGACTTTTCACGATTTTCCTCGACAACTTTAGTATGCGTAAAAAATTGGTCTTTTAGCGCTCATTTCTCATTTGTAAAAGCTAAACAGCCGATCCACAGGCCCGATTTTTTTCATTCAACTTTTAAAATATTATAATCCCGCCGCAATAATATACAAGGCACTTTTTTTTTAATTAAAACCCTGCTAGACATGAATTACAGCACCCATCAGTTTTTTCATATTGCCTTTCGGAAACTGATGGGATACGGATACGGATACGGATTGAGATGATAAGGATTGAGATAGATATAGGGATCGGATTATAGGAACATGCAGGCCATTAAATATGTGGCAGGACAACATCTGCTGGGCTAACTAGGCTTGTAAAAATATATTCCGAAAACTGCAAATCGATCCCATGTGAGCTAAAAAAAAGTTATTCGGGGTAAAAAGTCGAGAAAAATCCTAAAAAAAAACGCACAAAACCCTTTTTTGTTATTTCAAATGTTTAATTTGACCGGACTATAATATTAGAGGTTTGTATAAAGAAATAAAAATGTTATTCATACGTCATGTTGGCCCTAGAAGTTAAATGCGATTTCTTTGGTATTCATTGATTTTGAGACATAAAGTTCTGGTCATAGCTTTGAAGACACATTTCTAATGATGTGTTATTATTTAATTCAATAAAACTTAATACATTAAGCTCATGAAATATTACCAAATCTGTAAAATGAATAGACCAAGCAGACAAACAGGCACTTAACTTATTACGCAGTACAATGACGTTTGCTGTTTTTAATTTTTATGCTTTTAGTTAACTTGAAAGGTTTTTATCTATGCAAAGCTCTTTTTATTTCGATCGTTAATGGTAAAAGATAAGCTGCAGCTGCGCCTTTAATTTGTTGTTGTTTTTAACGAAACATTTCAAAAAATAACGATTTGTGTTTAGGCAATGACTTTCCTTTGCAAAGTGTTAATATATTTCAACACACATGCCCATCACACACACGCATTCGTTTGGTATTCATATGTATACTTTTCTTAAAGCTCTCTCTTTACTCTGCTCTTTTTTATGTGCAAATATGTACATAAATAAAAGAAAGATTGAAAAAAAAAGCGAATGACTTTACATGTTTTTAAGACATAAAATGTGTATTAAAACTGACAGAAAGTTACCGAGAAAAACAAATAAACTTTGCAAAAAAAGAATTTTACCATATCAAAGTCAAAGTATTGTGTATAACATTTTTAAGTACACGCGTAAATGTGTGTAAGTGTGTGTGTAAGTATGCGTATTTCTTTTTCTTATCTAACAGCACATAAAGGTTGAATGTTTACCAAAAATCTCTGCCTACGTTAAACTTCTTACGAGTTTGAAATACTTACATACATACATACATACATACATACATTGATTGAAATCATGCTGTGGGCAAGAATAAAATTTTACATATTTTTTACAAAGATTTACACAAAAAAATTCTTTAAAAGGTTTCTTTAACCAAAAAATCCAACCACAAATATTTGCTTTGATATTTGCATATTTTCTGTTTATTTTAGATGCTACTCTTAAAGTAAATTTATTTTGGGTTGACAAATTTTTTGGAATTTTTATGTAAATATGTTTTGTAATAAGTATTTTTTTGCAACCATAATAAACAAGGTCTTCCTTACTTAACTTGATTTTTTTTGCAGATGCGATGTGTGATATCATCCGAATTATTATTATTATTTTTTTTTTTCATTTCATAAACGAAAAGTGAGGTGATGTGATCCAAACAATATCAGATAATGTGATTTGATAAAGTATGATATGACGCCATTTCATGATTTACTTCATTGTAATCTATTAAAATGTGATGCTATAGACATGGATCTCAAGATTAAGCTCCCAATGGCATCGTAATGTGATATTCATTATGCGGGTGATATATTATGCGCGACGACATACGAATAATTTTTTTCATTTCATAACTGACTACTGAGAGGTGATAAGGTAAGAGGTGAGGTGGCGTGATGTGATAAAATATAATGAAATGTGAGATGATATGATGTTACCATATAGATGTGATAAATATCGCATGACGCAAATTTGTCACATGATGCAATTCCATGGCAATCTATTAGATTGTGATGTTATAGACCTGACACTTAAGATCGAAATCTTTTGATATGCTTTATACGAGTCATATATCATCAAAAGAAACACAGCTATTGTGTGATGTGATGGCTGATATCATTCGATTTACATTTTTTTTCATTTATCTCTTCAAGTGAAATGTAAGGTGTTGTGATGTTATCTAAATGGTGTGATGTGATGAAATATCACGCAAATTTGTCACATGACGCAATTCGATGGCAATCTATAAGATTGTGATGTTATAGACCTGACACTTAAGATCGAAATCTTATGCTATGCTTTATACGAGTGATATATCATCAAAAGAAACACAGATATGGTGTGATGTGATGGCTGATATCATGCGAGTTACATTTTTTCATTAATCTCTTCAAGTGAAATGTGAGGTGTTGTGATGTTATATAAATGGTGTGATGTGATGAAATATCTCACATGAGGTAATCATGTCAGGTGATGCAATTCCATGATCGAGATCAACCTCTTATGATATGCTACGTTTTATACGAGTGATATGTCATGAAAAGAAGCACTGCTATTGTATGATGTGCTGGCTGATATCATACGAGTTACCTTTTTTTATTTCTTTAGATGAAAATAGTGGTGATGTGATATTATATGTGATGTGATGAAATATCACATGACGCTAAGTCATCATGTCACATGATGCAATTCCATGGCAATCTATTAGATTGTGAAGTTATAGACGTGAAACTCAAGGTCATCTTCTTATGATAATATCATATTATACTATGCATTATACGTGTGATATATCATCAAAAGAAGCACTGCTATTGTGTGTATGTATGTTTATTTGAACATTTTCATGTGTGATGTAATGGCTGCTATCATGCAAGGTTTTCTTTTTTTTTTCAAATGAAATGTCAAGTGGTATGATATTATATGGTGTGATGTGATGAAATATCACATGACGCAAAGTCATCATTGTTTTTAATGTAGAATGTGGTAGGAAATAAGTGAAACTCAGGCTCATATGACATCTCCCACAAATCTGTATACATGATCTTATTTAAGATATCATGCAAATGATGTGATGTGATAAAATGTCACGTAATGCAATTACATTATTTTTTATTAATTGCAATTTAGCAAAATCTTGATTAACAATGAGTTACAAACATATTCAATAGTTTCTCATCAAAAATGTACTTAGTGACTTTCCAAACGATTCTAAGAGCAAACAAACATATTTATTAATTTCCTTTAGTAGCTGAAATATCTCGAACTACTCTACTATGGCAACTTAGCTGCTGCCATTTTCGATTAACCTTAAATGCCATTAGTACAATTTTTTTTTGTTTCTTCAAATACTTTCGCAGTAACTCTTCATCATCAGGAAACTTTAATACAATTTTTTCGCAGATTTATCGCAAAACTTTATTTTGTTGCACTTTTTCCACTTCAGTTTTTCTCTTTTGAATGTCAATGTAAATAAGAGCGATGTGGTAGATGTTGTTTATGCTTTTTACATTTACTCAACTGACCAACATACACTTGGATGAAGCAAAAAAAAAGAGAACGCACTGACCAAGTTGTGCGAAAGTTTTCGCTTTTACGTTGCGCTTTGTCTTTGAATCATGCGAAAAGTTACAAAAGCGCCGCAAACTGTAAGAAATTCATTGTAATGATGGCAAAAATTTTTACTTTAACATAAAATTAATTTTCTTTTATTTAAATTGAAAAATTTAGCACACTTTCGATTAGTTTGAACAACAATGGGGCAACAATTCTTAGCATATAAAATTAAGATATCTTCAAAAGAATGTCTGTGCAAACTTTGAAGTGCAGTAAAATCTGTAAGTGACCACATAACCTACAATTTGTTCCAATTCAACTGTTTAATGTGTGCCATAAAATGTAGTTTAACTTTTCAAAGAGTGCGTGTGCGCTACACTACACTCCCTTCTTTCTAGTAAGGCGTAAGCTGTACAGGAATGCTAAGTGCATAAGTAGTTGGCCGGCTAAGTGGGGAAGTTGTACAAATGGCAAAGCTCTGAGA
>CAXKVI010000004.1:92163284-92575420 GCA_964058755.1 Campiglossa producta
AAATTTTTGCTGCGTTGTTAAGAATAGAAACAATGCTAAAAGTCATGATCTTCATATGAAAAAGTATTCGTTATAACTTTTATTTGTTGTTGACTGCCTTTTTGCCTTCTGCAAGCAAATTTCAGTCTCAAAATTTTTGTTTTCAGCTTTGTTTATCTTAAGCTGCTGTTGTTTTATTTTTATATGACTTATTTGTTTTTGTTGCTATATTTAATTTTTTGTCCTTCTTAATTTTACTATTTTTTCCATACATATTTACCAGACGACTTTAAGAAGATTTAATCTCAAATTGCAAATTGAAATATAAATGTTGAGTATCTAAAGACTAAAGAGAATTTGTGATGCTTTTTAGAATACAAAATATTATTGAATTAGTGATTATTAAATGGAATACTCATTTTGTCTTTGAATCAAATTCTATTTAAGTGAAAATTGAATTACTGGCATTACTAGATGCTCGTGTTAGTGTGAGTTATCATTAAGCACTTAAATATAAACAAATTTTCTCTAGTTTAAGATACGTTTCCGTGTATGAGTCATAAGTGACTCATGAAATCACTGTAAGGCGCCGGTATGAGTCAAATATGACTCATTGTCCGGTAAAAGTAGTAAATTCTATACACTATGAATCGAAAGCAAAGGAACTCTAACTGTATAACAACGTTTACTCAAACTATTCAAAATACTCTCATCACAACTACAATTGTGACGGGCTGCAAATATACAAGCGCCAAGTAAAGCATGCAACAGACTTTCAAGCGGATTACTACATTCAAGTGATCTACTCAAAGCATTTGCGGTATACGAAACACACATTACAACTCGCTTGTTACTGGCGTAAAAAGTATTTCAGCAAGCTCAGATTAGTGTACATAGTCATACCATCTTGAAAGTACAAACATGCATGATGAATATTTTTCACAAATACTGAGTCATCTTTGCAAATTTTCACACACATGTGATTATTTTATGAATTTAGAAGGCTTCTTCCTCCATCCTACTCAACGCATATCTTAACTGCGCACATCGGAAGGAAGCACAAATTACTTTGTTATTTGATTTATTGCACATCCGTGAGGCTCCTTTTTTATTCAGCGTCATACCAGTACAAGAATTAAGCATCTTTGTGCCTTTTTCCGTTCGAAAGGGGACTACTCCAGAGATCGGCAAATTGAAAAGTGAGGGTGTATTGGTGTAGGGCGATTTCAGATACCTATAGTAAAATGCCTCTATGGTTACGCTTCTAGTACTGAAATGAAGAGTTTTTGAGAGTAATACTTGTTGCTGCTCCAACATTGCAAAATTTTAAGACTGATGCGCTGTGTGCTTTAGCATATATACTCAATTGTACAAATTTTGCCGATACCTGCACTACTCTTCGGTACGCTTCAAAATTCTAACATTTTTAAGACTGATGAGTTGTATTCTTTAGCATATTTATGCATCGTCATGCTTTGTTGATTACACTGTGCAAATATCTAAATATTTTGCATATAAATTTGTATGTGGTTTAACGGTATTTTAACTCCTCTACTCATCTTTGCATTTTATCACTCTTATAAAATCACATTCTTAACACACTTCAGCTGGTCTCAGCATATGCTTCTCGTTAAAGATTATCTACGGCTTTAAATTACCTCGGATATGTGTGTGTGTGTGTTAGGATTACACACACATTGAAGCTTTCTAATAGCAACAACACTAATTCTTATTCACTTCTTTCTCACTAAACCGCGTTTTATCGTCGCTTGGTTACCCACATTCAATTCAATCAAGCGATTTGCCAGCTGTTCCCAACACTTGTTTATGATGCAATTGTGGTTCCGTCGATGTGTGCGGTTTGCTGAGGTTGTTTTGTTTTTTTTTTGTTGTCGCTATTTTCAAGCGTACATTCTATTACTCAGACATATTTCATAGATTGAAGCATTTTGAATATTTTATGCGCATACTTAAGAATTTGCATTTTCTGCTAAGGAAATTTTATGTCTGCGGTAGCGTAGCATAAATAAATAAATTTTACACAGATAAATTGATTTGAATGGTGAACATAAAGAATCTAACGCTTTTTCCCTGCTATGAGTCATATGTGACTCATATCGGCGCCGTAGAGTAACATTTGATTCATTTTGAAATTTATTGTGTTTATTTCGTGGAAATCATTTGGAAAAATTGCATTTGAAGATCTTGGAGCTTTAAAGGAGGTTTTGAGAGCAGTTAGCTTCTAGAGTTGATACTGTCAGTCCTAGAAAGGGACATTGCAAAAATCTGTAATCCGTAACCAGCATTTAGTGTTTGTTCCTGTTTTCAAAGTTAATTTTTTCAATATTTCGGAAACTACTGTAAAAATAAAACATTTCCATTTTCAAAGTGGGTACTTGGCGGTATATGAAAAAAATATTATGAAACAAAACAAATTACAAGAAGTGTCGAAATTATTCTGAAAACAATTTAAAAATAATCGGCAAACAAATTGCAACAACTCCCAAAATGATCGCCAAAACAGTCGCGAAAAAATCCCGAAATGATTCGGAAATAGTCCCGAAAAAATTTCCAAATGATCCCGAGAACAATGTCGAAATGATCAAAAAACGATCCCGAAAAGTACCGAAAATAATCTCGAATTGATAAGAAAAGTGTCCCGAAAAGGTTCCGAAAAGGTCCGAAAAACAATAGCTATAAATTCCCAAAAGATCCCAAAATGCTATAAATTCCCAAAAGATCCCAAAATGGGATCGGGAAAAGAAAAAAGTATTTTGAAAAAAAAAAAATACCAAGAACTGCCTAAATTATTGTGAAAACTATTCCGAAATAATCGGCAAACAAACTCTAAAAATTCCCAAAATGGTTGCCAAAACAGTCCCGCAAAAAATCCCGAAATGATCCGGAAACAGTCCCGAAAAAGTTATCAAATGATCCCGAGAACAATGCCGAAATTATCTAATAACAATACCGAAAAGTAACGAAAATAATCCCGAAATGATAGGAAAAGTGTCCCGAAAAGTTTCCGAAAAGGTCCGAAAAACAATAGCTATAAATTCCCAAAAGATCCCAAAATGGTTCAGGAAAAGAAAAAATTATTTTGAAAAAAAATCCCAAGAATTGTCGAAATTATTGTGAAAACCATTCCGAAATAATCGACAAACAAACTCTAACTCTAACTTCCAAAATGAGTGCCAAAACAATAACGAAAAAATTCCGAAAAGATCCGGAAATAGTTCCGAAAAAGTTTCCGACTGATCCCGTAAACAATGTCGAAATGATCGAAAAAAAATCCCCAAAATATTCCCGAAATGATGGGAAAAGTGTCCCGAAAAGGTTTCGAAATGGTTCCGAAAAAGTCCGAAAAACAATAACTATCAATTCCCAAAAGATTCTGAAATCGTTCGGGAAAAGTCTCAAAATTATCCCGAAAACGATGCCGAAATGATCAAAAAACTATTCCGAAAAAGTTCAGAAATGCTACCGAAAAAGGTCCTGAAAACTCTCTCGAAATGATCGGAAAACAATCATTAAAAAACTCGGAAAGGATTCAAAAAAACCAAAATAATCCGGAAAATATCCGGAAAAGGTCTCCAAATAGGATTATTTTGGTTCACATTTCGCTAGGTAAGATAAAAAAAAAAAAACAAAATGGTCCGGAAAAAATCCCAAAATGGTCCCCAAAATGCATTATTTTGGCTCACATTTCGCTAGGTATACGTTTCTGCAAATATTCCACGATTCTGAAGGTAAGCGACAGGAGGAACGGTCCTACATTTATTCGCGTATACATTCGAGAATGCACTAACGTGAATGAGAATGGAACATTTTTTTATTCACGTTTACGAATATGAACGAAGGAGAGTGAACGCTTCGGAAGCCTACAAAAAGACTAAGTTTTGAATGAAGAATATCATTTGATAAAACAGATTATTTTATGATTTATTTTGTTTTATTTTATTTTAATGAATTTAACTTTTTTATTATTTTTTTTTAATTTTTTTTTTTATTTTTTTTTTTTTTTTTTTTTATCTTATTTTATTTCATTTAATTTTGTTGTTTTATTTTTTTTTTTAATTTTTTTATTTTATTTTATTTCAATAAATTTAATTTATCGAAACAAATTTTTCTTAATTTATAATTTTAGAGCTCACTTACAGAGCATTGCCAATTTTTATCGTTAAACTCCAACGACACTGAGCTGGTATTAAGAGTTCACTTAAGCCAATTCTTGTCCCAGAGACAATTACGTTGCGGATGATTGATGGTTTTTTGTGTAAAGCAATGAAAACAGTTATGACATAACGGTAGAAACGTTTGCATGCAATAAAGCAAACCAATGGCTTCATATTTTCCACCGCGCACATCTCCACTGCCCAAACATTGTTTTACACCAGGGCTCGGCAAAATTGGAAGTGAGGGTGTATTAGTTAGAGAGCGGTTATCGCACCAATCAAATATTGTTATCTCTTTTTGCTCCCTCGCTCACTAGAAACCAGCGAGACAACTGGGTATGTTGTTGCCTCATTGCTTGCTAGTGAGCGACTGAGCGCAACAAACGCCACCCATTGGTCAGTGCAATCATAGCGCTCTCACAAGCTCAAGAACAATTTTACTGTTCGAGGCGCCAAGCAATGAGAGTAATAATCTGGGTGAATTTGGTTCTTACATTTTCGGACAATTGTCCCAATAGCTGCCTGGTCCTGCATTTTATATACTATCTCACAATAAAGTGAACACACATACTCTAGAGTGAATAAAAGTGAAATTCGGTAGACCAAAGCGCCATAAATAATTCAGAGTGCGCGCTGTACAACAATTTGAAGTGTATCGTGTCCGCTCTTGTCATAAACTCACTTTCGATTGCTTTAAGATAATTTATCATCTGTCCACGTACAATGACGGATGTCCGTTTGTTGTGCGGGTGAGTGAATTTTGTAGCTGCTCTGTGTGACAATCAGCATGATTGCTTTAACCAAACACTAATATGCATTTGTACCTGTCTAGCAGGATATCCGTTGGGAGTTTACTTTAGCCGGAAATTTCATAGCTTTGCTGTGGTGGGTTTACCGAAAGCCAATACACTTTGACATTTAAATTTTTGAGATGTACTTAACGTAAAATTTTTTAAAAGTAAAGAAGATTTATCTCTTTGGGTTGATTAAATGACATTTCTATTAAAATTGTAAATTGTGATTGACTTTTTTTTTTGGGAGTGGGGGTTGGGTTAATACACAAAGAAAAATTAGCTGGGAATGGATAAGAATTGACTGGCATTGAATCAACCCATATTTTGGTTGAATCGACAGATATTTTTGTTGATATGACCAAATCACTGTCAATTCTTGTCCATCACCAGCTCAATTTTCTCTGTGTGTATATATGCATTCGACCAAGAGTTCTTATTGGATTTCTGATATATGACCATAATAAGGTCATTCCATGTCATGTCGTCAAAATCTTGGAATCGATCTCTTCCGATTTGAAGGAACGACGTACTGCCAAAGAAAAAAATCGTATATCTCTTGTTAAAAGATAACTTAAATTCAAAACACCACTTTTCCGGGCTTCTGGATCATTCGCTCTCCTTAGTTCATAATAGCGAACATGAATATTAAAAAAGAATTTACATTTGCAGAAGAACGCATACAAATTCACATCGTTCATGTTCGTAGACCATTCTCGAATGAACGGAGAAACGTTTTTCTGGAAGTTCTTTTCCAAACACGAATGCGCATGTTGCGTGTTGATTGCTTTCCGAACATTTCCGGCTTGTTTTAGGACTTTTTTGAGATTTTTTCGGAACTATTTCGAGATTGTTTTCGCGGTCATTTCTGGACTTTTTTTCGGACTCTATTGGGGACTTTTTGGGGACCATTACGGGGTGTTATTGGAATAATTTTGCGACTTTTCTCGAATTATTTCGGTACTTTTCTGGATTGTGTTTGGAATAATTATGAAACTTTTTCGGGATTGCTTTTTCATCATTTCGGCTTTATTTTCGGAATCATTTATTTTCGGGACTGGAATCAGTTCGGGATTTTTTCGGGATAATTTCAGGATCGTTTTCGGTATTATTTTGAGACTTTTTAGGAATGGTTTTCTAATCACTTCGTTATTGTTTTTTGGGTTTTTTGGGACTATTTCGGGACCTTGACGAGATTGTTTTTGTATTATCTACCCATTGTTTTTAGAATAATTTCGAGACTTTTTCGTGACCAACCCGGGAACATTTTTGGACATTTTCGTATCGAAATATTTATTATTTTTGAACACTATTTATAATCTTCTGAGATTGTTTTAGTTCGTTTCAAAATTAATCTCAATTCAGCCGGACTTTTTTCATACATAGGATGAAGGATTTATCTATACTTGGAAAGCGTTATAAAGCTCTGTGGGATTATTTATACTCTGAAGGTTAGTCTTGTTGAGAACGTCAAAAAATCAAACTACATATATGGGAAATCGTTTTTTGAAATGAATGCGGCAAGAACCGCTAGTAATGCCTTCTGGATGTATTTGGTGATAACGATTTGGTTTAGTTTGCACTCGAATTTCTTTCGGGGATAAAAAAATATAATCTTTAAAATGAAAAAAATACGTAATTTCTAATCCTTAGACCCAAACCTAAATTGGAGCGTTGCGCGTTTTTTATCGTGTTTTCTCCTTCTAACTTAACAAAATACTATATGTTAGCAGCAGACAACGTGATTGAAAAACGCTCAACGCTCCAATTTAGGTTTTGGTGTTAGTTTATGTTCCGCATCTCCATTTTATCATTTTTATTTATTTGAATTTTTTTTTATAATTTTTCGATTTCCTTCAAGCAATTTTGTTTTTCTAAATATAAGTATTTCATTAGCTCATATTCATTGTATCACTATCTCTATCTCACTCACTCACTTACACATATGTATCTAAAGTTAACTGTCTTTAAATTTCGACACATCACTTTACATTCATTGTATCACTATTTCTATCTCACTCACACATTATAGTCCAACGGTACTTTATTTAAATTTTCTTCACATCACTTTATTAGCTCTTTTTCACTGTATCATTATCACTATCTCACTCACAAGTATGTATCGAAACAGAACTTTCTCTAAATTTCTTAATTTCACTTGTTTACCTCATATGGACTGTATTCGGTATCTCACTCACTCTCACATATGTAGCTGACGAAACTTTATTTACATTTTTTCCACATCACTTTCTTAGCTCATATTCACTGTATCGCTATACCTATCTCACTCACTCGCACATATGTAGTTGAATGAAACTTCTAAATTTTCTCGACATTATTTATTAGCTCATAGTCACTTTTCACCACTATCTCACGCACTCACACAAATGTAGCTCACCTAAACTTTATTTATAAATCAAATATGCTCTATTTGTATTTTTGTCTCTTTTTTCTCTTTTTGTCTCTCCAATTCTAGTTGTTTTTATATAAGAAAAATCGCGATGTTTATATTAATGCAACAAATACAACACAAATCACAACAAATGATAAATGAAAAATATAAAAAGAGATAGCACTAACTAAATAAAACCAAATATATGCACTTATTTATTGAGAGAAAGAGCAAGTGTATGTTACACAAAACCAAAGTATGAAGAGATGCACGGAAAAAATGAAAATAAACTTTAAACCGATTTAAAAAAGCACACAAAAAACTTGAAACTTAACAACAACTCATTTGGAACTAGTTTGAAGTGAGTCAATCGCAGCAGCTCACTCAACGTCTTAAAAGCGAGCTTGAATTTATTTGACAACTCATTCTTACACTCCGCTACGTATGACAGCGCACGAGATCGGTAACACAAAATAAAATAAAATACAACAATGCGAATGTAGTGCTTGACTGCTAACTAAATAGATCATGCTAAAAATTCATATGTAGAGAGCTTCACGCACATGCGCCATTAATTTGGAAAATTTAAAGAAAAAAAAATATATAAAAAAGTACAATATTTTTGACTGCTTGGGTTAACATTTTGTGTAGAAAACATAGATATACGTATATATAAAAAAACGTATATTGCTTATTTTGCTAACGCTATTTACATAGATTAATTGCTCGCCCAGCTCGCTCACAAACAATCACTCATTCAACTCAAAACAACGCTTAAAGTAAAAAAAAAAAACAATTTTAATTTTTGTAAAACCTATTTAGCTGTCTTTGTGTGTGTACGCTCAAAATTCTTTTTATATATTTGCTCATATCTTAAAGTAAAAGTACGCACCCAAGCAAACGCAATCCAACTTAGCAAAGACACCAACCACCATTACACAAAAAAGTAAACGCACCTATTGATTTCTCGTGTCACCTCAAACACCACCACCAATTTTGCTTCTTATAAAGTTCAGTCCTTCACCTTCAGCACCATCACAACCACCACCACCACCAAAACTTCCAGCCCACCAGTGTTTTTATAATTCACCAGTAAAGCAAATAAACGCAAAATTACCGTCACACCAACGCACGCTAAGTGTTACTACTATAGACGTAAACGTAAACGTAAGCGTAAAAGTAAATATCATCATCGTTATCATAAAAGTAAGCGTAAAAAAAGTAAACGTAGCAGCCACGACCACCACGACAGCCTTGAAAGTCACCTTCACCATCACCGTCACCGTAAATTTTGTTGTTTTTATATATCGTAATTGTAATTGTAACCCTTCCCGCCCGCCAAATCCTATTCCAGCACCACAATTGCACATTACTATAATAATAGGCACCCCTACTACCACTATTACTACCGTATGGAGCGCGGCGCCAGCGGTAGTAGTCACCATCATCAACATGCTGCCGCCGCCTCCACCGCTGCTGCTGGCCATGGTTACATGACGCACCATAGCGCCGCCGCCGCTGCCCACTCCGCTGACATTGAATATGAATACAATGCGTCAGGAAAGTCTTCCTTTGATAATCCCGCCACCAAAAAGAAACCACCCAAACTGAAAGCTATTAATCGTTCCTTATCAATGGCCATCGACAATTATGCGCCGCCGATCGGTAGTGGTGGTGCTAGCTCACCGCCTACGATGATGTTAGATGATGCGATGTTCATCGAGCAACCACTGATACATCGCTCCGCCTCACCACTACCGCTGCGCTCGGCACCACCGCAAACTCTACACATACCTGGACACCAAATGCATGGCGGTGGTGGCGCTGATGGTGGCAGTCGCGCCGTCTCACCTGCGCTTTCAGCGCGTCAACAACACCACCACCAACAACACAGCCAACGCACGTTTCAAAGTATGGTAGCGCAAGCGCGTCAACAGCAACAGCAGCAACACCAACAGCAGGGCTATCATCATTCGAGCTCGGCGAGTTCGCCTACGTCACATGCGGTTAGTCCTTTGCCTGTGCGCGTGCCATTGGCACACCAACCGGACATATACTTGGTCAGCAGCAGCAGTTTGGGCGAAGATGTGGGTGGTGGCGCACGTGGCGGCAGTAGCTCACCCATACAATTCATCGATGATTATATGCTGCCGCCGTCGTCGCATCGACATACGGTCAGCGCTACGCACCCGCTTAAAAAGAATATGTTTCGTCGTTCTGATACAATTGACGTACATCCGGCTTCCACTTTTCAGATGAAGAAAACGCATTCGTTTCACGCACAACAAGACTCCGCCGCTACAATGGATCAGCTGTTACTTTCCGCAGCGGCAGCTACGCAGGGCGCGTCCGCATCATCGAGTAGACGCACAAGTTCAGTGCGCGGCAATTTTCTTATGCCTGAACATCCTAGCGCTCGAGCAGGCAGCAAAGACTTAAGTCGTTCACCATCGCCCAGTAGGCGCGGCTGTCGTTCGCATCGCTCTTTCAACGATCCAGGACGCAGACCGAGCATTAAACCCGAGTCGGTGGTCGAATCGCAAATACGCCATCCGTCACTCAACGACGAACTGATGGAGTCGCTGGAGGGGCGCTCCAGCATGGGTCTCTTTCCACAACAAAAACTTTCACTTGAAAACGAGCTTTTCGTCGAGTCACGTTCGCGCAGCAATAGCAATACAAAAATGGAAGATGTTGGCATGGAAATTGCGGCAGCACAGCGCGCTGCCGCTATTTTATTGGCGCGCAAAAGTTCCGGTTCGTTTGAGGACGCCGCTGGCATACCGCATAGCGGTACACATCCACCTGCGGCGACGTCGAGTAGCCTGAAAAAGCGTGGCGGCGAACATCCTCATGCGCGCCAGCACAGCTCACAAAGCCTCGAGTTAGATGGACGTCCTTCAACGTCTGCTGCAGCAGCAGCAGCGGCAGCCGCCGCCGCCGCGCATGGCCACCCATCACACAAGCTGCATAGCGCTGCTGCCGCGGCCACTGCAGCATATCACTTCAAACGCGGCGCACAACATGGCCGCTCACTTTACCTATCGCCAAATAACCTCGAAGAACTGCAAGTACATCAGCGACCGACTGTGCTTGCAGCAGCAGCTGCCTTTCAGGGCACCAACGCCAGCGCTAGCGTCAAACAAGCGAAAGCACTACACAGCGCAAGCATGCGTTTGCGCACCTATCGCGAAAATTTGAGCGCGTCAAAAAAATCAAAGAGTTTCATAGGCGATAGCGCCTACCCACCTAGCGCCGTAACGGGCAACGAATTCGAACTCACATCACCCCACCGACGCAATAGTCGCCCATTGTCCAGCGGCGGCACTGTGGACGACATTAAACGTAGTCCACGCCCATTAGCGCTTACGCCAACCTCAGCAGCGGCCGCAACAGCCTTCATGGAAGAGAAACGTCCCTCTTTCGAACGAAAACCATCGCTGACGTACGAACTTAGCGATGCCGCATTCGAGCAAGTACTACGTCCATTCCATCACAAAGTAGCCGGACGCAAGGCTTCAATGAGTGGTGCTGCTGGTACAACACATAAAGCGCTCAAGAAAAAATCACTCAGCGACGAAACAGACGACGATGAAGAGGCCGATCGTAAACGTAAACGTATAGTTTGTATTGTGATGACGGTATTCTTGTGCCTAGTATGCGCCAGCGTGCTGGTTGTGATACTAACCTTAACACATTCCTCTGGGCAGTCGACGCATCCCCATGGACCCAGCAAAAAGATTTATACATTCTCGCGTGAAACACCAGTGCATTATAACGGTACGATGTGGGGTCTTAAGTGTGCCATGTTTGATCGGGGTGTGGGTAGGAAGAGGGAAAGAGAGGGTGGCAGTCGAGATGGTAAAGAAGTGGGTAGATGTCGCTAACACATTTTAGAAATGTTCAGAGGTTGGTGGGGTAGCGTTGTGCGCGTTTGGCAGCACTGACCCGCACGAAATTAGCATTGGTGCCAACAATACAAAGCAATTTAGCATATGTTCACAGCTATGTATGAAATATCTCAGTTTTCGCATAAACACTATCGCATAGTGTCCTTATTATGCAAATGACGCCCTACCACTTTGTTGCTGTAACCTTGCACGATAGGGGGAGATATGTCTCTGCATAATCATATACCCTTCAGTTAAAGCGAGTAGCCTTGAACTACTTCGCAACTCATATGAGTGCTCATTCTAACTAGTACGCTAGGCTGGGATTGCTTGGCCTCATATAGACTGAACACTATCAAATATCAAATACTAGAAGCTTGTTATGACCCAGACTACTTGTTGCTTCGAACATCTACAGTAGACGACCCCTGGATGCGAGGACAACAAGACTTTCGTGAAAGAAATATCGTGATATCCTGCAAGAGGGAGGCTGGCGCCAGGGTTTTGACTTGCTGACTCCTGGGCGATCTGTTCAAGAGCAGACCACAAGCGACCTGTGGTACCCAATCACGCCAAGAGAACGGGGCAAAAGTAGTCCTGTTACTACCATGCTCCGGGACCAAGGTGGTGCGTCTTGCGACAATGGCTTGAGGCTAAGGAGAAAGAAGTTACCCCCGACAGCACCACGCTTGATCTCTGAGCCATAGCATTCAAAGCCAAGGTGGGTGTAGTCTTAAGATCGCCGCCTATAGCGCATAGAAGTAGTCCGCCGGACAGATAATAGCCAGATAAGCACCCCAGTATCGAGTATCGGCCCTACCATCTCACGAATCAAGTGGCGACGGAGCCTTTCTAGTCTTATCTTACACATTCAGTTTTCGAGATCCCTACCAACTACAAGTCCGAATGAAAGTACCTCTATAGCTCTTTCCTTTCCTTCGGAGCCATTTTACTCTATATAGAGAAATTTTCCCAGTGCAAGTTCTTGCAGCGCTCTTTCCGTTTCGAACGCCTCCGACAGAAAGTACTTGTATACCAACTCGTTATCTAGGAAGTTGTCCGGTGCATGTGGAGAGCAGTTCTTATTTTTTGGACAAATGCGATTTTTCCACTGGGTACTCGTGTATGTGTCGGGTGCAATATGTGTGAGACTCACATCTTGCAAACAAAACACAACCCAGCTGAGCTCATTTGCAACACATTTCCGCTTCCGTGCCACTGCGTACTGTGCTCATCCTCCAACAAGAAAAAAGACAATAGACGAGGCAACACCTACTCACTTCCACTGCCGCCTTCTGTTTTACACGTTGACACTGCCTCAACTCTTCCTCCTTAACATATGTATGTATTTAGTAGGTATGTATGTATTTTTTATTTTCAATCTTGAAATGTAGGTTAAAATACGAATACTGCCACTGCCACTGCCACCAACACAATACATGTCCTGTCCCCCGCTGTCTATGGCCCTCACTGGACTCTATGTGGGGATGTTTTGTTGTCACTTGTGGTGACATTGGTTATATGCTGCTGGCTGCTCAGTTGGCTTCTATCGCCTGATGTGACATGCAAATAATGAAATGCAAACAGTTGTAAACAATGCACAAGAACAAAATGAAGAAGTCGCTGATGCTGCAGGAATTTTTGTATGTTGACAAAGTCACTTTGCAGCTCGGCAGTATAGCCAAAGAGGCAATAAACACTCTCGGCATTTAGGACATGTCAGGTACAGAGCGGCAGTGTAGCAGGCATGTGTGCATGAGTAGTGGTGCTTATTCAAATAGTGATATTAAAGTGAGTGTAAAAATTCAACAAAAAATTATTTACAAGTGAACAACAATAACAAACATGTGTATTAAAAGTGTTACAAAGTTGAAATTGTGCAAATATTGGCTACAGGACATGCTTCCGTGCACCCAAATGTGTGGCTAACTAAGTTTTGTGTTTAGTGTACTACTTGCGTGCTGGAATTAAAAAAAAAAGTGACTTTTCGTATAGTGAGCTTTTTTATACATTGACGTTGCAGTCAATGCACTTTGTGTGCAAATATTGCACAGATGTTTAACTTGAAAGTAGTTAACTCAAAGATATTTTATTTTATTTTATTTAAAATTCTTTTTACAAATACTGCAGTGTGCTAAATCTCCACTTTTGTTGAAATATTCCCACAATAATGATTTTGATTTTACTATTTTAAAATGTCAAAATTACTTCAGCTGTTCACGAACAATAAAGAGTTAACAGATTGTTTGATAAAATATAGAGCTGCCAGATAAACTTGATAGAAAGTATGTGGGACTTTTAGAAAAGCTTCATTCTTACTTGACACGCAAATTTTCACGATGCTGCCCAACATTAATTACAACAACATTGCCGGTCTACACATAAAAAGTATTCCCATACAAATTTTAGGGTCGTTTTCTCGACTATCCGTCAAATTTAACGCTCACTATGAATTGTATCCTGCTATTAAAATAAAGGGCAAATGAAGTGGATGTTAAATTGACAGTAAATTTTGACGTTAACAGGCACTTAAGATAACAGCTCTTAATTGTTTTGCATGACAGATGCTATCTTTTTCTACCTTTCGTCCAATATTTTTTTCTACCAATATTTTTGTTATATTTTCCCAATGACTTGCCGTAATTCTGATATTTTTTACCTAGAACTTAAGTGTTTTAAGGGCAATATGCCTACTTAAATAATGAAAGGAAATACTTAAAAGAACGAAAAAACTGATTATTGGGTCAAAAATTGCTGTTTTTCACCCGCATAGTAGTTCGTACAGGTTAGGGTGAATGTAAATATTTGACTATGCGGTAAAAGAGTTTGCTAAAGAGAAAGATGAAAAAAAATTGTTGCGTGTCACCAAAAAAACTGCAAACTTATGGCGAGCATGAGGATTTTGCTTTTATTTCCGTTTTCTCCTTTGACGAAGTGAAAATGTTTCGGGTGAATTGAAAATGCGCAGCAGACTATTTTTTTTACTTTATTATTGAGGTGGTAAACAATGTGTAATAGGTGCTAATTGCATTTTTATTTTTTACTTTCCTTGCCACTACTTCGTCAGCCAGGTATTGCAAATGGTTGCAAAATTTACTGGATGTAGCAGTTAATTGTCATAAAATTAGGTTTGCTTCACTTTAACCTATGAATTGCTTGAAAAACTTTAGTTTTAATGAGATTTGCGACAGAAACAGGTTTGGCCATGTACTAAAAACACGTTGAAAGCAAGTAATTTCGAATTAGATTCGTTGACGAAAGCAAGATGAAATCGCGTAATTTATTTCAAATAAATATCGATATCACAACTAGTCACTGTCGCCCCTGAATTCTATCGAACATAATGCTTACTGTCACAGAATTGGTGTCTCATTGTAACTTGCCTGTCAGAACACTACTACTGATATAATCCGATATATAACAGGCAGGTATATCTTTAAATGACTCTTTAAATGAACTCCCACAAGAACAGTGGCGCTCAATTGATATGACATATGACTTTCTACAGTGAAACAGTGTCACAAGTTTTCATCAGCCTGTTAAGGGCAGCGTGAAAATATTGATTAACAAATTTTAACGAAATTATGTGTTTTCAGCCTTTATGTATACATAGTTTTAAAGGCTTATAGTACATTTGCAGCGCACCATATTTGGTGAAAATTGCAAATTTAGCGCTTTCTTCCATACAAATCTTATTTTCCAAATTTGGTATTCCATCACATTTGATCTCATTTGCCGAACAATACAATCCACAGTTCCTCAAAATAGCAACCCTGCCTGTGTTCCACATTAATAATTGCCCAGCAAGAACATTAATGGTTTAATGACGTGTGATAACTTTTCAACTACTTTTTTAAGAAAATGGGCCAATTCTTCCAGGAAAAGACAGAAGCCTTCTTCACTCTTCTTTTATTATTACTTTAAGGGTGTTTGAATCACCATGGTATGCATTTTCTTTCGGTGGCTTTTTGTCCTGGTAGAAGATTCTTGCAGGAAGGTGAGGCCAAATGCAAATTTGACAGTGTATTTGAATTCGCCAAATTTGGTGCGGTGTAAATGTACTATTAAGATTCGTAGAAGGGGTATTGTTTTAATTTCCAAAAAAAATTAAAATTTTCTTCTGCAGGGATACTTAACTGCCGTCACTATTGTTACGCTCATCAAAAACCACAAGCCTCAACTCGGTCATTTTAGCCGACAGAACATCACTACATCACAAACCAACTAAACTTTTTCATCTTATGAGCTCAGTGCTGTTAAGCAAATAAAACTTGCCTCACAGACAAAGTTAAATCCACAAAACTTCTACGCTGGCCTACCGCATACTAAACCTTATCCTCAGCTTCTTGTATACACTGTGCATCAACTGAATAGGTTCAACGATTTTTGTAGTTTAAGATTTTTTTTCAGTGATATTTTTGGGTCACTCAAATTAATTATTATCCAACTACTAGGTACCTATTCCACACTAACAGCTTCCCTTTTCCTTTTTAATAATATCTCTATAACCTTGTTCTACTACTACTATCCCATTTGAAATTTTGAACTAGAGAAATTGTCTCAGTAGATTGGCTATTTTCATCTTTTGAAACGAAATGTTAAACCTTATCAAATGAGCCGCAGCGTATAGAGCAAAAATACCAATTCAAGCAAATCTAATGGTTAAGCATTCTTTCTGAGCCAGCATCATTCACTGCCGTTGCCTGTTTACTTTTCTAATAGTTAAAGCTATTTAAACCTATTTTCCCACAAGAAAATCTATAATTGTGTGAAATAGACTATCGACATACATAGACATGTCTAAAGGCTAGTGCCGACAAGATGGCTAAACTTTGTAATGTAGCTGATTCTATGAAAGTATTTCTTTAGGAGACTACAATAGAAAGTTTACATTTTGTGCAAACTCTAAACTTTGAGCAGCACCAAACAAACAAATTAACAACACTCAAAGAACTTGGATGTATAGGGAATGGCCAAGAACGAGCTCGAATGTAAGTATTCGAATTACAAGTGGATGATAATACTATTGACATAGTACATAGTTTGGAGCTCGTTCTTGGCTTCGAAGAAAGTCACATTGAAAATCTGTCACCCAAAACAGGCCCTGTTTTCAGCAGTAATGCGTACATAGTTTAAATTTTCTGCAACCATCAAACCAACTGCTAACCACATCGAACAGAATATGATAGACACAAGTTTGTTGACAGCCAATTCAAGCGTTCAGCAGAATCAATCCGTGACGTACGTCACGTACGTCGAAATAACTGACAGCAAAGTAGACTGCGGATGTTAGTATGCGTAACGCCAGATAAGACGGATACGTCAAAGTAGAAATTGCTCTAAAATTGACGTACGTGACGCAGCTGACGTATTGGCGGACTGATTCTGCCGAAAGCTTTAGAAAGCTCATTGTAGTGTGCTAATATGAACATCCGCTACTATTTACATAGTTAAATTAAATTTCTAACATGAAGTAAATAACGAGTGTGGTGAAAATAATAGTTTTGTTTTTATATATGTCCCACTTTTTATGCATAAAAATGTAACAGTGTGTAAGTGGCATTATCCGCTTTGGGCAAGTCCATAAACACGAAATTAATAAAGCAAAAGTTTAACAAATGATGTGGTGCCACATACCGTTATGGGGAAAATTCACCATTCAAATAACTTTTTCAAACACATGCTTTACCATTTTCTTGGCAGCTAAATTTGTCAGTTTATGAGATAGGTATGTAACGGAGGCTCGATTTCGATTTTGAGACGTCGGAAATTACAATTTTGAATTGGATATTTTTGACAGCTATGTGGTGAATATAATTTGACATTCTCACAAATTATTGTTACACAACTTTTCACGACAAAAAAAATGTATCTCGTCATAGCACTTTGCAATCATTTTACTTAAGTCACTCAAGTTGACGGCACGTTGTTCGATCGCTGACAACAAATTAAAAAAACTTCTTACGTGATTTAATTCGATATCCTCTTACATTTACTTCTAAACCCTTTTACGTTTTCCAATAAAGCTAAATTGAAAAATTTGCTGGTTCCGGCAAGCTCACTTCCGTTGCATACTTAAAATCTACCTACCCTTGGATTGTAAAACTTTCTGCACTTTTATAACACCGCAATGTATTTTATGCGCACTTTCTACGGCTTTTTCCACCATTCTATTATTAACATTTTTTATTCAATAATTTTTTTTTTTTTTTTCATTAAGTTTGGCTTTGTACTTTTCCACTAAAACCAACGTGCAAACAAATTTTTAATTAAATTTTCAGTAATGCGCTTTTACACATGTCATGTCACATGTGTGTAATTCTTTAATGGCTGACATATTGACATACTCGTTGCAGCTGCAGGAAGCAGTATTGTGACACCTTTATACTGCAACGAGTATTCGGACAAAAATTGGTTAACTGAAAATTTGTTATTGCTATTGGCAAATTCATTTTTTTTTTTTACTCTTACAACGCATGTGATGCTTGATGTGTCTCGAACACAAAGGCAAACAGAATGTATAGTGGGCAAATTAATTTCCTTTCCGCAAACGAAGTGGCAAAAGTGTAGGATGGAAATGTAGCAGAGCAATGAAGAGAATTAGCTGAGGTATACAGTGCACGTTTGTATTTCGCTGGCATAAAAAAATTCATGTAATTCATATTTTAAATATTTTGATTTTAGCGCTCTTCGCAGAATAGTAGCACGAGGTTTGAAGAGGAATTTGCGGCTTTGAAGGAATTCCTTAAAATATTAGTGCAATTCTTATGACATCCTTGAATTAGTACAGACAAATATTTCGAGAAAGTGGCTCGGAGTGCTGATGGAGTTGAAGATTGATAACAAATTTTAAGCCGAAATGTTGTATTTTCGAATAATTCAGATGTGGCCTAAAGCTGATTTAAAATATAAGGACTAAACTGCTATTTGCCAAGCCGTATACTCCATTTGAGGCAAATTCAGTATATTTCTTGAAATAGTGTCAGATGTCAGTAAAAAAATAGCTTCTCACACTCTGAATAAAACTTTTTTCTCAAAATGGCGTGTACATCGTATTTTCTTGTTCGCTAGTTTTTACCAACTTATGTTACTCGCTAGTTTATAAGTGGACCTTAAGGCTCATTTACGCGGGTCATTTTTTTGTCGTTCACTGCCGATCTTTGTTTTCACACCGACACTTAATATGACGTAACGTGAAAAATATGAATTCTTATTACGTATAAAGTACTTCCGGAAGGTAAGATTAAAGGGTTTTTTATTTAATAACCTTTCTCAATAATTATTCGGCCTTATTTAAAGACATTTCAAAAAAACGTTCAAATAATGTTAAACTGTTCTTAAAGTAAATAGTCTGGATTGATGAGAGTTTATGAATACTCATCAACAGACATTTACTTCAATCACAGTTTAGACAAAAAGCTACAGTATATATAACAAAAAAAAAAAAATCCAGCTGTGCGACGAAAGTGTACATCCCTACTACGAAAACTAAAACTAAATAAAAAACAAAGCTCGAATGCGTAAGATGTTTTAAGTGATGCCTAATTTTGTTATCATTTTAGTTTACCTATTTATTCTCTATATAAACCTCGACCAATTATTTTTACCCCTTAACTAACATTTGTCTCTTTTCCCTCTCTCGCCCCCTTCTTCTTTTTCTCTCTCTCATCAATATAGTACGCCAAGAGAATGAGCGATTATTCAAGGAGACATTAGATCGGGCGCGTTCCATTAAAAATGCAACAGAAGCAGCATCGCACTTAGCGCAGCAACAAATTCCATAACACCTTAGCGATTTGGCGGAACGCAATAGAAAATTAGATTTCCCGCCACAATTGTTGAAGCATGAGCAACTGCCACTGCAACAAACGCCACAGCAGCTACATGAAGAAAATGTTTTAATCAAAACACTTGTAAAATTTTTAGCGCGTTTTACCGAAGACAATGAAAATAGTGTTGAGAGTGAAAATGGGGGCAGTAACGGTATTAGTGCTGCAGCGGCAACAACAACATATGCATCTTCAACTTCGTCTAAGGCAACGTTTGCCAGTCATACTCATGTAACATATGCTGCAGGGCGGATCGGGAAACATACAGAAGCTATGACAGAAGGTCAAGTGGCAGCCATACATAGCGCACCACCACCGAACCACAATGCAAATGCAGCAAAAGAACAACAAAATGCGCAAGAGCAACAGGTGGTGACCTTTCCATCGAAGCTATCAATTTCAATGCTGTCACAAATTTTGTAGCGTCACAGCTCGTTAGTTTACTGGTGTGAACGAATTTTAGTGCAATTACTTGTCGACACTTTAGTGCTGCACAATAACAATCATGTCAAACTAACTTCCGGTTTAGATTTGTTACATGCAACATACGTACAGCATCACTGGCATCGTAACTCGTAACAACAACATTTTACATATCTGTTAGCGTCGGTCCCGCCAAAACTTTTGGCATGCAATTTTATAAAGCGTGCCATGTAAGTTGGCAAAACCTTGGGGTGGTATCACATATGCACAAATATGGCTGTCATTGCATGAGATTTTCTGATACGAAAGATGGAAGTTGCAGCGATCCGCCTAATACAAACAAGCAAATGCATTTAGGTGCATCTTTGTATATAAGTACCTTTGATGTTATATAAGCATGCATTATATATGTATGAAGTAATCTTCCGTAACATGACCATAAAATCAGCTGATCGATTGTCGAAATTAGAGTCGATCAAAAATAAGGCTTTTTTTCATTTTAAATTTTAAATACAGAACTTGTGGCTATTATTTTTTCTCACTGAATGGTTATATCAAGAAATAATAGACCCTATTCTTGAAAATTTTGCAAATCAATTTTCCCTTTTTTCTTATCGACTCTCGTTTCAAGTTCTGTAACTTTTATTGATCTCAAGTAGCAAAATTTAAAATTTGTCGTTTGAGATTGTCTATATTAGTGATTAGAAACAGCTTTTAGAATTCAGGGGTAAGCCTGATTATAATCAATGTATTCGATAAGGCGTTATGGTATGGCACCATTAATCGATTGTATGGATTCCCAAAACTCTGGTTGGATCAGCTGTTTTATCTGGTTATGGTGGCGTTATGGTTATGAAAGATTAACTGACCTTTCAGACACGGCAAAAAAAAAAAACAAATATATTTTAAATTATTTTGATACTATTTTTCAAAAGCGGTAAAAAGTTTGTTGTAAAAGTTTCAGACCTTAGTATCAGATTTTTAGTTCAGGTTTTTTACGATTAATCGGATTTTTTCTCTAAAACTGCATTGAAATAAAAAATTTACCCCCAAAAATTTGATTTCCATACAAATGTTCAATTGATTTCATTTCCAAAAAAAAAGTTCAAGAGGAAAATTGCCGTCAAGTAACCCGTTTATTACAATAGTTCTTAAAGCTTTCCATACCAATATTTAATACAAGGGCTTGATGAACCATTTTCATATTTTACTAGCAGACCCGGCAGACTTTATCCCGCCCAAAAGTAGACCTGCGCGAAGCTTCCACTCTTCTGTTTTCCGTCTCATATTTTAGGAGATATCTCCAAAAGCAGCTGAGATATTCAAATTAATCACATTGCATATGACAGCACTCGTTAGCACCTTTCCTTTGATACCCATATTGTACTAACACATTTTTGGTCACGCTTGGTCCACTTGTTGGTCGATAACTCCGAACCCGATCGAGTTATCGAAATAAGGAATATCTTAAATTTTAAATTGAACGTCTACTAATACAATGGTGAAAGTTTTATTTAATTCTATTCAGCAGTTTTCGAGAGATACGACCACAATAATGCAGACAGACACACACAAATTCTAAAAACTGTTGATTTATCTTGATTTTATTTTTGATGGCAGTGAAACGAATTTTTTTTGAATACTTTATTTTGATAACGTTATCGTCAAAAACAAATTGTTAATTTTGTTGTGCAGCATTGGTCGAGTTTCGCCCTTAGCCCCCCAAAAAACTAAAAATAACCCTAAAATTTATACCCGTTAAGGTCTGAAATTTGTACAGTATCTTATAGCTTTTCTGGGAAATAATACCAATATAGTTTAAATAAACAACCAGATTTTTTTGTCCATGTTGAGGTAAAACTTTAGAATTCATGGAAGCGCTCATGGATTATAAATAGTTTAGTAATGCAAAAATGTCAAGAAAAAAGTTTAGAGAGGAATAGTTAGGCGAGTTAAAATAATGGCATTTAGCGGTGGTTGAGTTTCCGTATGAGTTGAGTATAATCAATGCACTATTGTTTAAATAACCATGTTCTGCGGCCAAAAGTCATTTTTTTAGTCCCGAATTTTTGAAAAATTGTATTTTCTCTGAATCAAGGACTGAACCCGAAACCGTAACCGATTTGTTTGGCAGAAATTTTCGTCCATCCATATAACGTCAATAATATTTATTATTAAATAGGTGGACGCAGGAAAAAAAAATTCAGACCTACATACCCTGCTAACCAGCAGCGGATAAAATCTTGGGAAATTACTGGGTCGCACTTACCAAAAAAGGGGATAAAAAGTACATTTTCACTAGTTCCTTGCAGAGAACTCAGGCACTAGTGAACAAATTTCAGGTTCAGAACTAGATATAAAGTGGCCAAAAAGAACTACTACGTTAGTAATTACATTTTCACTAGTTCGAAACCAGTGTTTGAGGAGTCATTAAAAGGCATTTGGATTCGTATTTGAATTTAAGTTTTTGTATTTAATTTATATTCGTTTCTATGCTTAGAAATGGTTCAGAACTATAGAAATAGTACCAATAAACGAACTAGACCCAAACTGTGGAATTTTGTGCTATCTCCAGCCTAGGACAACGCCATGTTGAAATCGCCAGTTGATTTCGTGTAAAAAAAATAGTCCACGAACTTGTACTGGTTCGGAACGCACTAGAAGCGAACTAGAGATTTTCCCTACAGGGTATACATACATTTTTTCGTCTTTTTTATCTCTCGTGTAAGATAAACATAGTTAGTTAACCGGTTTTTCTTGTAATTATATGTTGTGGTTATTTTTATGTAAAAATCAGTAAAAGTTGAAACTGCGCCAAAAGAAAAGTATTAAAGATAATTTGGTTTTCTGTTTTGGAGAGTTATCGTTAGGGCGTGTATAAAAATGTGATTTTTGGCCGCAAAATGTGGTCATTTAAACCATAGTGCAATGGGCCGTAGTCCTAGTCAAAATTAAACATGATTTTAAGTTAGTTAAAGCATTTTTGACAGATAGCACATTTAAAGTTCTGTCAAAAAACTTATGTATATCTTATATTTGTTTTTGACGTACTGCAAATAAACTAAAAAATACAATTTTCTAACATCAGTACAAAGTAAGATCACTTGGAAAAATATTTCTATTTAGGTTTTCTCTAAATTTTTAGTCCAACAAGTTTTTTATTATAGCGTTGGGTCAAAATCTCGAATTATTTAATATTTAACTTTGAGGTAATGATTTTTCAAGGCCTTACACAGACTTTCAGAACGAATCCATGGTACCAGAGTGAAAATTGGACTATCAAAAAGTCTCAGTCACTATTATTAGGTTTTACTATAAAATTACAAAAAAACACTGAGTTATAGTCATAGTCGAAATAAAGTAGGTATTAAAGTTAGCGTCAGCTTCTTTGACAGTTAGGCCGCTGGAAATGGTGATTGGAAAAGGTGACGCTAACTTTAGTACCTACTTTATTTCGACACTAATTTTAGGGATTTAAATTTCAGAAACCTAGTGCTTATGTTCTATTAATGAGTTTAACATACTTAACATACGCCTTGTAGATATTTTTCAGATGTCATTAAAATTTTTCTTTTAATTTCCTTTTATAAAAGTATACTCTTTATAGTCGCAATACACAATCTCTTCCACAAACTGCTTTTTTCGTGAAATATTTGTAAATAATTTAAACACATTGTTTTTTTTTATTGTAAATAATAAACTTAAGCTTCTAAAATGTTTGCCCAGACATGGAATGTTAAAAGTGTCCAGCAACCTCAAAACTTCTCTACCCTCAACCGCCGCCTTATGACCTCCGGAATGAGTACCTACCTGGAAAAGAGATGTGAACTATATTAAAGTTGTTATTGTACATATTATGTATGTAGGTATTATGTAGATATGAAATAAGATTTAAGTATAAAAAAGTTATAAAATTACGCATGGTCCCAGGCACCCAACATCCAATGTGTGGTTAACCTGAGCTGATTAAAAATTGTGTGAGCCAAACGAGCAAAGTTATTTGTTACTTACTATGTAATAATTTATTATAGCAAATATAGAAACAATGAAGTACAGGTAATAATCCTATGCAGTAGTTTATCTGCTGTAAATTTATGTATAGCTACTAATGTATTGTAAAATTTGTAATACGTATGAAAAAGGAAAATCGAATTTTTTAAGTACTAATTAAAAGCGACTTAACAATATCTACTAAATAAAACTACACAAAAAAAAATTGGAAAATTAGAAAAACAAACAAGGACTTAGAACGTAAAGTGCGTTGACTTGCAGAACGACGGCTGATTGAAAGATCACCCTTTTAAATTATTTTTCAAAAACGCCCTATTTGAGAATTTGTTTGAAGAAAGCTTAATTTCAGAATTTGGTTATAGATTTTTTTCAACAACGTTCTATCTTAGCATTTGATTCAAAAACTCTCAGCTGAAAATGTATTAAATAAGCGGTTTTATATTTACATCACGACTTCCCATCACGTTTTCAAAGGCAACATTACAAAGCTGACTGAATGTCATGGCACGGTCTAGAAGGATTAGTTTTTCGTTCATAAAGGGTCAGTTACATAAAGCTTTATTTTGGCTTTACCTCAAACTTTGACTTTGACAGAAAAGTTCAGTATACGTATCTAAACCAAGCATGGCAAATTGGAGACCTCAAATTTGAAGTGAGGTTGAAATTTGGCAAACTCTCAAATTTTGCTTGCTTTGCTTGCTTTGACAGTCAGATGTTGCTGACTTTGCTTTAATTAAAGAATAAAAAGTTGGAGAAAATAATAATTAATTCATTTTTTCTCTATTAAATTAATAAATTAACCAAAACACTCTGAATGCAAGGAAATAAATAACGAAAACAAATGTATAAAAGAGAAGCGTCAAGGCGTTCATTGTAGCATACCTCTGAAGTTGGACGCAAAGTTTTGAGGTAGCAAATGTCAGGCGAGGTTAACAAAGCTTTATGTATTTCACCTTTTAGGGGCATTTTTAAAACTCATTCTGAGTTATAGTACATTCACACCGCACCAAATTTGTCGAATTCAATTGAGTCAGTTCGACACCGTTTACACCGGCAAATTTGCATTTGGCTTCACCTTCCCTGAGAGAATCTTCCACCAGGACAAAAAGCCACCGTAAGAAAATGCATTACCGTGATGATTTAAACACCTGTAGAGCAATAATAAAAGAAAAGTCAAGAAGGCTTCTGTATTTTTCTGGTTTCCGAATTTGGAAAAAGAGATTTGTATGGAAAAAAGCGCCAAAATTGCAATTTTTCGCCAAATTTGCCAAATTTGGTGCGGTGTAAATGTACTTTTAGGGCATTCTTGAGCCAAAATTTGAAAAAGGGCGCTTTGAATAAAATGTCAAACAAGTTTTGATGAAGTATTTTTTTTTTTGGTAAAATAGATTAATTTAAATAGAGTAATCTTCCACTCAACCGTCGATATGTATCATGAAGTACCTATATAAAATTTCTACAAAAAACAGTAACAAACTAGGCATTACGAAAAAAAACTGTATTGCCAAATAAAGTGGTTGTTTTTCAAACTGTAGCTAAGTGGCGGTTAGTCATACCGGTTAATGCTAAATTTAGTTGATTAATACTCTTCGGACATTTGTCAAATATTTCCCAAATACTTTTGCCCACGAACATAAGGGGGATTCATCAAACCTTATAAAGACCTTATAAAGCATGTAACCGTACAAATTTAACGAGTGTGTAAATGGACTGTCAACAATTTTATAGAACGAAATGTACACAAATTTTATAAATTTATCCAATTCAATGACGCTGTTCGACATGGAATTTTTTTTATGTACTCAATGCACACTAGACGAAAATAGAAGAATATGCTCAAAAAAGAGTAAAAAAATACTTTTTGAATGGAAATTTCGAAATAAAAAGTTTTGGTTTGACATCAAGAACACATAAATTGATCTAGGGCAAGCATCGGCGCCCCATAGATCTTAAGATCAGTCAAACAAGTTGAATTCATCACACAGACACGTTGTGCTCTTTGTTTACCAAATGATTTAGTCGTCGCTGTGCAAGGGGCGAAACCACATCGCGTGGGGGTGTCGCTTGTTTGGTCAGCGAATGTTAAAAATATAGTTCGGACGATCACAGCGCGTGTATAAGCGTTCTCACTTATACACCTGCATTTACAAATCTGCCGACCCATGATCTAGGGCGTTCATCTAACTGAGCTGGTAAGTTTATAAATTTACGCATTTAGTAAACTTACATGGTTTTATGAATCCCCCTATAGTATAATTAACAGAGCCTAAAGTCTGGTTTTCATTACGTCAAATTTTGACAAATTCTATCGACTTTATCGAAATAGGCAACCATATCTCGATAAAGTCGATGAAATTTTACACAATTTGACCTAATGAACACCACTCTTTTCAAAGCATATTCCCTCAATGTCTGGCCTTACCGAAAATTATGAACTTATGCGATGAACTGTCAAATACATTTGCGATAAGTATTAAGCAAATATTGAGAACGCGGCCTTATTTCGGTAAAAACAGTTAACCCTATTCAAACATTTTCCACATAAATATTTTATTCATGTCGAAGCTTAACTCTCTGACATTGGGTCACATTTATGAATAAAGAGCAATTACTTTCCTTCAAATTTTCAGCAGTTTGACATCAGTTTTTTTAAGAAAGTTTGAAAATTAAAAAAAAAAGTTTGGAATAAGCAATTGCTTTTTTTAAATCTGACCCATTGAATTACGGCACCGAATATCGCCAAAAAACTATAGGCGAAGAAGACAGTTTTTATTACTGGAAAGCCCGAGGTGTTTGGAAAATCACTCTCCTTCTCCTTCTTTTCTCGTTTTCAACCTCTTCTTTTTCCTATCCCCTCCAACTTCTGGATCGATAATTGACTTGCCCATATTTGAATAGTTTTTTATCCCACATACCTATTTCGTTTATTTTCTTTTTATCTTTCCTAACTTCTTCCTCTCTCCTTCTACATTTTCCTCTCCCTCTCTAACTTCCTGCCCCACTCAGTGTAACTTATGATGCATTTACACTGCACCAAATACGTCCCTTTTGGCGAATGAATTTGTTTGCCAAATTAGACGAATTTAATTTAATTTGACCTAATTTGGTGATCAAATTCAATCTGCGGATGAACGGTCTCGAAAAAACTTGGCCAAAAGTGACGCATTTGGTGCAGTGGAAATGTAGCTTAAAATAAAAATATTTTGTTCGAACCTCTCCCAAATCCCCCAAAAGTTTACTGAAAATTACAAACAGGCTTGTTGCTTCGGGCACCGCGGTGTACAAGAAGGTGCTCGGCCTACTACACCTAGTTGGTATGTAGGTATATATTAGGGTATCGCAACCACGTGAAAACAAAATCAAAATTTACTATTTAGAAAAACGAATGTCCAAACAGGGTCGCCCCTCGGCAGTTTTTTTGGCAAACACTCCGAGTCTGTTTCCGCAAAAATGCATCTGCTTTGCAGGTGCCTTTCGGAGTCGGCAACAAACTGTAGGTCCCGCCAATTTGTAGGAAAAAATTCATAAGCAGCACCCCACTTATTGGAAGAGAAGCTTGGTACAAAAATCTCTTTAGAGGTTATAACGATAACCCTTCGATTTTTTTTTCTTCTCGCTGCAGACTTACTATCCTTGTAAATTTAAGCTTAACATTTCTTTGTCGTTATTAAAAAGCATTTACACTGGCGGTTTCAAATTAAACATTAAAAACAAAAAAAAAAAAAAAAAAAAATAACAAAAAATATTGGACTTGTGCTGACTTATTTTTGTATGTAAATGACAGGCGAGTTAAAAATAGGAGCGAATAGTATTTTGAAAACTATTAGAATTAGCAAGTAAATTACCAAAGAGAATTAAACAAATAATGGCACAAAACAAAGTACACAAACTTTGGCTAAGTTAATTTGTATAGTTTTATTTTTTTGCAATTAATTTGGAGCGAATTTTTGTTTTCGAAGCAATGCATGATCGAAAAACAAGTAGCCTCGTAAAATCTGTTATCCCAAATCAAGATCGAACTCAACTAGCAAGCAGTGTCCCCTACCGGTTAGCTGTTTGGTCTGTGACAAACTCATCTGATACTTCGTTCTTAAGTAATGAGGCATCAGAAATGTGATAAGATTTCGAATAAATCAAAAAAATTGAAAATTTGGCGCTTTTTCCATACAAATCTCATTTTCCAAATTTGGAATTCCGTTATATTTGACCTCATTTGCCGAATAATGCAAACCACAGTTCCTCTAAAAAGCAACCCTACCTGTGTTCCACATTTAGAATTGCCCAGCAAGAACATTAATGATTTACGAAGTCAACTGCAAATTTGCCAATGTAAACGGTCTCAAACTGGCTCATTTGAATCCGCCAAATTTGGTGCGGTGTAAATGTACTATTAGTGTCCATAAGAAATTTCCAGTTGGGTAGGCTCTAAAATGCCCTACTGGACATTTCTTATGCACACTACTTCAATCAACAATCTGTTTAGTCAGTTACAACTCATTGACTGGTCTGGTCTGAGCTGAACACTCACACACGTACACAAATGTTTGCATATGATTCTTCACCTTTGCCCATTGCCTTCGAAATCTTATTACAATTCGGATGCTTCATAACATCAGGCCAGAGTATCCAATGAGTAGTCATTGCCCAAACAGCTGTCTATTAGGGTGTATCGATAACAATCGAAAGAAGTACTCACATATAACTAGCAAAACACTTCCAGCGCAAGAACAGAGAGGCGAAACTTTGCTATCTATGGTCGATTTTATACTAATGCACCTTTCAGGGATGCCAGATTTTTTATAGAAGTGTTCAGAAAACGAATACTGGGGTATTTTTTATTAGTAAACGGTTAAAAATTTGAGCCTAAATTTTAAACTTTTTTGGAATAAGTACATACATCCATTATGACCAAACCAAATTTGGCCAGTTTTCAAGAAAATTGGCTAAATGAATGGGGTTTCAATTTTAAACCAGAAATGTTTTTTAAATAAAAATTAATATTTTTTTTGGGTTGGCTGGGATTCGAACCAAGACTCCCCGCATCATGGCCGTCTGCTCTACCACTGAGCTACATCGCATACATAAATGTTGTGGGAAAAATACAATCTTAAATAAGCTTTCAAAAATAAATAAAAACAAAACAAAAATTGCAGACCGAAAAGGTTTTAATTTTAAACCGAAAGGTTTTAATTTTAAAAATAAAATAAAATTAAAAAAAAAATGTGGCACTTGGCAGTAACAGCCGACTGCTCTACCGCTGAGCTATTCCGCACATGAAGTTTTTGTGATCAAAATGTGAAGACTTTCAAAAAAGCCAAAACAAAAATTTTAGACTGCTTTTTCATTTAGATCTTAAATCGAAACCAAAAAAATTTAAATTCTTCTTAAACTTTTGGAAGGTTTAAAATATTCCAAAAAAAGTTTAAAAAATCGCTTAAACTTTAGACAGGTTTAAAACTTAAGCTCATTTTTTTAACCGTGTAGTGGCATTTTCAATAAGTTAACTTTCAAACAATAATAATATAATGCCTACACGAATTCGACTACAAATTTCGGGGTCTATCAGCTATTCCGACGGAGCTTCCCACTGGGAATGATTCGGGAGAGTCGATCGATAATTCATCGACTTTATCGAAGTTTTTTAGAGGATTTCGATTAAGTCGATGAAATATATAAATATTTCTTTATAATTTTGGCGCATTAAAACTAATTTTTGAAAATTGGAAAAAGTTCATAACCCTTTTTTTTAATTTAGTACTAATGCTATAACTTCCAAACCGTTTGTAATAACATAAATATATTAAATTTAATACGTCAAGAATTTGCATGAGATTGTGCCTGTACTTACAAAAAAATGGTTTTAAAGTGGTGTAGGAAATAATGAAAATATTTACTAAAAGTAAAAAAAATATTGAAGTTGAAAATTTGCGGCATGAAAACAGGTAAAAAGGCGTATGTAGTTGTTGTTAAAAAAATAGGTATACTTGTAAAAAAAAAAAGTCAGTGAGCGGTTTAGACAGTTATTGATAAAAAATGATCATAAAAAAGTATTTAAAGCAACTGTAATATTTAAGCAATTCATAAAATAAAACTTAAATGATTTGAATAAGTGTTGAATTGAAAGCTTTAAAAATAAATGAAATGAAATGAAAAAATAAAGTTTTTTATTAACGTTAAAAAAAGCAATTTGTAAAACCCATTTTTCTTTAAAAAAAAAAAAAAAAAATTTATAAAAAAAATAATAATTTCTTTGTACTCGAATAGTAGTATTTGTGGTTATGGTAATTGTTTATGCAATTCACCAATGTTCAATAAGCCGCTATTAGGAAAAATTATAAAGGAAACACGAATTAATCGATAGAAGATGTTGATGGTGTAGAGTAATTGTAAATTTGTCAATGTTTTGCTCAATTCACTAGTTATATACTGATCAACTAACAGAAATACAAGGAATTTTTTTTACGAGTCCTTGTTTGAAAACAAACGAATTATAGTAAAAATCAAAAAAAAAAAAAATACAAATGAGTGTATAAAGTATTTCTTAGTGCAAAAAATTAAAAAAAAATAAAAACAAACCAGAATAGATAGAGGTAATAGTTGCATAATCAATAGAAAAAAATATAAAATACTCAGTTGAGTGATTTTTAAAATTAAAATCAAACAAAAAAGTAATTTAATGTTCTAAAAGAGAGCTACAATATGAAAAAACGGAAACGGCTGAAATAATAAACAAGTAAAATGTAAGTTAAAAACTAGTAAAAATTACAGGTAACAAAATTTTCTGTAAAGTAAAAGTAACAAAATATTCATAAGACACACATATTTGCGATAGAAAAAAAAGGAAAAAAACGACAATTTATGCTCAAAAATCAAATACATACATAATTTGAAACAAGGAAATCTCTAAATTAGTATTAATTAATTATTATGTATTTATAATTATTGTAATTTAAATATATGAAAATACTAATTAAAAAAAAAACCAAACTAAGAAATGACAAACGGACACACACAAAAGTAATTCTAAATGTTAACTGTTGCTAAATGACTTTAGGTTAAGTGTGAAATGAAAACAAGAACTAAACAATTAAAAGCAATGCGTAGTAAAAATGGCAATTATGTATAAATAATAAATGTTAATGCATAAAATAGTTATTAAGAAAAACAAGTAATAAAGAAAGTCAGCTGCGCGTAGAATCAGAAAAAATTATTTGTAACTGATTTAATTATAAAAAAATACAAAAAATAAATCAAGAAGCTTTTTATTTACGGCAATTGTTAGTGGAATTGGAAAGGTAAGTATGATCTTTAAGACGGTTACTGATACCCTTTCTCGCAGTTTCTATAACCTGTAAAACCTCGTTGTTTTTGTTGTTGTTTAAGACCTAGTAGAGCTTGCTCGGTGCTATCAATTTCGCGCTAATTTTATTGCACAAAAAGTTGCCAAAATTACCCTAAAATAATCCCAAAATAATCCTAAAATGATCCGAAATTGAGCCCAAAACAACCGAAAAATAATCCCAAAATTACCTCCAAAATTACCCTAAAATGATCCCGAAATGATCCAAAAATGGCCCCAAAATGATTTCAAATTGACCCCAAAGGGCCCCATAAAAGTACCCAAAATAACCCGAAAAAGACCACAAAAATTATCCTAAAATGGTCCTAAGATAATCCCAAAATGGCCCTCGTGAAGGGTGGACACCTTGCCGCGGTACGAGGGCTTAAGTCGATAGCCACAGGGCTACGCTGACCTTGTGATCCTAGCGCCGCCGGCACTACATCACGAGAGAAACCAAGCCTCTCTGGCGCGACGACTAAGATCCTCCCCCTCCCAATCCAGGGTGTTATGCGACCACGTGCCCATTGCACGTTTGCCCTCCCGGCTGCAAATCGTGGCTGCAATCATGGACGCCGCGGCTTGGATAGGCCAACACACTATCAGACAGGACATTTTTATATTCAGCGACAGCCAGGCGGCCATCAAATCCCTTGGCTCTTACTCGTTCAACTCTGAACTGACGCTCAGCTGTCGTCGATCTCTACAAGAGACGGCCCAACAGAATCGCGTGAACCTCACATGGGTCGCGGGGCATAGGGACATTGAGGGAAATTGTAGGGCAGACGAACTTGCGAGGCAGGGCACGACCAAGCAGGTTCTTCGGGATAAAGAGCGCTTAGGTATGCCGTTTGTCACATGCAAGCTTATGCTGAAGGAGTACACACTCCGCCAAGCCAACGAAAGATGGCTGCAATCTCCAGGATGCCGGATATCCAAAGAAACCTGGCCGAAATGGGATCATAAAAGATCAAGACAAATTTATGCCCTAAGGAGAAGAGAAATCTCCATATTAATAGGCGCATTGACTGGGCACTGCCTCATTGGTAGGCACGCAGAAAGACTTGGTGTGCCCTACCGACGATGCTGTAGGAGTTGTAAGGATGATGAGGAGGAGGAAACGGTGGAGCACCTCATCTGCAACTGCCCGGCTTTAAGTGGCGCGAGAATGCGCTTTTTGGGAGTTCCCTTCCTGGTCAGCCTACGCCAGGTCACGGAGCTAGACATAAAGGACCTGATGGCCTTCATCAAGTCATCTAAATGGTTCGAGGAGGAGTAACGGTGTCGGTATAGGAACGTCAGTCCCGAGATTCTGCTATGTGGAGAATTCCGTTAATACCGGGATTTTCCATATGGCACGGTCCCGGAACTGACTTTCCTAGTGTTGGTGGTATCACAACGGGCCTTTTAATACTGGCCTAGGTGTGCCTCTGCGGCAGCCACTTGAACCTAACCCAACCTAATCCCAAAGTAATCCTAATATAATCTCCAAACGACCCCAAAAAGACCATCAAATGTTCCCAAAATGATCCAAAACTGAACTCAAAATTATCCCAAAATGATCCGAAAATGCCCCCAAAATTGTCCCAAATTAATCCAAAATTGAACTTTAAATGATCTCAAAATAGCCCCAAAATTATCCCAAAGTGACCCCTAAATGATCCCAAAAAGATTCTAAAATAATCCAAATATGATCCCAAAAATATACAAAACAAATACAATACGGTAAAATAGTAACCCTAGGTGGCAACCCTACTTAAAAATACTTTAGTTGAAAATACCTTTCATTTGATACCCATATTGGCATATCTTGCTACAAAATTTAAAAAAATGAGATACATAGATGGCAACCCTGAAAACCGCCTCAGGTGGCAACCCCAAGTGGATAGTCTAAGGCTACGCTCACATTGCAATCGACTTTTTCATCCGGCCTCATCAGAGAAATTCGAACGCGTTCTATTTTATCGGGCGGCCAAAGTTTGTTTACATTCGGGTGAAATCGGATGAAATCGCGGAGCTCATTTAAAACACTTGTGTGTGGATGTGTGATTGCTGCCGGACGGCCGAAGTCGGTTGCGATGTGAGCCTAGCCTTACAATCAATCATACTGTGACGAATTCGATGATTCCTCGATTATCTTCCTTGAGTTCGATCACTGTACGTCAAATAAAACACTGAGATTCTGCTTAATTAATAGTACGCTAAAACCGTAGTACAATATCGCGGGTTAATTCACTGTTCAGTACTACACTGTACAACACTTGAAAATAAACTGATTGATGTGCGTTGTCTTTCCGCCGTTATATACCCTAGCAGACTGCAGCTTTATCACCTAGAAATGTCTACACATTCTCGAAGCGTTTATCTGTCGTCATCTCCTCCTTGTGTCACATTCGAAAATATGCGACCCGTCTCTCCCTATCTTGCACTCGCGTCATGTACCTAAACAGCTGTAGTTGTGGTAGAGACGCTAGTGGTGGAAATACGCTAGTGGTGGGAGTACAAGTAGGGATGAGCGATTCTTGAGAACATTCGCCACATTACTATCTATATTCAAACTTTTATCCAAATCGGTCAAGCGGTCCCCGAGATAGTCCGGATATACAAATATACATACATATATACAAGTTTAGCTCGTTTGAAGTTATAAGACCTATGGAAAGGTCAAAGGTGTAAAGGTTCTTTGACTTTAAGGTCAAATGGTGTAAAGGTTTTTTGACTTTATCGAGATTTGGTTGCTTATTTCGTTCCAAGTCGATAAAACTTGTTATCATAACCTCTAACGAAATTACGGAGAGTTTGCCAAACTACAGCCGAGCGGCGGCCCCGTGTATCGATACCCGACTACTTGGTATATTAGGGCACTACCGCTACACCGCGGCGGCCGCCCAACTAGCGTTAACCGACCTAAAATTCAGAAAATTTTTAAAAGGCTCTGACGATAGGAAGATTGTTTTTAAATATCCCGCAAATATCGATATTTATGCATTGGGGCCTATCAGCTACTCCGCCGATAGCTGGATAGAAATCTCTGAATTTATCGAAATTGCTTACTGTCTTCGAAAAAAAAAACTCGTTAGAAATCACGAAACTGCTGGAAATTGTCTTTTCGTGATATAAATCGAGTTTCCGGTGGCTTAGTTAATTCTGATCTAGTCAAATTGTTTGTATGGTATGCGGTTTATACCGCACCAACTACCGCGGATTCAGTCTTCTTAATATCGCATATAAGGTTCTTTCTAGCGTATTGTGTGAAAGACTGAAGCCCATCGTAGACAAACTGATTGAACCTGGTAAGTCTACCACAGACCAGATTTTCACGATACGCCAAATCCTGGAGAAGACCCATGATAAAAAAATCTACACACGCCATCTCTTTGTCGATTTTAGAGCCGCTTTTGGCAGCGCAAAAAGGAGTTGCCTGTATGCCGCCATGTCCGCAAAGCTTATACGGCTTTGCCAAATTACGTTGAGCAATACCAACAGTTCCGTCAGAATCGGGAGGACCTCAATGAGCCATTTGAAGACAGGGCGACTCTCTTTCGTGCGATTTCCACACCCGTTACACTCCAACCTGATGCTGGAAAAGATAATTCGAGCAGCAGAGCTAAACCACAATGGTACAATCTTTTACAAGAGCGTGCAATTGCTGGCGTATGCCGATGATATTGATATCATTGGCCTTAACAACCGCGCATTAATCGCTGCATTCTCTGGTTTGGATAAAGAATCGAAAAAGTGGGTCTTGCGGTGAACGAGGACAAGACGAAGTATCTGCTGTCATTAAAGAAAGAATCGGCGCACCATCGCCTTGGCAGCCAAGTCACCGTTGATAGCTACAAGTTTGAATCGGTGAGGGACTTCGTCTCTTTGGTGGGCAATTGAGAAGTAAATTCCTCTCTCGACAAACAAAGATCATGCTCTATAAGTCCCTCATCATACCAGTCCTGATGAACGGCTCATAATCCTGGACAGTGTCAAGGGAAGATGAAATGGCCTTTGGAGTATTTGAGAGAAAAGTTCTCCGGAAGATTTATGGTCCTTCCCGTGATGCCAACGGCGAGTATCGAAGGAAATTGAACGATGAGCTGTACGGGCTTTACTCAGACCTCACCATAGTCCAGCGGATTAAAGCCCAAAGGCTCCGCTGGTTAGGACATGTTATGCGAATGGACAAAGAAGCTCCAGCACATAAGATTTTCCTATCGAAGAAAGAAAATCAATACCGATACACTCAAGGCTACTAGAAATTGTTCCCATTTATCCGTTGGAAATTTTGCTTCGGACATATTTTTTAGCTTGTGTAGACACAGGGTAATATTTACAGTTGTGTTGAACACACTCGCTACTATTTTCGCCGCGGAAAGGAACACTAGGAAAAGGAACGGAAATAATGGAGGGAAAGAACGAAGAAATGGAGTCCACATAACGAACTATTTTGCGCCAAAAGCAATACTTGTTATAATTATAACTCAATTGATTCCAATAAATACATGTTTTAGAATCCACTTAAAAGCTCGAATGTCACAAAGACGTCATCAGCCTACATCTTCTGTTTATATATTTCCGAAATATAAATATTACGCAGTATTTGAAAAATACAACAAAAGAAAACACTAAAATGCACATTAAAAGGAATAAAGTAAAAAACAATCTCGAATCTCGCAAACCCGCCACTGGCCGTGCAGCTGTGTGTGTGTTAATTATCTGAAGAGAATTTTGAAAGAGAGACGCAATTTAACACAGAGCTGCCATATAGTTCGTTTATCGCGAATCAAAATGTTTAGCCTCTGCAGTTGACGTAACCATAGAACGTAAAGTCATAAATAAATCACAAGAGAGAATTTCGATGGGAATTGTCAAATAATGATATACATACATCCGACGGCATTACCTTGCATAAATCGAGAGTACTTAGTTCGATATCTAAAGAGTACTCCAATTGGAGTATCAGAGTACTCCAAATGTAGTCCTTTTTCATAAAAAATGTTGGTCCAAAAAACATCGTGACGTCCTAGGACTGGACCAACTACTACAACGTTCGCTTTGTTTCTGGTACTTCAAGTCTGGTTACAGTCAGAGAACTTTGGAATGTACTCCAATGTGTTGTTACTCCTTTGAGTATTTACTGTCAGAGCGATCGTGCCGTGATTTTGTCGATAAAGCACGAGCAATGATCGGCTTTCAATAAGCTGGTCCGCTGAGGCAATACAAAGGATTACAATTGGAGTACTCTAATATTACAAAATTGGGTCACATGATCCAATGATTTTGACAGTGCAGAAGACCTAAAAAAGCTTTCCTTAAAATGTTTGAAACGGGTTTTGTTAAAAGGTTTATTTGAAAAAAGTTTCTTTAAAAATATTTGTTTAAAGAAGTTTCATAAAAAAAAATGAGCTAAAAAAGATTTTTTTAAAGTCCATTAAAAAATCTTCAGAAATTTAATTTAAAAAGTTTCCTGTATTTTTTTTTTAATTACGTCTAATAAGTTTTTTTTAAAGAAAGAAGAAGAAGTGTTTGAAAAAATTTGGTTACAATGCTTTATTTAAAAGAAGTTTTTTAAAGTCTCCTCAAACAAATTTATTTAAGTTATTTTTTTTTATTTGGTTACAAACTTTTCTAAACAAATTTTAGTCGAAAAAGAAAAAAAATTTAATTTTTATGTGAGTTCTATATATTCCTTTACTTCTGAAGATAAAGTATGTTAGTTATTTTATCTCTATCAGGTGTGGATATTTTTATTTTTTTGACGTTTTTTGGTTATAAATAAAAAAGTTAATGCTTGTTTTTGAATAAAATTGATTTTTATTATAGATTTTGAGATGCTAAAAAAGAATATGTTTGGTTTTTTATAGCTTACAACAGAAATTTTCAAGTTAAAGACCTCCAAAATTCATGCATTTTTCTAAAAAACTATTTTTTGGGGTTGTTTTTGGTTTTTTTCGTTTCGGTTTAGGTTCCGGTTTCGTTTTCTACATTTATTTTGAGATTTCCAAAAATAAACACGAAAAAAATGTGTGAGGAAAAAAAATGTATTTTTAAGATTATCACTAAGCTACGAAGTTGAGATAGTTAAAAGTAAATCTGAATTTTGATTTTTTTTTTTTTAAGCCAAAAATAACCCCAAAAAATCGTTTTTTAGCAAAATGCATGCATTTTGACGGGGTGTAAAAGTAGGTCGCCTCCCAGTTGCTGCACCCTGGATAACGCTAAATGACCTACATAACCTACACGGCTAGTTTCTTGTATTGCCGGTTCTACGAGAACGGCACCAGTACTTGTGCTGTACCCATCGTGCCGAAACGACCCGGGCCGTTTTCTTATATCGACCCGGCCAAGAGCAATACACTCGGGGTGACCCTGTCTGACATTTAGGCAGGGCTACACCTCGCTACAACAACAACAACAACAACAACAAAATTGACCACTTTTTTATCCTCTTTTTTGGAATAATCGAACCAATAATTTCCCAAAATTTTATCGGCTGCTGATTAGTAGGTGATGATAACTGATTATGATTGTGTTATGGTTATGGAAATGTAACTAAACTTTTAAGAACGAAGTCTAATAAAAATGATATGGTATCACTGCAAAAAAGAGCGAATTGCAAAAAACGAAGCGGCATTAAAATAAACTAGAAGAAGCAGCAGCAGCCAACTGTAGTAGAAAAGCGTGGAAAAGTGCAGATAATTTTTCATTTGTTAAATAAAGAAAATATTTTGCAAGCTAAAAGAAATAATCCTATAAATCAACATATCAACGGACGGGATATTTCTGAAGCCAAAAAGCAATTGGAAATTTAACCTAAAAGGTTACTTTGTGTAGGAATCGTGCAAATTGTTGGTGTTCTGTACAAGGGCGGCAATTCTGTGAGCACAGGTAAGCAAAGTGTATTTGTCAAGAAGTGAAATATTACGTTAACGTAAATTTGCAATAGAACGCATCACGTACAGGCGAAAGAAATAGAGCCGACGACGACAATAGCCAGAAGACCAGCAGAAATAAAGGAGGAAAGGCAAACCAAAGCTATTACAACAAAACCACCAATATATAGCAACAACGGTCGACAATTGCTTTTGGTACCTCCATTTTTGCATTTTATTTTATATTGGCGCATACACCCGTCTTGGCAGTTAACGCAACGTTTTTGTGTGAGTGGGGGAGAAAACCATATAGATGAACAGAGCAAGCAGCAAAGGAGCATAACATTTAGGTATTTTTCAAGTCGGCTACACCGTGTGTGACACTAGTGCTTAACATTGAAATCTTAATTTTTTGTAGGAAAATCCAAGAAAATATTTGCCAATAGGACAAGAGGCTGTGTGTAGCTATTGTACTTACTGAATTCAACAGTGCTGGTGCGATCGTCATAAATATTCAAGTGTAATATTGTATAATTAGAAAAAAGGAGTTGATAACTGCAACTGCAGCTGAGTATTGCGTGTGTGAAAAAGTAAGACGAGTGCATCAAAAAAATGGAAAAGAGAATAGAATTGGAAAGACGCGCACGTAAAGCGAATCAGGTAAGCAATTAAAAAAAATTGTTTTCTATTAATATGTAAAGCGTTCCTTAATCATTTTCAATGCTAAAATTTTTGGTTTTCGCCAAAGTAATATTACCTACCAAGTTGCTGTGCGCTAGTATCTACTTTTGCCGCCCTCCCTTTGTTTTAGCAACTTAAAGGCAGCCCCATTTATGTAGCACATCTTTTGTATCAGCAGGTTGTTTAAGGGGTTAGTTGGTGTGTGTCCACATGCAGACACAGGGTGCCCAGGTACAAAAGTTTTTCTCTTCACGATCAAGTTTATAGCAAAGAAAATTTGTATTAATTTGTGATAAAATTAATCTGCATTAAATGCGCGTTTAACATACAAATAAACGCGCGGCTTGAGGAGCCCCAAAACTCATACACGGCCAGGCATACATACACGCGAGCACTTAGTACATGTTGTACAGGGCGAACCGTGTGTAGGCATTGCGATTATTTACATACGTACAAATATCTGTACATTATAGGGATGTAAAACCACGGATGTCGCAATGTCTCGAAATTTTCGGGTTTGCTTTTTTTTTTTGTGATTGTCTTAAATCCACACGAGAATTAGCGACAAATCATATACATATGCTGGGTCTACCACTCCTACTACCGCAAGTTTTCTACAAATTTAATTAAGTGATTTTATTATGTAATATCTTCTACCAAAAACGGAGTTAACACGAAAACTCTTATCAGCTATGCCGTTGTAGCTCCCGAAGGAAATAATTCGGGATAGGTGATGGAAATTCACTACCAATGAGAGAACTGTTAATGCCATACCTTTTTTACGCATTTTAAATCAAATTCTCCAACTATTTCATTGAGATAAGAATTATTGGATGTATATTATTCGTATGGCAGCCGAAAAACAAACAGTCAAAAAAATTAAATTCACATAAGGCCAACAAAAAAACTAGTTATAGGCGAGCACATAAACCTCCCAGTTGGAAATATATGCATACGGCATCAGTACCCAGTTGGAAATATATGCATATGGCATCAGTATTTCAGGCATGAATTGAAGCTTTGTATGCATGCCAGTCTAAATGCTCGTTCATTTCCATTTTACTCGTCTTGTTTCGCAGGGAGCTAGCATACACTATCCCTTCTTTTGAACTACTTCCGTATGCTTGTACATATTAATACTGAACGCATACCGTGGTACTAGTACACATACATACTTTATAAGTACAAAATCACTAGTTCTGCATGGTGCGTACATAAATAAAATTCATATTCATACATCTACCAAGATCCAAATGAGGACAGATTGCCCAACTTTGAACCAGCTTACGATCTCGAAAAATGTCCTTGCAATATCGATATAGTACATTGTGGTGAGACATGCTGGGGTCCATACGGTTGGCTGTATTCATATATTCATTAGTTCCATGATTCAGAGTTGTGCCACGATCACTCATTAGTCTCTGTCATGGACTTAGAAGGATGGCTTGAAGTTTGTCCAGGAAATTCATACTAAAATGGAACATTTCCATAGACAATAAAGAAAAAGCAAAGAGCATTCAACTATGCAAGTAAAATACATTCAGTAAGGTGTATTTTTGCAAATTTCATTACTTTTCACTGATACAGAATGCATTCCTCAAGCATATATATCACTCATTCAACATGCTTTCTCATGCCAACTTTGAATTTATCCAAAGTATCCCAGTGGGAAAAGGTAATGTTTGGTAATGTATAAAGTAATGTATATCCCCTATAAAACTTTTTATGTATAATGGAATTCATGCATAACTTTTTCTACAGCAATATCATAGGAAAAGTAATGTTTTTGAAAAATAAAACCTTACGAAATACATTACATGGGAAGATTTTTCAAATATTTTTTTCATGAGTTACTTTGCTCATACTTTTTTTCATGGATGAAAAAGGTAATGCATTACCTACTTTCCCACTGTCATATTAAACAAAGTAATAGTGAACTTCACAGTTCTCTCTTATTTGTAGGAGTTTTCTCGTCAAATGAAAAAAATATTAACCCGTTCTGTTTAAGATTTTTAAATTTTGTCAATAGTGTGAAGAAATAGCAAAATGTTTCATATAAATACAATATCTACCACTTGCCTCTGTTCTTTGCACGTTTAAATAGAGTTTAGAGTTCAGATCAGCTAACACATTTTAGATAAGATGAATGGTCCAATCTTTTTTCAACTGGATCTTACACCGAAAACGAAACTGTAAGCGATTAAAATCGATTCATGAACCCTGTGGGTTCGGGGTTTAGAATATGCCCGTGGTGGAATGCGACTAAAATCCATTTCGACCACGGTCACGGGGTTGATGAAATCGCCAATGGGAATAGTACCACAAGGGGGTTCGGCAGCTGTGAGAGCATAGACTCAATACTGTACAACTCTGTTTGGTCAGTCACGCCCCTCTTACAACAGCTACAACGAAGCCGATTAACCGTTATTTTAATGAAAAAAACAACGAAACCGTTTCAAAATCCAGAAACGGTTCCAAACAGGTTGGTACTTTTTTTAAAAAGTGATTACTTCATTTCGCGGACACATATTTTCCTTGATAAGACGGTACCCTGGTTTTGTATTCAATACTCGCCATTTTTATAATGCAAAGGTTCGAAAAGAGGTAGATTCCAAAGTGGCCAAAGTTACTCCGTTACTGTTTGGGCTAGCATATTTCCCGGTATTGATAATTTTTTGGCCTGAGCAAATGCTATCTAATTTTTCAGTAAAACAATTAATTGTATGGGACACAAAAACTGTGCTTTGATGGCAAAGGGTTAATACGCTTCTTTACATTTTTTTGAAGGAAAAACTCCTACAACAACAAAATATTTCCGTTGTCAATTCTACCTTGTTGAATTCGCGTTGAATTTATCTATCTGATGAACTCAATTTTTTCACAAAAAATGTGTTTATCAAAATGATCCATTTTAAAAAACTGCATAAAAAATTCTTTTAGAATCCGAAAAACTTACATTTTTCTGTTATGGAAATAACTTCCGAAAATCTGCAATTACACAATTACAAATACATTAACCAACCGCTCCAATTCCTACAATGTTATTGCCAAATTTGGGAGCTTATAGATGTTGTTGTTGTTGTTGTTGTTGTTGTTGTTGTTGTTGTTGTTGTTAACAAAAAAAAACACTCCCCGAAGGTTTTGGGGAGTGATGCCGAAGTTGACAGTCCTTGGCCGGATATGACCCCGGTACGCTGCGGTACTGCCCGACTGTGGTAGCAATTTGGTATGACCAGTGGAACCTTCTCGGTCATGGCATCCCTCCATCCATGAGGAAGGAGAAGATGGGTAATGAGAGGTGAGAGGCATCATATCCGTAGATCAACCATCGAGTAGCACGTCAATTACCTATGTGCATATTAGTCGCCTCTTACGACCGGTATGCCTACCTCGGGCATATTCTAAACCCCTAACCCGCAGAGGTTTCCTCTAGTTAGAGAATAGTTCTTTTTAGACTTTACTACGCTTACTTCTTTCGAATATTCCAAGGGCGATGAGATAGCTCTTCTCACGGACATTTCGAGCCGTAGTTTCTTTCTATTTTTCGTTCGATATCATTATCGATGCTTACAATGTCCGATATGAATCGCAAAGAAGTATGTCAGTTTTGATATTTTTATATGGGTTGGAGTGATACCTTTTGTTTGAGAATGTGTAAGAGTAGGTCGCCTCCCTGTTGGTGCACCCTGGGTAAAGCTAAATGACCTACATGACCCACACGGCTAGTTTCTACGTATTGCTGGTTCTACGAGAACGGTACCAGTACTTGTGCTGTACCCATCGTACCGAAACGACTCGACCTGTTTTTTATATCGACCCGGCCAAGAGCAATACACGCAGGGTGACCCTAGGTCATTTCGGGTCGTTTCGGTACGATGGGTACAGCACAAGTACTGGTACAGTTCCCGTAGAACCGGCAATACGTAGAAACTAGCCGTGTAGGCCATGTAAGTGATTTAATGTTACCCAGGGTGCACCAACGGGGAGGAGACCTACTCTTACACCCCTATTAGTAAAGGGTTAGTCAAGGATGAATTGCATCATCTGTTCATATCTCTAGAATTGATCCCCTTGCTTGAGAATATGCGACCAGACAAGTATACTTTCTACGCATATAATTATGCTACACCAATTAAAACTGAGTTATTCCAAAGACGCCCATAATCTTTCAATTTTAGCCCACTGTCAACTAAAGGTATCCATCACGTTTCTACGTACTGCCGGTTCTGCGAGAAAGGTACATGTGCTTGCGCAGTACCCTTCGTACCGAAACGACCCAGGTTGTGTTTTTTTTATATACAGCCTGGCCAAGAGCAGTACACCCGAAGTGACCCTGTCTAACGTGTCACGATTCCTCCCCCTAAATCACGGACCATTGTCGTTAGAGATTAGCTCTACGATTTTGTGCAGGGTACTGAATTGATTCCCCCATACTATTTTCGTTGGTACACCTTGATTTTTTTACATTGGCCATTTGAGAAAAAAGTTAAGCGACTACTTTTAAAATAGTTACTATTTTAGTTACTATTTTAAATACAAAGTAGTTAGGTACCTACACATTTCTACTTATCCATGGCAATGTGAAAGAAGTGTCGACATATGCGAGTAACAGCACACATAGCATCACAAAGTTATAAGTTCATATCAATGTCTCATTGGTGGTTGATATTGTATTCGAGGGAATGGAGAAGCAACAACTCGCAAATATGTGCGTATACGTTTGTATATAGTCACATCTCACATAGCACAACTTTCCGCCACTTTTCTTGATTGCACAGTTGAATCGTGTGACGTTTTGGTGTTGTTGCTACTGCTTCCATAACGTCAATTTCTTGACATTTCCCTTTGCTTAGTTCCGTTTTGCATCTTATGCCATTCTCTGTGTGTGTATCTCGCAATATCGTCCATTCCTTCATCCATGCTAAATTCGCCGTAGGTATATGCGCCATATTCGCTGCCATGTTGGCTTGTTGTGGACTTTCGAGACATTGGTTGGTGTGTCGAATTACGTAAGCGCCTTGAGTGTTTTAGGATTTTACATCATTGAACACTGGATTGCTGGCTTTTCATTTGATTTCTTCGATATTTGTTTGATTAGATTCAAGGGACGTTTTCTTTCACCTTTGCTACAAGTTGAGATTCTAGACAAATCTCCTACAATTTAATCGATTTTTCCTTGGTTTTGGTTTTTTGTTCTTCATTTTTTTCTTGCGTTCACACACTCACAACGCGACGCACAATAAGCGGTCGGTCGGTCATTTATGAACGCTTGCTCGAGTGCAACTAGTTTCATCTTTGTTGCGCTCGCAGCGTTGGGGACCAGTTGGAGCTAAAATGGGGCGACAATCTTTTTGCTTTCGGCATTCCACTTGTTTCACCCACATTCAAGAAAATTTGTTTGGTTGTGTGGATGGAATACCAAATCGTTTCTATCTGGTTTTTGCAGAAATTTTTGGGGAAACCTTTTGGAATGGTACCTAATCTTTCTGTAACTAACAGCGTGTGTTTTGTTTTGTTTGCTTTCAAATACTTTTACCGCCCGCCCTACCTACCAGTTTATTGGCTCAACTGTATTTTTTTTACCCAGTAAGCTTTATTTATTTTGCTAACAATTTACTTCTATACCCTGCAAAAGATGAGACTAGCCTAGTCAAGCTCAATCTGGGATGAGTGCGACCCATGCCAGTTTTGATCTCTAATATGGAGTGATCCCTTTGTTTGAACATGTCCCATATATAGACTAATTGGTCCTTTTTATGCCTAAACGGGTATTGTGGTACAGATCCAACTTGGTAATAAAAGTGATCAATTTAATGTGATCTTTTTAACTATTTCGACGCCTAAGAGGAAGATCACCCTATTTTAAATTTTTTTTCAAAAACAACCTATCTCAGAATTTGTTTGAAAAACGCCATAGTTGAATTTTTTGTTTCCAATAAAACCTTTTTTTTCAAATTCGGCTTAAGAACGCCCTATTATCTGATAATTAGTTTCAAAAACAAATTAGGTTGATATGTATCTGTATAAATATTCAAATATATGGGTCACCGAGCTTGCTCGGTGCTATCAATTTAGCGCTAACCTTACTTACCCAAAAATAATCCCAAAATTATCTCAAAAAGACCCTTAAATGTTCCCGAAATGATACGAAATTGAACCCAAAACGACCCGAAAATGATTCCCAAATGACCCCAAAAACACCCTTAAATGTACCCTAAAATGATCCCAAAATTCTCCAAAAATGTTCCCAAAATGACCCAAAAATTATCCCAAAATGACTCCAAAATGATCTCAAAATAGCCCCAAAATTATTCCAAAGTGACCCCTAAATGATTCTAAAATAATCCAAATATAATTCCAAAACAAGTAAGGAAAGCTGTCTTCGTTTGTGTCGAAGGCTAAATACCTTTCATGAATAAGCGTCACGATTTTCACTGTTTAATCCCAGTACAGCCTGTGTGAATTTAACTTTAGCTCATACCGAAATTATCGGAACTATCGATTATATGGGGGCGATGTGTTATATTGGTCCAATATCATTGATTTTTAACATCGACATTCCAAATTCTAAAATAGCAACAGTTACGAAATTTCACGTTCCTACCGATATAATTACAGGACTTATAGCCCAAAATCCGCTTATCGGAACAATCGATTGTATGGGGGCTATGTGAAATATTTATCCAATCTCGATGATTTTCAACATCGATATTTCACATATAAAAAAATCGATGCTTCCAAAATTTCACGTTCCTACGTGTTTAATTACAGGAGTTATAGCCCAAAATCCGTTTATCGGAATAATCGGTTGTATGGGAGCTATATGTAATATCGGTCCGATCTTGCTGGTTCCGACAAATGATTCCTATATTGGAAAATGGTGGCCGCATACCAAATTTCAGCCAAATATCTCAAAAACTGAGGGACTAGTTTGCGTTCAAACAGACAAGACAGACAGACGGCCATGGCTAAATCAACTTATCTCGTCATCCTGATCATTTCGGTATACTTATTGATGGGTCTATCTCTTCTTCTTCTCATATTTACAAACATCGGACCAAAGTTATAATACCATTTCATGTTCATGAAAGGTTTAAATATACAATACAAATACAATACGATAAAATGGTAACCCTGGGCGGCTACCTTACTTGAAAATATTTTATACGGGTGATACATTAGCGCAAATGATTAAAGAAGATTTATTGGAGATAATCTCCGTGTGTATATCCATAGCATTAGTTGGTATGTCGGCGAAAATACCTTTCATTTGATACCCATATTGGCAACCACTAGTGGATAGTCTTAGAATCAATCATACTATCTATATTCAAAATTTCATCCAAATTGGTCAAGCGGTTCCCGAGATAGTCTGGATATACAAATATACAAATATTTTCTTCAGAAAAAAAAATGAATGTGTTACTTTTCGTCAGACAAAAAACAAAAGTATTAGTTTTCGTCAGATGCAAAATTTCTGGTGTTAGTTTTCGTATGGCACGTTGTTGTTGTTGTAACGAGGTGTAGCCCTGCCCAAATGTCCGACAGGGTCCCCCGCGTGTATTGCTCTTGGCCGGGTCGATATAAAAAAAACGGCCCGGGTCGTCTCGGTACGATGGGTCCAGCACAAGTACTGGTACCGTTCTTGTAGAACCGGCAATGCGTAGAAGCTTTTTTCTCAAGACGTAAAAGCTTTGCTTTTAGGCAAACCACAGTATTTACGGTGAACGAGCTTTTATACTGCTTAGTGGAAGATCGCGCTATTTCAAAATATTTTTCAAAAACGTCCCATCTCAAAATTTGAAGAACACTATTCCAAATTAAATTTTTTTTTTTCAATGACAAACTATTTCAAGATTTGGTTCAATAATAAATATTTTAAAAATTGTGATCTCCTCAGCAGTAGAAATGTAAGAACTTTAAATGGTCACCCTGTACCAGCAAATATTTATTCATTTACATCACTCTGCGAAAAAACTTGGGGTATGATATCAGAGTACTGTTGTTGTTGTAGCGAGGTGTAGCCCTGCCTAAATGTCTGACAGGGTCACCCCGAGTGTATTGCTCTTGGCCGGGTCGATATAAGAAAACGGCCCGGGTCGTTTCGGCACGATGGGTACAGCACAAGTACTGGTACCGGTCTCGTAGAACCGGCAATGCAAGAAACTAGCCGTGTAGGCCATGTAGGTCATTTAGCGTTACCCAGGGTGCACCAACGGGGAGGCGACCTACTTTTACACCCCTGTACTCCTGTGGAATTGTTTTTTATATTAAGATCACCTTTCTATATGAAAATTTTGTTCTTTGCACAAGACCTGAAAATTTGGCTTTCAAAACTATCCCAAAAACCTCACAGTTTTAAATAAATATTAATTAATTCTTAAATAATTTCTTTTTACAGATCACAGAGTTAAATCTGGATAATTGCCGGAGTACAAGTATTGTTGGCCTTACAGATGAGTACACTGCGCTCGAGTCTTTGAGCTTAATCAATGTTGGTTTAACCACACTAAAAGGTTTCCCCAAGTTGCCCAATTTAAAAAAGCTCGAACTTTCAGACAATAGGTAAATTTATAATTATATAATCATCATTCGGAATTTTGTATACTAATTTTCTCTTTTTCTATTTATCACTATCCAGAATATCAAATGGCCTCAACTACTTGACCACAAGCCCAAAATTACAATATCTAAACCTGTCGGGCAATAAAATTAAAGATCTTGATACGCTCAAACCGCTGGAAGAATTCAAACACTTACAAGTTTTAGATTTGTTCAATAATGAAGCAACTCAAATTGAGAATTATCGTGAGAAAATTTTTGGCATGTTAAAATCCTTGAAATTCCTGGATGGGTAAGTTAAGAATATATGCCAAGTTGATGTATATTTATTTGAAAATGGTTTTCTGTTTCAAGTTTTGATGCAAATGATGTTGAAGCGCCTTCAGACGGTGATGACGATGATGAAGTAAATGGCAATGATGATGAGGATGAAGGTAAGTGTTAACTAGGTGTGATATACTGATTTGAAAATGTTTCGTATGCTGTTAGGCTATACTCATAATTGAGGTAGTGTATAAGCTTAGCTTTTTTACGGGGTTTTCAATATTTTGAGTTCGTAGCTTTGATCTACACGATCTTCTCTATTTAAAACAAGCAGATGCCAGCAACTTTGTCCAGAAAATTTCGAAAAATCCTCTAAATGCAGTTTTTTCATACCTATATTGCTCCAGCGCCACCTAGCGGGTTTCTTTTTTGTAACCGAGTTTTTGATTGCTTGATATGCCGACGTTGCAAAAACGAAGGGAATCGGATCATAAATATTTTTACAAATATAGGGGGAAAAATATAGCCTACATATGTCGAGAGAAATTATCCAAAGAATAAACTATCAAAGTAGCAGTTTTTGAACCAATTAAAAACGCCTACATTTCTATATATAGAAAAGTTGACAGTTTATGCTTTGAATGAGTTCTCTCGACATAGGCTCTATTTCCCCGCTAGATGGCGCTGACGTCACTATTTGCATATGTTTGATATGTAATCAACTCGGTTACACAAAAAACACCTAGATAGTGCTGAAGTCGAGATATTGCTACTCATTGGAAGGTTAACTTTCATTTATTTAACTCCACTTTATGTTGCAATTCCATGCCACTTTCACTATCATTTGTACCATACAACATTTCACCATAGAACAGAGTAAGTTCATATATCCAAGAGCGAAGAAGAACTCATGCCAACTCCCCAACTTTTTCAGACAAACAAAATGCGTTTTGTCTAAATGGTATAGAAATTGATTTGGATGAGTTGGAAGAGTTTGAGAGGCGTGTGAAAGCAAAAAAACAGTTGCATGGTACACAAACGACACACAAACAAAATGCTGCTGTCAATGAAATTGATGATTTGGATGAGTTATTAAAAGAAATAAAATTAAAAGATGCTCTTTCTGCTGATGAGTTAGCCCAAACACGTCAGAACACAAACACAAAAGTAACACAGCCAACAGCGTGTGAAGAAAGTGCCAGCAGCAGCAAAACAGCAGACGCTGATGATGCAACTAATGCACCGCCATTGCCTTTTGCTCTGATACTCTATTGGTTTTTAGCGATATTAAATTTGGCGAATGCCTCGCTTTGTAAGCATTCAACAACTGTATCGACGGTATTTTCAATTAATTAAACTTTACATTTTTTTTTGTTTCTTTTATTGCAGACTCCGTCGATGAAGAGGAGTATGGTAGCTCGGACGTATCAACATCGGATGTTTCGTTATCGGAGGTGTGTAGTTTTTGAAAATAATAATACAAATATTTGATATTGATTTTATTTTCTTTATTGCTAGGTATATAATGAAGATTTAGAGGAGGATAACTCCGAATGGGACGAAGACAATGCTGTTGAAGATGAAGACGAAGATACGGATGAGGACGACAGCGATGGCGATGGTGACGGCGAAGGCAATGTCTCCAAAGCATCAGCCGGCAAAGAAAAATCACCAGCAAATGCTAACGCTACCGCCAGCGCCGCAAAACCAGAGGCTGCTGATGGTGACAACAAAGACGGCGAAGAGGAGGAGGAAGCTGGTGGTGAGTACTAATCTACTAAATAAATTAGCTGACATTTTAAAACGCCTCATATGCTCAATCCATTTGGTGTAGAGTTCAAATAAATGAATATTTTCCCATTTCTAATTTACTTTTTCTCGTTACAAGTTTAAGAATTCTCATTACAAATAATGTTTTCTCATTACAATTTACTTTTTCTCATTTTAGTTTATGTTTTCTCATTTTTGGGTGGAAAAGGTTTAGTCAAATGATGGTTTTTTTTTTTTTTTTTGGTTTGATTGCTGTGGCTGGGATTAAATCCTCATATGCCAGGTTATAATCCAACAAGTACGGTCACTTTCAATTATATTATCAATTCAACTTTTAAAGGTTTCATTTCATTTATTATTCTCTTTTAATTAATTATTCTTTCAAAGTACCATCAGTTCAAATATTAAGTTTTTCATTCAAATTAATAAAACGACACCAAGTAATTTTTGGTTAAGTAAATTCCACATGGTTGTGGAGACCAAATCACAATTTTTTAATTTTTCCTTATAAGTTCCGTTATTTGTAGAAAACAGTTATCCATTAACGACAATGTACATAATTAAAACAGTTTCACTTTTATATATTTTCATTTAAAGTAATTAACGATATTTTGTATAGCACGAAATAGTTTTTTCTTTAATTAACTTTTTTTGTTGAGTAGCAAGATTTATCATCACGGACAGTTTCCTATACCCAACCAAAAGTTGCACATTTCTATAACTTGGTTGGGATGAGAGATAAATTTTGCTAACTCGACGCGACGACGTCTAAAAACGAACTGAAAAAATTAAAATTCACCGTTTTTTACGTCTCGGTTAAGCGTTCAGCAGAATTAGTACGTCAGTACGTTGAAACGCAAATGATTGTATAGAAATCTTTTTGAGAGAAAATAGGTAGAGAGGTAGTTTTTTTTTAATTAAATGAGAAATGCCGTTTTTCAGATAAATGGAGAAATATCGTTTATTTTAGGTAAAAAATTTTTTTTTTTTTTTTTTTTTTTCAATTAAAGAGAGAAAAATATTATTCAGTAAAAGGCAGACGAAATGTTTTTTTTTTTTTTTCAAGTAAAAGAGAAATATCGTATGGTATTTTACCAAAAAAAAATGTTCAGTAGAAGTTATACAAATCGTTTTTCCATTAAAAAAAAAGAAATATAGTTTATTTTAGCAAAAAAAAAAGAATTCAGAAATGTAGAATTTTTTTTATAATTTTTTTTTTTTTTTTTTGAAGAGAGAAATAGAAATTTTTCAGTAATAAGTAGACAAATATTTTTTATTTAATTTAAAGAGAAATATCGTTTATTTTAGCAAATATATTTCTCCCCTTTAATTCAAAAATGTATGCATCAACCTTTTAATGAAAAGTTGCTTTTAACCCCTTTTTATTAAATATTTTATGAGTTCCCCTTTTACTTGAATAGAAAATGCGTTTCCTTTTTACTCCCATCCTTTAATTTTATACTGATGAGTTTCTTACTTTTTACTTCACAGATGATGAACCGCAGGCCCGAGGAAAGAAAAGAAAACTTGATGGTTAAAACACAAAAAAGTGCTCCATATTGACGACGCATCATCATAGCATTTTTTTTTTTTTAAACTCCAATTAACGTTTTCTACTACATATTTTAATTTAAAACAAAAAGCAAAAAAGAAACAAACACAAAAGTGGCAACACAAGACAAAATAACTCATTTCAGTTTATATACATAAATGAAAGCGCAAGAAAATAGCCGAAAATATTAGATCAAGATATATGTATTGTAAAACACACAACAGTTAAGATTATCCAACAAAAAAATAGTACCATAGATTTGTGAAAATAGCAGCAAACCAGACACACGTCAATATTACACTTGACTACATATACCATATAGCAAAAGAGCATAAAAGGAATACAACTTTTAAGAGAAATTCAGATAATTTAAAGAAAGGGGGAAACATTTCAAAGTCGTGTAATCTAATGTAAATTGCCGTACGCAACGAGGAATATATTGAAAAGTTTTAATAAATAATAAGTAAATAAGCAAATGGATTTACAATGGGAACATTTAATGAATGAATAATTAAAATAACAACGGCATTAAGCAAGCAACAGAGCGTTAGTAACAAAAGAGTACATATAAATAAATATATATAAAAAGTTATAATAGTGCTTATTTTAAGCATGACCTATGTAAGGAAGTAAAACAACAAAAAAAGCAAACAAAAAACGGGAAATTGTATGATGTGCAACTTGTAACTTGTAACACCTCTAGAAACACCAACATCCATAAACAACCAATGACTTCTGTAAAACTATAAAAAAAAATTAATAACAAAAAATTTACAGCACAGCTGTCATCAGAACGAAATTTCATGATCAATAAGACTTTTGCATTGGTCTAATGGCGCTGATTTTAATGTCTAAATTTTTATGTAGTACGAAGAGAAGTCAGTTAAATATACAAAAATCAAAAAATAATAATTATATAATATATGTATATGTATATGTGAAAGACTGGGGGTTGAAGAAGAAAACGATTTTTTTATGTGAATGAAAGGGAACTTTATAAAATGTTTAATAAAAAGGGATACAAAAAATAGTTATGCAGTATGAGGTAGAAAAATTGGCTTTTAATATGAAGGAAGAAACAACGTAAATTTAGATAACGATATTTCTTTCTTATAATTAAAAAAAAAAGAACGATACATTTTTACTGGAAAATTTGTTGACCCCTTTTTATTAAACATTTTAAAAAGGTATATACAAAAAATTGTGCAGTGAAAGGTTGACAAATCGTGTTGTCAATTGAAAGGAAGAAATATCGTATACATATTTAAGTAACGATATATCTGCCTCTTATTGAAAAAACTGTTGTCTACCTTTCACTAAAGATTTTTTTACCCCTTTTTATTAAACATATTAAAAAGTGATGGACAAAAAAATTTATCAGTAAAAGGTAGACAAATCGTATTGTCCATTATGAAAGAAATATCGTTCATTTATTTTAAAATGTTAAAAAAGTATAAAGTATAGAGCTGTTCAGTAAAAGGTACACACTTTTTTTTTTGTTCAACTCAAATGAAGGCATATCGTATATTGAAGTAACTATATTTCGGCCTTTTAATTGATAAAACTGTTGTCTACCTTTTGCGAAACACATTTTTTTCCCCTTTTTATTAAATATTCTATAAAGAGATAAACAAAAAATTTTTCATAAAGGTAAACAATTAGTTTTTTCAATTAAAAGAAAGAAATGTCGTATATTTAATTAACGAGATTTCTGTATTTTAATTGAAAAAAAAAAAAAAAATGTGGTCAACCTTTTACTGAACTATTTGTTTACTCCTTTTACAATTTAATACAAATTTTTATGCATGAATTTCTTCTTCACTCCTAGCCTTACATGTATGTATAAACGGTTAAAAAACAACACCCTAACCGTCAGATTAATGAAGCATAAATTGTTTATTGTTTAGTAGCATTAACTAGTTACTTATACAGAAAGTTTATTAATATACATACATAAATACACCCATACAAATACACAGCAACTTGGAAAGTTATTGGGCCTTATACATAAAAGGCGAGCATTTGCTCAAACTCGATTTTTTGAGTAAGAGCTTGGTATGTATTTCGTTTTTTTTTTTTATAAAAACAAAGAGGACACCTTCTACTTACTCGAGCGAGCGCTCAACTTTTATGCATTAGGCTCATAAACTCTTAATTCCCTTAAATAAGATTTGTACAATTTATTTTTATGTTTACTTTTTTGTAAATTAGCGCAAAGTACAAGCACATAATACATATATATAAACTCATTTCACCATTCGATTAATTTTTACCTGTCACTTAAATTGTGTTGATTATAAATAATTGTAACTATACTTTGTTTTTGTACAAAATTCAGTCAACACAATCTTGCAAAAATCGTATATTTTTTAACCAGCCATTAAATTACATTATATACTAAGCTAGTTTCCTTTTTCTCGTGTTTTGGGTTTTAGTGTATTTAGGGCACAACCCTTATGCCAAGTTAGTTCTTTTCCTGTTTGCTTATTTACCACATTTTCTTGAGCCATTATCTTTTTTTTAGTCTCCATTCCAATTTATTCTTCGTATTGTCATTTAATATATTGACTCATTATACATTTACTGTAGTTTAATATTGAAAGAGTGGGAAAAATGTTAAAAGCGTACATATTTATATATATACAAATACTAACTTTTTACTGTAAGATTTTGTCATAATTGCAGCATTGAAAGTACTTTTTCTCAACACACAGGACACACACAATGTATTATTTGACAAAAATAATAATAAAAAAAGAGAAAAATCATTTTAAAAAGCTCTTTTCACTTGAACGGAAGGAACAGTTTTCAAAAGCTTCCAGCCTACAATTCTTTTCAACAGCGCACTACACCATTTCCTGTTGGATTTTAGAAAGCGTCAATTGGATTTTAGAAAACCAAGAAAAATTAAAAATTTATGCTTTCTCAATTCCAATTTACGCTTTCTTAAATCCAATTTACTGTGCCTTACCCTTTCTAAAGGGCGTACATTGGATTTCAGAAAGCGTCAACTGTACTTAAGGAAACATAAATTGATGTTTTTTTTTCAATTTTCTAAAATCCAATTGACACTTTCTAAAATCCAATTGACTTTCTGAAATCCAATTAACAATTCTAAAATCGAATTGACTCTTTCTAAAATCCAATTAACGCTTTCCAAAATTCAACTTGAAATTGTGTAGTTCAGAATTTGTTTAATTACTACTTTAGAAATTTTTACAAAATTTCGTTCAAGAACTGCATATCTGAACGAAAATCAATACCTTTTTAGATGAGATAAGGAATTTTCGAATAAAATTCTGAGAAGAGTTCTTGAACGAAATTCCAATTGAGTGAAGAATAGCACTATTTAAAAAAATATCCAAAAAAGCCCCATGTTGTTGTTGTTGTAGCGAGGTGTAGCCCTGCCTAAATGTCAGACAGGGTCACCCCGAGTGTATTGCTCTTGGCCGGGTCGATATAAGAAAACGGCCCGGGTTGTTTCGGCACGATGGGTACAGCACAAGTACTGGTACCGTTCTCGTAGAACCGGCAATACAAGAAACTAGCCGTGTACGCCATGTAGGTCACTTAGCATTACCCAGGGTGCACCAACTGGGAGGCGACCTACTTTTACACTTTTACTTTTTTTTTACCGAGTTCTAAAAAAGCCCCATCTCTTTCAGAACTTCAAAAACGCCGTCTATGAATTAAGGCTCATTTACACGGGTGGATTTTTATCGAACCACATGTGTTAAACCCTTAAATACAAGGTGAAGATCGATCGAATTGCTGTTTACACGGTCGATTGAAAAAAAGGTTAGAAAAATCGAGCCGTGTAAATCATCCTTTATTATTATTTTTTTATCAATGTATCTTATTTCACAATTTATTTCAAACACGACCTATGCCCGAATTTTTCCAACAGCGCCCTATCTCAGAATTTTAATTAAAAATGTTCCCCTAAAGATGTATTAAGTTTTCGTGTAGATGGGGCGTTTTTGAAACTCATTCTGAGATATGGCTTTATTGAAAAAAATAAATAAGAGCAGTTTTCGGACAAATCCTATAGGGCGCTTTTGAAATAGGGTGAGATTTCTAGGAAACAACTTGGCCTCTTCAGCGATAAAAACACTGTTGTTGTTGTTGTTAACAGCAAGAACACTCCACGAAGGTTGGCCCCTGCGGGTTAGGGGTTTAGAATATGCCCGAGGTAGGCATACCGGTCGTAAGAGGCGACTAATATGCACATAGGTATTTGACGTGCAGCTCCATGGTTGATCAACGGATATGATGCCTCCCACCTCTCATTACCCATCTTCTCCCTCCTGACGGATGGAGGGATGACATGACCTAGAAGGTTCCACTGGTCATACCAAATCGCTATCACGACAGTCGGGCAGTACCGCAAGGGAGTACCGCAGCGTACCGGGGTCATATCCGGCCAAGGACTGTCAACTTCGGCATCACTCCCCAAAACCTTCGGGGAGTGTTTTGCTGTTAACAACAACAACAACAACAACAACAAGGTTTTAGGAAGTATGCCGAAATTGACAGTCCTTGGCCGGATATACCCCGGTACGCTCCGGTACTCCCTTGCGGTACTGCCCGACTGTCTCGGGAGTGATTTGGTATGACCATTGGAACCTTCTAGGTCTTGTAGAAGTAGAAGATCGGTAATGTGAGGTCAGAGGCATCATGTCCGTAGTTCAACCATCGAGTTAGCACGGCTAGTTTAGTTTCTTGTATTGCCGGATCTACGAGAACGGTACCAGTACTTGTGCTGTAGCCATCGTGCCGAAACGACCCGGGCCGTTTTCTTATATCGACCCGGCCAAGAGCAATACACTCGAGGTGACCCTGTCTGACATTTAGGCTGGGCTACACCTCGTTACAACAACAACAGTTAGCACGTCATTACCTATGTCGCCTCTAACGACCGGTATGCCTACCTCGGCATATTCTAAACCCCTAACCCGCAGGGTCGATAAAGACACTCGTCGAAGGTTGAGACGAACCCAGACATGCTCTTCCCATTTGCCTTTCCAAGCTCCCGCTGATCCCCAAATCCGTTACTTTTTTGTTAAAATCAACAAATCTGAGGAAATACGAAAGTTCTCACCTCTTAAAAACACCCCTTTAAATCACAGATGTTATGAAAACCATCAAGAAGGTCAACGTCTTGTAAGTCCATAGACCCACACGGTATCTGTATGGCAGGGCGTAGTACTGCAACAACAACAACGAAAACGGACAAGAGTTGTCGCCCTTTCCAGTTCACAGTTCTATAAAAGCTATCCTCCGAAATTTGTTTTGCAGATGTAGACTAACATAACCAGCCAATCAAGTATGATCCGGTCCAGTAAGCCACTGACTTTGTAGAAAATGAACTTGGCTGTAAAGGCTGATTTACACGGGTCGATTTTTCGTTTAACCTTCAAGGAAAAGGTATGGATCGATCGAATTGCTATTTAAGGCGCATTTACATGGGTCGATTTTTTGCCGTTCCACTGTGTCAATAGTGTAAATCAGGGCCCGAATCGTGACATTCGTGATCGTACAATTCGTCACATAAAATTTCGGATTACGACTTACGTGAACGTACATTTTCTATCGGAATTTCGGATTTTTACATACGTGACCGAGTGACTGAAGGAATTCAAAACTTTGTGAATTGAAAATAAATTAAGTTTCGTTTGATATCGTATCTAACAATCCCAGTTCATTTGCCCTTTATTTAACAGGAGGATGAACTGCCCGATAAAATTTAAGGTGAGCGTTAAGTTGACGGCTAGTTGAGTAGTCAGCAGATTTTTTTCTGGTAAATTCTGGTGTAGAACTGTCAAGCGATCAAGTTTGACAGTTCTTCCATTTTAGCGATCCCCTACTCTTTGGTGTTGCTCTCGCGCTGATAATTTTGACAGTTCTAGTAGTTTTAGTCAGAAAAGTAAGGGATCAGAGCTAGTTATACAATTATTTTTTTGACGTTATCATTTCATAGACCCAGGGGTCCTTTCCGTTTTCCGTAGTGCGACAGTCGATATTCGTTGTCTCGTTTTATTGAATTCGATATCGGATTCCATATAAAAAATCGACATTTTTTGCTACGGAAAGCGAAAACGATGATTTTACACTCGTTTATGCTCGATATCGAATTACGGAAAGCCACCCCAGAATTCACCCCTGGAGAGCTCATGGGTTTTGCTTAAAAACAAACGGAAGTTTTTTTTAGCTTTGTGTGAACCATAGTAGACCTGTACAATGGTGTGAACCATGATTCAATAAGCAACAACAACAACAACAAGCATGGTTGTACTGACAGCTGTGGCTAACTGTTCTTTCATGCACAGTTGATTTTTTATCACTCAAACTATCACCCTTTTTGTTTCCTTGTTTACATTTTTTGCATAGTACGTGGAAAATCTACGGAATTCGTTTGCGTGTTTTAAGGAGTTAAAGTGCATTTTTTTTTAGAAAAAAATAGTTGTGAAAAGAAATTTAGTGAGTGCTTTGTGATAATATCTTTCGAAAATGTGGAAAACAAGTAAAAAGCCAGGAAAAATAAGTATATCGTTTGTGCACGTGTTCTTATGCGTTTGTTGTTTTGCCACTGCTTTTATTGACACAAAAATTGGAGCCAAAACGGTAATTTCGTATTCTGTTTTGGGGTGCGGTTACCATTAATGATTTTGCCATGGTGTGAACCCACCCTAACCAGTGTTAAACAACGACCAAAATATTTCCTAACCAAGTAGAACTATCAAACTCCCGATGATGAATCTTACAACATATCGACTATCGATGGTTTACTTAAGCGCCAATTGCATAAAACTTTGTGAAACTTTGACTGATGCGCGCCTCGTTTTTGAGCATTTGCAAAATCTCGCTTCGCCTTATGGGTCAGTTACATAAAACTTTATTTTGGCTTTACCTCAAACTTTGACTTTGACAGAAAAGGTCAGTATACGTATTTAAACTAAGCATGGCAAATTGGAGACCTCAAAGTTGAAGCGAGGTTGAAATTTGGCAAACTCTCAAATTTTGCTTGCTTTGCTTGCTTTGACAATCAGACTTTGCTTCAATTAAAGAATAAAATGTTGGAGAAAATAATAATTAATTCATTTTTTCTCTATTAAATTAATAAATTAACTAAAACACTACGAATGCAAAGAAAAAAATAACGAAAACAAATGTATAAAAGAGAAGCGTCAAGGCGTTCATTGTAGCATACCTCTGAAGTTGGACGCAAAGTTTTGAGGTAGCAAATGTCAGGCGAGGTTAACAAAGCTTTATGTATTCGACCCTTTACGTTCCACAAACTTTGTATGAAAGTGGAACCTGCAAAGTTTTAAGTAATCGGGGCTTTACAGACCGACCTCGTTAACGTTGTATGAAATAAAATGAAATCTACTCAGGCATTGGGCCCCAATGTTTATTGATAATTCCGGGATTCGGAAGCCCGGCATTTTTGGGATTATCTCAGACACCGTTCACATAAATACCGTTGGTCACGTCCCAAATTTGGGATTGCACCCTGTAAAATGTTAGGTTTTTTGCTAACCACTTTTCACTGAAACAAAATCTTAAATTTACCCCTTTGGATTAAAGGGCGTTTACATTGATCGATTTTTCATTCAATTTCATTGTTGGTCGCCAGCCTTTTGTTCAACTCATCATTCAACTTTTGTACAACCTTGAATTTGTTTACGAATTTCAAATTTTGAGGTAAAATTTTGGAAAAAAGTTTTAATATATTTTTTAACAAAATTCTTCATCTATCAAATTGTAGCAATTTAATTGGCATGAATTCGCCTAGGCATTTTTCGTCTTGAAAACATGTGCGTTCCATACCATCCAACTAGAAGAGTTCACAAGGTGCTCCGTTAGGACTCCCTGCGCGGTGCGCTTATAAGGTATACCTAGCTATTTAGGACTCTTCAAAGGTGCGTTTATCAGATAATGAAAAAAGTGTTTCTTCAAGACATACTCCCTTTTCGCTGGTTTTGAGACCTCTGCGCTTTGTTGGCTTTGATTCGTAAAGCATTTCCTAGCTAGGATGTCCGACAATTTTATACCCGCTTGACTAGATCTCTATTTCCGTTGTTATTGTTGTAACGAAATGTTGCCCTACCTAGAAGTATCGCTTATTGCCCTAGTGTCGTGAGTAGAAGAACCAAACATTTTGGCCCTTAGGGATTCAGTATGGATAAGCTTCGCATATTACATTACCCAGATCCGAGTTGAACGAGAGTGCCTCCGATCTCTCTCGGGCGATCGTGTTCCTCTGCAGCAACTGGTGGTACTTGTTGTAGCAGGACGACATTCGTCGGACGGGAGCTGGCGAAGGTGTTCCCCGTCTCTGTGTGGATACTGTTGAGGACCTGTCTATGAATCCGCGAATCAAAAGGGGTGGTTTTATAATGCCGTTGTTGTAAAAAAATCAATAAATAAAAACAGAATTTTTTCTATTTCTTTCAATGACATAAACAATCGTCAAATAGTTAAAAAAAAATTGACTTATGTAAACGGGTAGTCAACTCAATTTGGAATCAGCGGCACAGCTCTTTAATTCGCTTTTGATGGACACTCATATTGGGCCCTATATAGACATATATAAAAAAAATCCAACTTTTTTTCTCAAATTTTGAAAGTTTCTTCATGCATTTAATTCGCGGATATGCATTATAAATGCCCTGCAAAAATCGAGAGTACTCTATTTCCTATCCAAAGAGTACTCCAATTGGAGCATCAGAGTACTCCAAATGTAATCCTTCTTCATATAAAAATTGTGCTCCAATTAACATTGCGATGTGCTAGGACTGAACCACCTACTCCAACCTTCGCTTTGTTTCTGCTGCTCCATGGAGTACCTACCGTCAGAGTACTTTGCAATGTACTCCAATGTTATTACTCCTTGGAGCATATACTGCCAGAGCGATAGTGTCGTGATTTTCGTCGATAAGGCACGAGGAATGATCGGCTTTCAAAAAGCTGAAGGTGTTCCGATGAGGTATACAAAGGATTACTATTGGAGTACTCCAATATCAAAAAATTGGAACACACAATCCAACGATTTCTGCAGGGTATAACCCGTTATCACACTATCGATAAACGAAAGATAAACAAACCATCGATAGTTACTACTATCGATAACTTGCGCACATCACTAATCGCTACCTTGACGTTTACATTGTTTTTCGTAGCTACAATTTCTCGGGCTTGGCTGCGCAAAAAATCTTATTGGATTTTTAGTTCACTCTCGAAACGAAACGGATTCATTCGCTTGTTTGTTGTTTTGCACTATCATACGCGTTACGCGAATTTTACAACAACTTTACAAATTTCATTCATTTTATTTATCATCTGTTTTTTGTTAAGTTTTTGTTGTGGTGCAGCTGTGCAGGTGCAGGATTTTTATCGAGCTCAAATATTTGACAAAATTATAAAAAAAAGGTGGCAAAAAAGTGTGGCTGATAAAAACATCGAAATCGAACAAAAAATTTGCACTTTTCGACAAGAAGTTTAACAATTTTCTCTTGAAGAAGAAGGTGTTTTCGTAGTGGGCGTGTGCAAATATTTTAACAAAACAACGCGTACGGCTGGCTGAAGCTACTTGCGATACAGAAATAATTTGTTTGAGAATTAAAAAAACTGCAATATTGTAATTGTTGCCTAACGGTAGTATCTCCAGGTTTTTTTTTGTTGCTAATTTTGGCGTGCAACCGTGAACGGTGCGAGAATAATAATTGTGTGGCAAATTAGTTGATGGCTGATAATAATAATAAAGGAATCATGCTGGCGAAATCCGTACAAAAACACGCTGGACGTGCCAAGGAGAAGGTGAGTACTAGGGCAGCTGGTTAAACAAGTGGCTACAATCAGAGAAAGTCTGAGAAGCTCAATCGTTCGATTGTATACAGGAATTAGCCATGTTAACAAAGTAAACACTTGGCCACCGGATGTGCAGGTATTTTTTCCCGTCAACCGCCCACCCTTTACTTTGCCTTGTTTGTGGTGGAGTGTTGCACTAGATTGCAAAACATTCGTGCATTCCAGTGACATATCCTTGACCTGCTGCGAATCTATGCCATATGGATATAGAGTTTACGCTAAAAGTACACAGTTTTTGGATGCTGCTGGTCGTTGATCTGTCATCTGAAAACACAACTATTTTCTACTGATAGCTTCCATTATAGAGACTTATTCGGTTATTGAATTGAAATAAGACCGAAGCTATTTTTTTATACCGAGTTACCGTGATTTGAACTATACTGAAATCCAGTGTGAGTTCGAATGAGATGAAGTGGTACTCTCTTACTACGTAGACATAAAAAAAAAGTGTTATCTGAACAGCCCACAACTGTGTGAGTTGTGCTAAAGGGTGGAAAGCAGTTCAAAGACCTAATAGGATATGGATAGACCCTTTACTTTGCATAAGGGCAGGCGAAACCTCCACTGGGAACCCCACGGCCCACAAGGTGGTCCCCTGTCACAATTCCTGTGGAGCGTAGTAGTGAAGGTACTCCTCTGATATAATTCATTGAGCACTGAATGGTGCGCCGAAATATTGATAAACATTACCGACCACCATAATTCCAAACATAAAAAGACGACCCCTTAGGGGAATGAGACCAATGACACTGGATGGAATATTGGTGTCATTAGGTAGTTATAGTACAGACACAACGTCGGAGCATATGGTCATGTGGCCCTTGCAACACGGCAATCAACGATTTTGGCACCGGAAAAATTATTCAATACCGCCAATTTTTGAGAAGCTGGAAGTTTCCAGCATTGCCGATAGTTTAGCCGCAAATCTTCGAAACCAGAACCCATCCCATGCCAATGAGACAGTTCCCGAGAATTTTTCATAAAAGATCAGCGCTACGCCTAAAGTGCGTGAAAATGCTGAACATTTTTTTTTTGTTAGTTATCAACACTATCCGCCTGGCCTCGGCCCTGGAGTAGATAGATATATGCAAGGCGCCTACCAGTCTGGATAAGTACGAGTTTTGACTATTACCGTTCTCCCTTGGAAGATCGCGTTCCTCTGCAGCAACCGTTGATTCTTGGTGTTGCAGGACGGCATTTGCTGGGCGGGAGCTGTAAACGGTTGTTGTTGTTGTTTTTGTTGTTGTTGTTGTAGCCGTACTTCGCCCTACCTAGTCGGAAGATCTACTTTTAAAAGGATACGTAACAGACCACACAGGGTTTTAAGGATGTTGACAGTCCTTTGGCGGATATGAATTCGGAACGTTCCGGTGCATAGTACCTTGTGGTACTACATAGCACGACTGCCCTGGAAACGATTTCGTTGACCACCTAGTCGGGGTCGATGTGGATTTTAGTCGCCTCTTACATCCGGCATACATACCTCGGGCTATTCTAAACTCCTTCTCTAAGGAGTCTTAACTGTGCGTAAGCTCTGTTCATGTTGAGCCCAAGGATTAAGTCATTCGTCGAACTGAAACTAGATGTGTGCTTCATTAAATTCATACCAGTCTTTTTAAGACGCATGCTCATTAGTTTTCAAGTTTTTTTTTTTTTTTTTTGTTTTCAACTCAGCATACAAATGTTCCGCGGAGTTCCTAAGCCACCCACCAAACTTACTATATTGAGGAATTTATTTTGTTGTTGTTACAGTAGCATTATTACTTCGGAATTTGTAATGCGTGAAGTGTTTGTACTACACTTGACCTATTTAATCACAAAGCCGCTAGTTACAGTCTTGGCTGTGATTCGCTACAAAGTTCTATGAAGTACCTACATACATAAGGGTGTGACTTAATTTGTTACTTTATTGGTACTTCAATCTGCTCCTCGTAGAAATGTTTGTCAGGTCGTAAAAGGGGGTCCCGTGAAATTGTTGGTGACCACTGCTCAGCGATGAAAAAAGTTTTCCTTTAGGGACAGGGCCATCTACGTTACGGAATTATTCGTTTATGAATATTCAAGTAGTTAGTACGTTCTTTAGCATTCGCATTAGCGAACAAGAACGCATTAAAAATCAACATCGTTCGCGAACATATGTTGACGTTTTAAAGATGAACGACCAGAACAACTTTCCTACATTGATTCTAGAATGATTCGCGAATGCATTCGCGAACGTGACGATTTTATTCGTTCGCGAACGCAAATCCAAAATCTAATTTTTTAGGGTTTACGTTCGCAAATATGAAGTCAGTGGACGTTTCCACTCATCTTAGTCGCGCTCATTATTATTCACAAATATGGCGACATGAAGCACGATAGGCGCAGCATCATTCGAACGCAGACGGACAAAAAATGCTGCAGAACAAAATGAAAGTACAAATAAGTTCCAATGATATCGCTTCCATATTTATTGCATTTTATTAGACTCAATTAATGATAGTGAAAAAATTAGAAAATAGAGACAAGCAATGACAAAAATAGACACTAAATCAACAACAACAACTTTCAGTGGTCACTTCCATACATACATACACCGTGACCACTTGCTGCATCAAAGTGTTACCAGACTCAGCTCACTCATAACCCCCGTCTCCATTTCCTTTTCCAGCCAAACTTCGATGACATGTTCAGTGTCTGGCTAGTGCAACCACCAGAGCTTAAGCCACACACTCAACTTAATCTCGACTTCTAACTGGTTTTTGAGTTATTAGTTATTACATTACATCTCGTGCTGTTTGTTGTTGTTGTTGTTGCATTGCACCTTTTCTCTTTCAATCGTTATTGCTTATCGCTGGCGTTTGTTTTTTACCTATTTATTTTTCTTTTTTTTATGTTGCCGCCCGGCATTGTTCGCCTATTGCGCTTAATTCCGTTGTACTCGCTGACTGGCTGCGTCTTGACCGGCTGCTTTGACGTCCAGTTTTTTTGAAGTAGTAGTAAGCGCCAGTCAGCCAGCCAGCATCAGTCCAGTGAAAGTTGGTTGTTTTTGCACTATCGCAAGCTTTGGTTGATGTTCAAGCGCGAAACAAGTGTTGGGACATGTTTGCATGTGGGCTTACGTGTGCGTCGTTGAGCTTGGCGCTCCCAAATATCTCACAGTTATTTAAGCGTATGCTAAGTGATCAAATATTTTGTTTATGAATGAAGCTTGTTGTTGTTGTTGCAGCAGTACTTTACCCTGCCCAGTCGGAAGATCCACTTATAAAAAGTTACATGACGGACCAGACAGGGTTGTACTGATGTTGATAGTCCTTTGTCGGATATGAATCCGGTACGTTCCGGTGAATAGCACCTTGTAGTACTAGCCCGACTGTCTTGGGAACGATTTCATTGACGCAGGGGTCGAAGTGGAATTACGTCGGGCATATTCTAAACCTCTAACCCGCAGTAATTTTCAGGATATTTTTCCGGTACCTTCTGGTGTTACCCCAACTGTTGCGAGTGCAAAAAAAAAATGCCTGTAAAAGGTAGACAAATCTTATTCCCAATCAAAATCACCGTTATTTTGTAAAAAAAAACAAGTTTTTCCAAGGAGAAAATAACCTTTACTTTAGCAAAAAAAATTGTTCAGTAAAAGGTAGACAAAGCGTTTTTTAATAAGAAAGAGAAATATAATTTATTGCAGCAAAAAAAAAAAATTTCAGTAAAAATGAGACAAATCGAGTTTTCAATTAACAGAAATAATATCGTCCGTTTCAGCAAAACAAATGTTAAGTTAAAGGTAGACAGATCGGGGTTTCAAATATTTTAGCAAAAAAAAAATGTTCAGTAAAAGATAGACAACTCCTTTTTTCTATTAAACGAGAAAATATCGTTAAGTTTGTATGTTTTTCAATTAAAAGAGAGAAATATCGTTCATTTTAGCAAAAAAAAAAAATTTCCAGTAAATAGGAGACAAATCGAGTTTTCAATTAAAAGAGAAAAATATCGTCCTTTTTAGCAAAAAAAAAATGTTAAGTAAAATGTAGACAAATCGGGGTTTCGATTATTTAAGCAAAAAAAAAAAAAATTTCAGTAAAAAATAAACAAATCTCTTTTTCTATCAAAAGAGAAAATATCGTTTATTTTAGAAAAAAAAAAAAAGTTCAGTAAAATGGAGACACTAAACCACAAATTTGTTTGTTTTTAATTAAAACAGAAATATCGTTCATTTTAGCAAAAAAAAAGTTTAGTAAAAGGTAGACAAATCGAGGGTTCTATTATTTCAGCAAAACAAAAAATTTCAGTAAAAGATAGACAAATATTTTTTTTATCAAAAGAGAAAACATTGTTTATTTTAGCAAAAAAAAATTTTAGTAAAAAGGAGACAAATGGTTTTTTTTCTCAATTAAAAGATAAATATCGTTTTTTTTATTAAACAATTTTATAATTTTCCTTGCATAAAAAATGCGTTTCCTTTTTACTCCCAGGCCTTAAATATAAATATGTTAATAATCACACGTTATATTCACATCCAAAAACAACTCATCTAACATGGAAAAATCTTAAATCTAACATGTGGTGGATTTCATTGTACCGAAATTCATCTAAAAATTGCAAGTGTGATTGCAAAAGCTCATCTGCAGAGAAGCAACAACAAACTAGGTGTAAAAACGGAAAACATGTAAACTATGTGAAAAGCAAGGAAAAACTTGCAATCAACAAATTTGCAACTAACACGTTTTCTTACCGTTTCCCGCTGCCGGGCTACGCTCTCCATTTTCTGGTGTCAATATACTCGTTTGACGCAACTTTGCGGAGAAGCAGTAAACTTCCTGTATGGTATACAAATAAATTTTTGGCATTTTGCATTTGGATACGTACATACATACAAATATTGCTGAAATATATTTACGAAGAGCTCGTAGTGACCAAAGCGAACTCAATTCAATTGTAATATACCGAAACTTTTATTTATCTCCTCCAAACTTATCACCATCATCATTTATTGGCGCTTAACCGCCCAAGCGATTTTGACGTCTGCTATTAAAGCACGCCAATCATTCCTTTTTAGCGATAACAGACGCCAATTGGAAACTCCAAGGGAGGTCACTTCCTCCTCTACCTGTTCCTCTACTGTCGAATTCGGGTGACGATAGAAAAACCTTCTGGGCTGAAGCTTCTTTGTCCATCAAAATGACTCAGCCAGCGTAGTCTTTGGGCTTCAATTTGCTGGACCATAGTCCAGCGTAAAGCTCATTGTTAAACTTCCTTCGATATTCGCCGTTGGCATTACGGGAGGAACCATACATCTTCCGGGAAACTTTTCTCTCAAACACTCTAAGTGCCATCTCATCTTCTCTTGACACTGCCCATAACTCCGAGCCTTAAGTTAGGACAGGTTTGATGAGAGACTTATAGATCTTTGTTCTTTGAGAGAGAGGGCTTTACTTCTCAATTGCTTACTTAGTCCAAAGAAGCACATGTTGGCAAGAGTGATTCTCGAAACTTATACCTCCTTCAATTTTTATATAACCAAACTTTTATTTATCTCCTCGAGTCTTATACCTCGTAAGCGTTACCGATAAATAATTGATTGAGGTAGAAAAAGTGACGCAAGGAATCAACAAAAGAGCCTAAGTTCGGCGTTTCCGCCTGTATGGGAACCAAGGTAAGTAAAGAAAATAATGTCAGTCGAAATATTCAACGGAGAACCACTCGAGCCAATAAAAAATACATTGAATAGATTAGGCAGTTGATAAGTAAAGTGCTCTCTCAGTGGACAAACATATCTGACGTATGGCTCGGCATCATGAACAATGTCAAAAGAAGATGTAATGGACCTTAAAGAGTTCGATAGAAAAGTTATCACTATGTAATCTGGTCCTTTCAGCGAATCATCCGGACTGGTCGGTACTAAGAGAGACTGGCACCAATATGTGAAGGAATTCGCTTCTATCTCCCAGGAAAATAATTGCTTATAACAAAGTACTCCCTTAGTTCTAAAAATACGTATATTGCGTCATTAATTTGTTTTTGTATAATGGAAATAAAAATAAGCGCCATCAATTTCAGTTTAAAACAGAAATTTGTGATTAATAAATATTTAGAATACACTTGTTCATACGAGTAGGTTTCTATATAGTATATTTATACAAATTACTGCACTCATTTTTTCAAAATATTTCATAACTCTTAAACCGGCAGACATTTTGTAAATATACATATAAAAATGTGTGTGCTAAATTAATGTATCAGTACTAGATATGTATATAAAAATGTCTACAAAATACAAACTTCCTTATACTAAATGTGTCGTCTCTATACGAATACGTTTTTGGCAACAACAAATTGTCGTGTTCTCATCAAATAGAGCGAGCCAAACCAATTTCACTTTGGCAACAAGTGATGAAGCCAACATGTGGTCCACTATAAAAAAACTCGCATTGGCAAGAAAATGAGAATGAGCGAACGTTTTGGTATTTTTAATGCGACACTATTCGTGAAAAAGAAAAGTTTCAAAAGAAAAGCGTAAAAAATGTACCTAGACGGATTTTCAATTTTCGCAAAAACGATAATTTACACTATACATACAGAAAAATCTCCTTTTTTTCAGGGTATGTGGATCTAAACAACTATTTTTAAGAGATTCAGACATACATAAAAAAACTACATTTCCCATTTTTCGAAGTTAGCCTCAAAAAGTGAGTTAGGGGTTTCGAAGTTCGGAGCTCGACTCTTCGAAGATTCGGGTTTCTAATAGTTTTGTTTAAACAATTGAAAAAGGTTAAATGTGGGCGTGGTCTTCTTACTCCTCTTGATTGGTGTACTTTCTCTATTTGAAAGTGTATGTATGAAGAAATATTATACAACGAAAAATATGCAGCTTTTATTTTTTTTCGAAGATCACACTTTGGCCCTGTATAGCATTTCTTACATACATTTTTGAATAGAAAAAGGACACGATTCAAACAAGAGAGGCAAGCAGGCCACGCCCACATTTTTTTTTTTTTCATTTTTTAAACAAAAAAATTTGAAAACCACTTTCGAACATGGAACTTCGAAAGATCATAACTAAAATTTGGAGGCTAACTTCGAAAAACGGGGAATGCCATTTTTTTTACTTATGTCTTAATCTCTTAAAAAAAGTTGGTATGGTCCCATACCCAGCCGGCTGCTGTACAGTGTTTATTGGTAAATTGATGCATTGTCTCATAAAACGAACGAATATAAAATTTTTTTTGGCGCAAAAAGAGCTGTTTCTGTATCAATGCTTGATGGAATTATCTGGAGAGATTTGTCATAGCGACTAAATACATCATGCCAGAGATCCTATTTTTGTTTTATAGTAAAAAAAAAATACTTTTTCAGATTAGTTTGTTCAAAATTAAAATTTGTTCTTAGCTGCTTCAAGAAGATGAACAATGCTTGCCGTGAAAATTATTTCTACATGCGTCGGCTATACGTGGAAACAGTAGCTAGCGATGATGCTGACGGCAGTCAATCCAAAAATAGTTTAACGGGCAGCGACCGTAATTCGTTTTTGTCGTCGTCGTCAATGCATTTGCTATTTAGTGCGTTCTATTCCCTAATCTATAACGAAAAGTTTTTCTTTTGCTAAATGTTCGCTTGATTTTTCTTTTGAATTTCGCTTTAGTTTTCCGTTTTTTGTTTTCATTTTTCCTCACTATAGCTTGGCAGCTGAAGCAACAGTTGCAAATGCTAAAATAAATTTCTTGCTCTCTATGGCATAGAATTGTTTTTTTTTTTTGGTTCCAAGTGCTCCTTTTACAGCGAAGCAGCCGCGGCAGTGGTTGTTTTTGCCCCTCGAGCATTTTTTCCACAATTTTGTTGGTCGATTTTCTCGCCTTGTACAAACTGACATACGAGTACAAAGCTATTAGGTTTAAGGCCAATGCATGATGTTGGTATGTGTTGGATTGGGTTGAATTTTTGGTTAAGATTCTGTATTGTTGAAACGGTTCTCGGCTGCTGTGGCACACAACTCAATTAGTTGCTGTTATTTTTTTAAGTCACACTCATTTGTGGTGCACTTTTTCCCAGCAAAAAAGTTTGCACCTTATATAAGGCTTGGCTGAGGTGAGCAATAAGTTTATGAGCTGGAGTAAGCGTATTTCTTCATTACGAAGGGCTTTAGTTCCCTATGTAAAATTTTTCTCATCATAAAATTTCCGTTTTAATCGTTCGGGGCACTTGAAGGACCACAAATCTTCCGAAGAATTTTTCTTTCAAATTCTTCAAGGACCATCTCACATTCTTTCGAAACTGGCCATGACTGTAAGCAATCCATCATCAGGACAGGAATGTAAGAGACTTTTAGAGCTTGATCATTGTTCGTCTAGAGGAGACGAAGTCCTTCACAGTTTCAAAGTTGTATTTGTCAACAGTGACCGCTGATTAAAAAACAAAACAATTCAGACAGGTGGCAATCCTGTGAAAACATAATAAGATGCAACACTGGGGTATTAAAGTTTCCCAACCAAATAATGTAACTATATAATGTTAGTGAACATTTGTTAGTTGAACTTAAGGCAAGTTCAATGAGTTTCGAGCAATTCATTTTGCTTTATTACTTTTCAAGTAACTATTTTGAAAACATAAAAGCATTCATGTGGATATCTATCATTAAAGAAAAATTGAGTGTCCTTTCGATATTGAAATAGTGTTCGTTTCATTTATAAATCAAGATTTGAATATATTAACAGTTAGATATTATACATATGTGGGGCGTGTTTTCTGCCAGGAGCTTGAGTTCAGCAGGAAATTCATGCTACCTGATACTTTTAGTGTTTTCCGAGATGAGGTTGCCGCAATCAAGGATGGGATACTGTCCAGCGCTTTCACCGTGCAGGAGTTCAACATCTACTGCGATAGTCAAGCGGCAATTAGGGGGCTGAGTACGCGCAATGTTCGATCGAGGACGGTGAGCGATTGTCTGGAATTACTCGCGGTTGCGTCCAGCTTCTGCAGGATAAAAATTATTTGGGTGCCAGGCCACTGTGAAATTTCCGGCAATCGCCATGGCGATCACTTGGCCAGAGCGGGCACTCTTGAGGAGGGAGTGGCTGCCTGCGGAACACTGGCTATTCCCCTTGCCACCTGTGGTCTGCTTCTGAGTAGATGGGCTTCGGATCAGTTAAGCAAGCGCTGGGCTGATACCATCTCTTGTAAGGTGTCGAAGTCCTCCTGGCCAGTGGTTGACTCCAGGCGATCAGCGGAATTACTCAGGTTCTCCAAGGGCACTGTCCGATGCAAATCCATGCGGTGCGCTTAAACATTACTAAAAGTCCGAACTGCGTGAGCTGCATGGAGGATGACGAGGTGGAATCATCAGATCACTTCATGATCAACTGTCCAGCTTTTGCTAGGACTAGACGCAGATTTCTTGGGTCGGACGTTCTTAGGTCTCCGGAGGACTTGTCGAAGATCGATGTGTGCCTTATCCGTGGTTATATTGTCGCTACGCAGCGATTTGTTAAGTAACAAATTGGGAGTTAGTGTCACCGTTTAGAATGTGGTATCACAACGGACCATACAATTGTCCAAGTGAGCGGCGCTCTCAGTTGGGGTAGCTACCACCTAACCTAACCTAACCTAACCTAGATATCATATAAAATGCTTTCTATACCGTACGAGCGCTTCTCGATAATGAGATGTCAACCCGAAGGGCTCAACCTGTAGATGTGCAGTAAGGTTTTTTTTTATGAAAAGGGTTACTACCTGTTTAAATTTTTTTTTTCATGTATAGTTTGCTTCATTTTTTAAGTTGAGGTGTCAAACTATAGGACTCATTGTGTTGATGGTGAGCTTTTTTGAAAAAGGTTGCCACCTGTTTAAAAATAAAAATAATTTTTGCTTTATAGTTTCTCTTTTTTACGTTGGGATATTATATAAAAGGGGTTAGCCAATAAATGTGCTGGAAGGGAAACTTTTTTCGAAAAAGTGTTGCCACCTGTTTAAAATAATTTTTTCGTTCTAGGTTTTTGTTTGTTTTAACTAAATTTAGGTGTCACTTGATAGGTCTTTGTATAAAAATTGGTAGTTTATTATAATTTTTATAAAAAGTGTTGCCACCTGTTAAAAGATTCAACTTTAATTAAACGTATTTTTTTTGTGCATCGCATCTGTTTTACATAACCAAAGGTTGTTTACTAGCTTCTTATTATTACTTACCCATTTTTTTGCTGGGCCTCTTCCTACATTGACTTTGTACTAACACACACACACACACACAAACATACTCACATGCACCCAATGGCCGCCAGGGTACCCACAAGACGATTGACATTTTATTGGCAGCCAATTTCGTCAACTTGCTTGTTGCACATTGAACTTCTGCAGTGCTAGATATTGTTTATTGTTGTTGTTATCGATGATGATTGTGGATTTTTTTATTGTTTTTATTGTTGCCGTGATTATTTTGCTATTTTCCAACCTGCACTGTTTGTCTGCCAATAAAATTGAATCGTAATTGAGTTTCACTACCGATTTTTTTTTAGTGATCTGTGTACAGATGTGTGTGTAGGTTTATATGCTCACTTGTATGTCTCCTTTTTATAACATCAAGTGCCAAGCAGAAAACTACCAAAAAGTAAAACCCCAAAAAAATCACTTTCAACCAAATGCGGAAAGCGTGATATTTTTGCGTATGAACAGGAATTTTACTGGTATCAATGCGGTCAGGTCTTTTGCGTTCGTTCAACTGAGTTGCACTGCTCATTAGCTGAATTTTGCATGCGTTTTTAGTTTTGTATTCACTTTTTTCATTGGTTGATAAGCGGAAAATTGTTAAATGTTGGCCCCAGATTATGTGCGAACATTTTGCATCCAATTGCTTGACACTATGATTATTCCCAGTTTGGTATTTTTTGATGGTGCTCACTCAGTTTTAGGGGTTTTGCTCTAAAAATTAGTATTCAATCATAACTAAATATTTAGTGGATTTTTTATGTTTTGAACTAAATGCTTTTTTCGTGTATTACATTAACTTCAAAATGTTACTCATACGCCCTGGCAAACTGGATGTGATTCGAACCATAGGTTTTTTTTGTGTATTTAATTTTCCTAAAATAATCAAAAAAATATCAAACTTTCCTGCCGAAATTTAAAGTGCAATTTTTATAACATCTGCCAAAAAATTATCTCTCAGAGTTCTTACATTGACTTCACCAAGAATCCAACTCAGCTCAAACCAGGTGTCTACCATGATGCCATCGTATAAATTCTAAATGACACCACTCTTTCTCACGTTGCTTTATTGCCTTCACCGAGAATCGAGCTCACAACATTTGACTGCTCAAAACAGGTGTCTACCATGATGCCAACGTGTACTTATTCTTGCCGGCTTATAATTATAGATTTATTCTATGACAGTAATGACAGTATCTTCGCTGTTAGATTAACACAGGAGTTAGTTGTTTCAATACAAAATTTTGTTTGATCAACAAAAACTTTGTAAGTCCTACTAAATTTGATTGTATGAGGTGGGTTTTGTCGAAGGCTGAGGTAAACTCAGTCTGTGCAAGGTCAGCAGAGGTCCCACCAACCCCTACTAAGTAATAACACACTATTTGTGTATCAAATCGAACACACACACACACACGGCCTTAAGGCGTCTAGGAGAAGCAGCTTTCCGTGTGAGCACGGACGGACTAGTGACCGGAGTGCAGCAAGAGGTGGCGAGCAGCTGAGCTGTGATAAAAGGCGGCGTCACAACAAGCTAGAGGCGGAATGACCCAGTTGGCAAGCGGCGGTGGGACAGCAGAAGTAAAGCGGCGGAGGGCGTACCAGTATCGGAGCAGCGGTATTTGGCGAGAGATTATTGGGCGGAAAAGGCGGAGTGGGTGAATAGGCGGGGGGTTTACCTGTTCGGTTCTGCTGGTTGATGGTGAAACTCCTCCAAGGACGGTGATGACAGGCGGGGTGTCCTAAAATGAGACTAGAGTGAATCAATTGGGATGTTAGCTCGGTGGCTGGACACCACTGCCTCCATAGTCGCACGCTATAAATAGGTGGCTGTATGGAGGGCAGAGTTGTACCAGCTAGGACTCGCAGGCCGATCAGAGAGCTGAAGGAGGGGACGGGTGCATCCTAAAGGCACAGCACTATCCCCCTTGGCCACCCATCGGTCTGCTCCAGAGCCAGAGCTAAGTGGAAATCGGTCCGCCGCCGGAGCAGCACGATCTTTCCCCTTAGCTAGTCGATGGAGCGAAAAAGCCATAAAGGCAAAAAAGAAGATTCCCCCAAGGTGCTGGCCCCTCGCTGGACACCTCCGTCGCCCGCTCGTATTCGCACTCTACCTAGGTAGGTGTCACCCGAGAGGGACGGCGGTGTACCGGCTCTATTCCATTTAGGATAGCTTGCAGGTCGAGGGGGAGAGGGCACCATGCTTAAAGCACAAGTCCTCTCTCGACAAACAAACATCACGCTCTATAAGTCTCTCATCATAAACCATAGACTTAAATGAATAAAGATAAAGGTAAAGATACCAGTCCTGATACATATACGGCTCGGAATCACGGACAGTGTCAAGATAAGATGAGATGGCCCCTGCAGTATTTGAGAGAAAAGTTCTCCGGTAGATTTATGGCGAATACCGAAGGAAATTTAACGATGAGCTGTACGAGCTTTATGCAGACCTGACCATAGTTCAGCGAATTAAAGCCCAAAGGCTCCGCTGGCTGGGTCATGTTATGCGAATGGACAAAGCACTATATATACTATAGTTATTGTGTCAAAAAGCTGACGCTAACTTTAGTACCTACTTTATTTCGACTATTACTACGGGCTATTCATTTTTAGAGGTCTATAGTAGTTAGTTTAAATTTGCCGGTAAAAATTTTAATTCAGTTGCATTTTTTATTGTTTTATTGTTTCTTTGACTTATGTAGAAATATTTGCTCATCATTTTCCAACGACTCGCAAGTTTTTTGGCAGCTGTTTAAACCGCATTCTATTTGAGATGCTATTTTTAAAAAGTATTTAGGTACCTTCTGCCGGCCATTTGCTGTTGGACATCGCCCATTCAAACGCACACACATACACAAAATAGTTCGCATTATTTTTGGTGGGAAAACACAACAACAACACTGTGCATCACCTACACGCAATCATATTTAGTCATTGCTTACGTTTTCTCTGACCACATCTAATAAAAATAAATATATTTACAGTGATTCGTGTTCCCATTTTATTTGCCTGTCGGGGGAATAACTAAGCAACTCGCCATGTGTTCGAGCATCATTTTCCGTTTTTGCTCATCATTTTTTGATTATTTTGCTCACTTTGTACATTGACTTTTGCTGTGCCAAATTCCTTAGAAAACTATTGAGTTTATTGCATTCTAACTTGAAATCTATTATTGCTATCTCTTGTGGTTGTTTCCCCTATCTGACGTTTTATTTTGTTACTTCATAAAAATGTTTTCCGCTGGTTTACTTTTTGATTTGTAAACATCTTAGCGCTGGGGGGTTATCCAAGAAAGATACGCTGCCTACACTGTGTGTAGGCATTGTAGGCATTGTAGGCAGGATCGATTGTTTTGTATAAGCATTGTAGGCGGTGTAGGCAGGGTGTATTGTATTGCATTGTCAAAAATGACTCATTGATGAGTCAAAAATGACTTACTGATGAGTCAAAAATAACCTATTGATGAGTCAAAAATGACTTATTGATGAGTTAAAACTGACTCATTCAAGAGTCAAAAATTACTCATTGATGAGTCAAAAATGACTTATTGATAAGTCAAAAATAAGTCATTGATGAGTCAAAATGACTCATTGATGAGTCAAAAATGACTAATTGACGTTTCAAAAGTGACTCATTGATGAGTTAAAAGTGACTTATTGATGAGTCAAAACTGACTCATAGAGTAGTCAAAAATGACTCATTGATGAGTCCAAAATAACTTATTGATGAGTCAAAAATGACTCTTTGAGTAGTCAAAAATGACTTATTGATGAGTCCAAAATGACTAATTGAGGAGTCAAAAAGGACTTATTGATGACTCATAGAGTAGACAAAAATAACTCAATTGTGAGTCAAAATGACTCATTGATGAGTCAAAAATGACTAATCGACGTTTCAAAAGTGACTCATTGATGAGTTAAAAGTGACTTATTGATGAGTCAAAACTGACTCATAGAGTAGTCAAAAATGACTCATTGATGAGTCCAAAATAACTTATTGATGAGTCAAAAATGACTCTTTGAATAGTCAAAAATGACTTATTGATGAGTCCAAAATGACTAATTGATGAGTCAAAACGGACTTATTGATGAGTCCAAAATAACTCATTGATGAGTTCAAAGTGACTCATGAATGAGTAAAAAATTACTCATAGCCGAGTCATTTATTAAATGAAGTTTCATGCAGAATACAGATGTTTACACATCGAACCTCACGAGTACTTGGTACTCATGCCTTTTTTTGTGCAAATCGCTCATATTTTCGGCAAAGTTTCCCAGCCCAGTGAAGCGTATGCGATCAAGTCAAATACCGTTAAAAGTGGCGGCTTGTTTTGTTGTTTTCATGAAAATGAATGTTAGATTCGTGTATGTATTCTATATGCCATTCCCGGGAAAATAATTTGAATTGTGATTGGTGGCGCTACGCTTGAGTGAAGCTAAAATTTGTTGAAATAATGTTAAACAAGGCTTAATTTGAATATGTTCTGTAAAAGATGAACTCAATTAGTTTTTCAAAACAATTCAAAGTTTCTCTAGATTGCAAATTCCTTTAAAACCGATTTTTAAAAGCTATATTCGAGCTTATAGTGGCGACATAGACTTATGACTGAAGTGGTATGGACTATGGTTTTTAACTATATTTTTGCGTATTTTTTACCATAAATTTTTTGTTTTATTTTTATGCATATATATTTTTTCTTTTTTCTGTGTAATTTTTACAATATTTTTGGCATAATTTTTACTATATTTTTTGGTTAGTTTTTTCTATATTTTTGGTGTAGTTTTTACTATACTTTTTGGGTGATTTTTTACTCTATTTTTTGTGTAATTTTTACTTCATTTTTTACATTACTTTTACTATATTTTTTGTGCAATTTTTTCCATATTTTTTGCGTAATTTTTACTTTATTTTTTCGGTAATTTTTTGCTATATTTTTTCATGCAGTGACAGTTACGACAATATTAAGAACGCCTGACAAGAACGGTAAAATTTTATTGTTCCAAATAATTTGCCGTGTATACTTTTCGAAACATAAGTAATAAATTTGACCAGTTCGCAGCATTTGTGCGATTTGTGGTTTGCTTAGGAAATAGTTTGTTTTCCATCATCTCACATAAAAAAACATGCAGCTAGTTTAATGTAAACATTATGTTCTAGAAACAAACAAACTTTGAGCTAATTTTCCGAAATCTTTTTGGTTTCGTTTATAACCCAGATATACTATGGCCTTGTTGTCTACATTATGACGATATTTTTACTTTTTTTGTACAGAGGAAATAAAATACATACGTATACCCATAGCTTGTTACAGGGTGTTGGGTAGACGAATAAATCCATGAACTTGGATTTGAGTTTTGATTTTTCGATCAACTTTCAAAGAAAAATGGTGAAATTTTAAAACGATACCAACGTTTCAAGCCTGATCACTCGGAAACAGACCGCCTGCGGAAAATTTTTCCGTTGGAACTTTTATGGGGGGCATTGAATTTCCTACAAAACTAACTACCCTGCAAAAATCATTGGATGATGTGTTCCAATTTTGTGATATTGGAGTACTGCAATTGTAAGCTTTTGTAATGCCTCAGCGAACTACCTTCAGCTTATTTAAAGCCGATCATTGCTCGTGCTCTATCGACAAAAATCACGACACTACCGCTTTGACAGTAGATACTCACAGGAGTAACAATATTGGAGTACCTACATTGCAAAGTACTCTGACTGTAGGTACTCCTTGGAGTACCAGAAACCAAGCGATGGTTGGAGTAGGTTGTCCACTCCTAGGTCATCGCATTGTTAATTGGATAACAATTTTTAAAAGAAAAAGGATTACATTTGGAGTATCCTGATACTCCAATTGGAGTACTTTTTATACCCAGTGTACTAGTACTAGTATAAGGGTATTATAATTTTGTCCACATAACGGTACTACGTAACGGCACAAAATAGTTCGATATCGAAAATTGCGAAAATCACATAAATTGACAAACCTTGAGTAAAAAATTTGATATTTGCATGAAATTTGGTATACAGGCTATTGAAAATGGTCGAAATTACATTTTTGAAAATTCGACTGGTCGTAACTTTTAAACTGATTACGGTAAAACGATGAAATTTGGCACAAAGCGAACTAGTATCGTTGGGAGTATACCTGATGAAACTGGATAAAATCGCCCTCCAAACACGCCCACTTTCGATATCGCAAATTTCGAAAATTAACTAATTCGGTGAGATACGTAAATAGCTAAAATAATATAAACTTTTAGGTAAACTAGTATCGCTTGGCCTCAAGCTCACAATTACAAGGTCGTTACATATCTCCTTTAAAGTTTTGTATCTCTCTTACTAACACCCTGTACGAAATTTGTATAAAAACTATTTATGAATTGATTTCCAATTTTACCAATTCATTGAAGATCATGACACGTGTTGCAGGCTCGCTTAATTTGATTGCCCCAGCGACCGTGGTAATTTAATTTATTGTTCGGGCAATTTAAAAATGTAAACATGCGTGTATTTATGTAGGTGTTCTTTGGGGGGAATTCGATAGTTTATTTGTGTTTTTTTTTACTTTAATTTCAATTATTCGCATCTTTAAATTGGTTTAGAAAGATATCAGGGATAGAAGCGGTTGTGATTTTCATAAAAAAAATTTTAAAATTTCTTATAATAGACAAAGTAAAGGTGTTTATATTATAAATTGAGGTAGGTAACAGTGGGTAATTTTAGTCGTAATATTTTGTTGAAAGTTAAAAAAAGTTTTTTGAAAATATTTTTCCTAAAAGTTTATAGAAAAAAAAACACTGTTTTCAAGTGGATTAAATATGTTTATGCTTGACATTATATTCTTATTTCAATTGAGAGCAACGTTGAACTCAATCACACTTTGTTGAATACATTTTGCCCGGTACCGATCGGGAAACCGACAGACGATATCTCTTAATGTTCGAATTGGCACCCATTAGTAAAACTGAGCCAAGGTTTATTTCTCTCACTTAATATTTTAATGATTTTTATTATTATAATAACAATTAGTTATTACAAAAAAATACTTAGTAAAATAATGATTACTTAATAAGGGTCTTCATCAAACTATGTAAATGCCTCGTAAAGTGTGTAAACGCGTAAATTTACCTAGTGTGTAAATGAACTGTCAAATTTTGTATGAAAAATCGTTTACACAAATTTGTTAAATTTACGCACTGATTTCAGTGTGTAAACGCGGTAAACTCTTAAATATGCAACCCTACAAACAACAGCTGATTGAATAATTATTTGTCAAAAAATTTAATAAAGCATCTCGGCAAAATTAAAGAAGTTAAAATAAAACAATGGAAAAGGTAAGATGTAAATACATTTTAAAATATATATATATGTAATCTTTTGTATTTCAGGACAATCAACAAAAAGCAAAACGCAGACGGATCAATACCACGCATAGATGGACAGATGCCGAAACGGTTCATCTGATAGAAGCAGTTGCCGATGCAACGAGAGGCCGCCCGGAGTCGTTCGAGGTATGTGTGGAATGTTAAGTGCGTATGTTGCTTCTACCTGTTCCAACCGCATTAAAAGTATCAGCGATGTTTTCGAACTGTGTACATATTTCGGCTCACGTTGACGCGGAATTCAGCATACTTAACCTACATATTTTATTTTTCAGAAACCGACAGCCGAACGCTTCTACGCGAGAGTAAAATCAATGGCATGCACTCTAGAACGAATTGAATGGATGTCTTTGAAAGGCAAAATGAGATACCTGAAGGCGTCGTACGTCTCTGCTGTAGATTGGAAGAACAAGACGGGATCTGGTCTATTGGCCAGTGGCGACGAGACCAGTGTAACAGCATATATTAGAAAAATATGTCCACATTTTGATTTGCTGGCTGATATATTTGGGCAGCGAAAAAATGTTAGCCCACCGCTAATTTTCGACAGCCAAATTGATGCTACAAATTCAACCGACCACTGCTACTCAGTCACGTATGCCATGTCAGCGGAACAGGACTCCATTTTTGAGCCTCTAGCTAGAAGCCAAACTAGTACTCCTGAGCCTGTTGAAATCGATCCTGATCTAGCACAATACAAGCAGAAGAAGACGTGTGATTCTTTGAATGCACAGCCTAGCTTGTTTGAACATGGACTGCCACGAAATCACTGCCACGATTCAACAAAACAAAAGCGAATAAGCAAGCCGAAAAAGATGTGTGCAACGAACTCCTTTAACGACTTACTTGTTATTCAAGAAAATAAATTAAAGTTAGAAGTTGAAAAATTAGAGCTTGAGAAGGAAAGGGAAAAAAATAAAGTAGAGCTAAGAGCACTTGAGCTTAAAAATGAAATTGAGTTAAAGAAAATGGAACTTGAAATGCAAAAGGAGGAAAAATTACAAATTGAAAAATTAAGATTGGAAAGTGCAGAAAGATTAAGGAAATATGAAATTGATTCCAAAGCTCAGAACTTCTAATTTAATAAACTTTTTTGAATAAAAAGTAAGTGGTCGTAAGTAATTTTTAATGATATTTGCAGAAATTGAATTACTGAATGATTTTTTTTTAATACTGCTGTACATACTTTTTTTTACAATTTTTTTTTTTACGTATCGTAACATTCGATCCGTGATCAAAAACTATTTTTATAAAATATTTATGTAGTTAGTTTTATAACAAAATGTATTTAAAAAGAAACACAAATGTGCCTGACTAGAAATTTGTGAACTGAGAACTAGTCACCTTTTACAGAAGTACCTTTTTATATGAATTCAAATTACAAAATTAATTTTTATTATTTTATAAAATGAAATGAATCTTTATTATTATATAAAATGAAATGAATCTTTATTATTATATAAAATGAATTATATAAAAATGAAAATCTGTGTGTTTATTTCTTTAAAACTTTTGAGCAAGGCATTCTGGAATTGCTTGGCAGTAGAAGCGATTACCTCTTTTTTGCTGGGAATAGATAAACGAGCAAGTGGATATTTACGAGTTTTGCATTAGGGTTAGCAGCGCCCGCCGTTTAGCTTCACCCTCGCTGGTAGATAAGTTTTGTGTTTCAGGGTCATCCTCATTCTCGTCACTGGTATCAACTTCATTTGTGTCAGTTATGTCAACCATATCGTCTCGTTGCATTATGACTATATTGTGTAGAATTGCACACACTAATATCCAGCTACAAACAAGTTTAACCGAGTCTTCATTTCGTATGGTAATTTTTAATTCTTTCAAACTGTTAAAGCGCTCCTTCAGTATACCATAGCAATGTTCAATCCTTATTCTATATTGGCTAAATGTTCGGTTAAAAGCATTTCGCTGCTGAGAACTAAACTCTCTGGAGGTTGATCTGAAGGGAGTTATAACAGTGCCGGTTAATTTATAAGCACTGTCGCCTGCCAGCCATTCCGCCCCTGTTAACATACTTGATGCATTGGTAGCCAAACTACAATTGTTGTATATTCTGGCATCATGGACACTTCCCGGGTATCCGAGGACCAAATGACGAATTCGCAACTTATGGTCGCACACAGTTTGAGCCTTTACAGAGTAAATGTGCTTCCTCGAAAAATAAGCCTCCGGATCATCAAGGGGTTTCTCTGCTAGTCTTATTTCAGTGCCGTCGACATATCCAATACAGTGCGGCAACTCGTGAAAAGTTTCAGCGACTAAATTTTGACGCTCCGCACTGTCCGGCCAGTACACAAATTGCTGTCTTAGCTTTGATATAGCGTGGAAAATTCTTTTAGTCATGTTCTATATAAAGACTTGGGGTTAATTATACTTTAATTAAACAAGTTTTTAAGTTCTACCTGTATTGCTCCGCCATCACTAACACCAAACAGATTGGCAATTTTGCTTATCGTTGCTCCCTCCCCGCACGAGCCCAACCGATACAAAACAATTAGAAGTTGCGTTTCTAATGAAAATTGCTTACAAGACCGGGGACCGTTGAAAACTTCGTCATCCTTTATTAAATTATAAACTACTTGGAACGTAGACCGGCTAACTCGTGCAATTGTTTGGAATCGCCTTTCGTCCAAGTTTGGCAATACGTCTTGCAAAAACTGCTTTGACTTAGGTACAGAATGGTGAACAAACGCACACCCATACCTTAGCTCAATGAACGCGGCCGTTGCTAGAGCGAAGTCTTCCCAAATATCCTCCTCTTTCCTTTTTTGATTTTCTGCAATGCGAATGGAAGGTAAAAATAGCAAACATATGTATGTACCAAAACCACAAAAATTACCATCATTTTCACCAAAAATCTCCAGCATCAGCAAGTCATTTACAAGAATTTCCTTGTAAAGGCGTTTTAATTTAGATTTTTCAGTTAATTTCGGCATTTCTTTGTGTTGACAAAATTTTTTTATAATTTGTTGACAATAACACAGCTGATAGGTAAGTTTACGCAGCAGTATTACGAGGTGCGTTCATATAACAGTGTGTGTAAACGGATAAAAATTTACGCTTTGTAAATTTATATAGTTTGATGAAGACCCTTAATATCTGGCTTCGAAAATTTTGTAAACATTAAACCGACCTAAATAAAATATTTTTTTTTTTTATCAACACATGCTGAGAATTCGCATATTAAAAAGTATAAATAAAATGCATTCGTACTTGAACTCAAACATCTTTATGTGGCATTATGCACTTGTAAATGTATTTAAATGTAATTTAATATTGATAGGGCAACAACTGTGAGCTTTAATAATTTTTCTTTATCGCATCGCACATTTAACTACATATATATTTAACTTTAATAATAGCTAAATTACCATAACATTGATTTTGAAAAAAAAGGTGCGTTAAATTGGCACACAATGGTTAACGAACAAAGCTCGACTCCTCCAACAATTGTTGTGCTCTGGGGCTTTGCAGACTGATGGTGGCTGCGAGACTAAAGTGCAATAATTTTTACATGCGGTTGGCTACGAATAAATTAACTAGAATTTCAAGTTGATATATTTGTGTATTATTGCACTTGTCTCTTATAAAGTTGTAACTCACAATTATCTAAAAATATTAGGGTGTTTAGCTTTAAGATAAGTTTTTATCGCCACCACTGTATGCATCGGAAATAAATTTATTCTTTGTGCTAAAATTAGTTTTAAACTTCAATGATGGACATCTAGTTAGCAGTGCAACGGTAAAAATTGCATTAAATTGTATATAGCGGTTTTTGAGTGATGCGCGTACAAACACACTGACACACAGATAAAAATTCTAAAAGCCGTTATCTCGACAGACATCGACCTGACCTAACTTTACAAAATGTTTACAAATATTTTGAGTCCACTTGTATTGCCACCACTGTATACAGCGGAAATCAAATATTTTCATGTGCTAAAATTTATCCCTAACCTTAAGTTGGACATCTAACAAAACATTGGTAAAAATTTGATTCAAATCTATAGAGCGGTTTTTGAGTGATGTGCGTACAAACATACAGACAAACAGACAAAAAATTGTCAAACCCGCTGTTTTGGCTTCTACTGCTCTATTAAAGTCTCCTACAATCTTATAAACAGTAAAGTACTTGGGTGACCGAGCTTGCTCGGTGCTATGCCCAAAATGAAGCCAAAATGACCCAAAAATAATCCCAAAATAATCCTAAAATGATCCCAAAAAGACCCTTAAATGTTCTCAAAATGATACGAAATTGAACCCAAATGACCCCAAAAACACCCTTAAATGTACCCTAAAATGATCCCAAAATTATCCAAAAACGTTCCCAAAATAATCCTAATTTAATCCCAAAACGACCCCAAAAAGACCCTCAAATGTTCCCAAAATTACCCTCAAATGTTCCCAAAATGACCCTCAAATGTTCCCAAAATGACCCTCAAATGTTCCCAAAATCACCCAAAAATTATCCCAAAATGACTCCATAATGATCCGAAAATGACCCCAAAATTGTTCCAAATTAATCCAAAATTAAACCCAAAATGATCTCAAAATAGCCCCAAAATTATTCCAAAGTGACCCCTAAATGATCTCAAAATGATCCTAAAATAATTCAAATATGATCCCAAAAATATAAAATATAAACACAATACGGTACAATGGTAACCCTGGCGGCTACCCTACTTGAAAATATTTTAGTTGGTATGTCGGCGAAAATACCTTTAATTTGATACCCATATTGGCATATCTAACTCCATAATTAAAAAAAAAATTGAGAAAGGTACCCGCCGTAAGTGGCAACCTCCGAGTGGATAGCCTTAGAATCAACCATACTATCTATATTCAAAATTTGATTCAAATCGGTCTACCGGTTCCGAGAGATAGTCTGGATATACAAATATACAGCGCTAAGTTGGCAATCCTAGGTGGCAACCCTACTTGAAAATATTTTATTTGGCATGTCGCTGAAAATTCCTTTCATTTGATTCCCACATTGGCATATCTAACTCCATAATTTAAATTTTTTTAGATAGGTGGCAACCCTGTAAAGTGCCCCAGGGGGTGGGGGTTGGGAAAGTGTATAGACCTAAAAATCAACCATACTATTCAAAATTTCATCCAAATCGGTCTAGCGGTTCCCCAGATAGTCTGGATATACCAATATACAAGTTTATCTCGTTTAAAGTTATAAGATACTAATTTATGTTCTGTACAACAGCCTCTCTAAAAAAAAAGTTTACGAAACTATGTGACATAAATCTTAAGAATCGGATGTCAAAAAAAAAGGTTACAATAAAAAACTTGTTTGCCTACTTTTCGTAAGGATGAAGCAAACTTTCCGAATACCTCTTAGCGTAAGCTTCAAATTTATAAGCAGACTTTAAAAACTTTTTTTTAATACGAGAACCGACGACACAGTCTAACGTACACAACTAAGCGCAAGCATTTGCGGTTAATAAAAGAGCGTCTTCATTGTAGTGGGCGTAGACAGACACTTGAAAAACCTGACAAAATAGCATCAAACACTTGTCTCAAATCACACAAAAAAACCACTTATAAAAGTAAAATCACAATAATAACCAATTGTTGCACAAAAGCTAAGTCGAGTTGAGTCTGTCTGGTCGCTAGAGAAGAATGAACAGCGGATATGCGGCGTGTCATAATAAAATAGCATTGATGATGAATATTGAATAGAACTTAGCCAATTATCAGTAGCGATTACATTGTGACTATGCCGACATTTAAACAAATATATGCCAGACGTTGTTGCTCTTTTCAAGTTCAGGAGATAAGAAAGTTTTTATAGATTACACTGTACAACAGCCAAAAAAAGCGCAGAGGGTTTCTCATCGGTTCTTAAAGTTTTTGGGTGGTGTGCTGAATCCGACTCTGCAGTCAAATTTTTCGGTTCGCGCTTTTCTCCAGACGGTAGTTTGTTCAGAGATCGGTAGTATGTTCAGAGATCGGTTGTAGTGAAAAAAAAAAAATTGTTTCTTAATAACTTACAATACCTTAACTTTTTGCACTATGGAACATCTGTATGCCGCCAAATATAAAAACCAAAATTAAATTATGGTTACTTGAACCCAAAAAACTTTTTTCTTACAACTCGGCCGGTAGTTTTCTTTACAAACCACCCTCTGGGGAGAAAACCTAGGATGACCCGAAAAATCTGACTTCAGATTCGGATTTACCACAACCAAAAGCTTCAGAAACCGTTGAGAAACCCGGTGAGATTTTCAAAAACTTCAATTTTGTTGTGCAGTGTCATCAATGGAAATTAAGTATTTTATTAACGAGTAGCATTATTCAAATATACATAAATCATAACCAAAAATACTAGAGCCTGAGTTAAGTCAGATAGGTTTGCAGGAAGTAAAAAGTAGATTTTCTTCAATTGTGATTTTGAAATATTTAGTTTACAACGCGATCTCTGCTTGGATTGTATCACTTTTTTATGTATATCTCTCGTATATTATCAATGCTTTTATGAAATTTTAATCAGCAGCTCTTTATTCAAAATAAGAGCTCTTACGCATATATTTATTTGATTGCCCTATTCGTTGCCATCTTTTCATGCGATCTGATTTGTTCACTTTTGGTCTATGACAACAGATGTCTTTGACTTTTGAACAATTGGTTGCGTAGATATCTGTTTTTAGAAAGCGAAAACGCCCACTTGTGACTTCTCAACGCACAATATGGCCATTTGCTGTTAAAACGACAAGAAAACACGTTGATTTTTGTTGTAGTCAGTGCCATGGTATGATGTTGTGTCATCCAACGCAAGCTCGTGGCAATAATTGTAGGATTTGTGTGGAGGTAGAAAAACAAGAATTATGCAATTGAGCGAAAAAGTTACCATATACAGCTATTGCGATTTCCGCCACTGTGGCCCTACTTGTCCGATTGAGGATTCTCCAGTATCTGGTGTCTAGGGCCGAGTTTTGAACAGAAATAACTCTCAGGATATGCTCGTTTGAGGGGCAATCGTCCTATCTAAAATACCCGTCAAAGATAATGCGACGGGGTACTTTCGGATCCGAGACTACCTTCAGTATCGCCCCATCCCAAGGAGTTAGCTTTGGGACGATGTCTTTTAACCACTCTGCAGTATTAGAATCATCGCAGACAATTGAAAGCCATCCTTGGCGAATCGCGCAGCCCGTGAAGCGGGGACTAATGGTGCCAACTTGAAGTTTAAACACTTCATTCAAAATGTCCCTCCTTATGATCTTCAGTTGTTCAGAGGACCAGATGGTAGTAGGATAGTCTTGTGGGATTATGCCCAGCTTAATAGTGGTCAGGGCATCTCTAAAAGATACTGATGACACACCGTCAGGATGAGCCGCGGTTACTAAGGCACTGGCTTCCTCTCCATCAGGAGGAGGCATCTGCCTTGTCCTCTTTTAGAAATTTGGTGGGGTCGTACTATTGGATCGCCTCCTTTTATTGGTCGCCTCCCTTTGTGACGGCCCTTGGGGCCGTTTGACAATTGCTAAGGCGGTTTCGTATTTGATACCCTTAGCCAGGAGTTTCTTATCACGCTTACGAGCGGCACCATTCAAGTGCTTACGTTTTCCAGCATTTTCAGTATCATGGGGGGGAGTAGGTTATTTAGCCCCGCCATGCCTGCGGCTTAAGCTTTTGATTCGGTATCAACCGAAAGGTCAGATCTTGCCTAATCATTTGAAAGCAGTTAAACTTTATCATGATCTGTAGTATAGTTTTTCTCCCCCACGAGGGGAAAGAAGGTCAGCTGGGACATAGCCCCCGATATCCCAGTAGGACTGATTACAACCAGAGGGCCCCAGGTATCTGGAGGCTACCGTTATAAGACACATTAACGTAGTGCCATTCATCCCATGAGCGCGGTACGGATCACACCCGGGATTACGGGTTTTATTGAGTTGTCCTCTCTTTGGATCTTAGTCGCCTTTTACGACAGACATTACTACCGCGGGCATATTCTAGACCCCCAACCCGCACGGGTAAATATATATAAACTATAATAACAATAACTTTTAAACACGTGGTAACCTCTTTCAAATCAAAATTATACCTTCCTGCCCATCCATTGGCCGAGACCTTTCATTTGAGATTTTAACGATACAAATCAAACAAACTATGTAGGAAACTATGTAGGAACAAGTAAGGAAGTCTAAGTTCGGGCGAACCGAACATTAAATACCCAGCGGTAGTTTTCAGAACGAGATAGCATTGACATAGGCCCCAGGAGGATTTACCTAAAAGTTTATAGTATTTTAACTATTTATCTTACCGAACTAGGTCCTTTTCGAAATTTTCGATATCGAAAGTGGACGTGGTTGGAGGGAGATTTTATCCAGTTTCATCAGGTATACTCCCAGCGTTACTAGTATGCTTTGTGCCAAATTTCATCATTTTACCCTAATCAGTTTAAAAGTTACGACCAGTCCAATTTTCAAAAATGCCTCCCGAAAAAGGGGGCGTGGTTATCATCCGATTTCGCCCATTTTCAATAGACACCTATCCTGTGTACCAAATTTCAAAATTTTCACTCAAGTTATCGTGTAAACGGACAGACGGACAGACGGACGGACATGCCTTAATAGAGCGAGATCCCAGAGCCTAAAAGCGTCACTTATTTTATAATGGATGAAACCAATACCGATCGATAGTCCTCCCGGAATCTAGAAAGAATGTGAAAATTTTAAAGCTGTACCTATGACAAGGGCCTAGGAATCGGGGGTCAAAGTCGCCAAAAAATTACCCTAACTTCACTTATTTTATAATGGATGATTTTCACATATTTGACGTAGATTATCACCCCGCGTCAGTATCAAGTGTTGTTAGACCCGTACCAGTGACAAGGCTCCAGCCAGACACTCCCAGTTCGCGGATTTTCCTATAGAAATTTTTTCTGTTTTACCAATTTCACGCATTTGGGCCACTTTGGCTGCTTTTAACTACCCAATATTTTCCCATTTTTTGTTGAACACTACCCTAAAGTAGTATCAGGAATTTTTAGACTTCGTCCCATGGCAAAAACTTCAGCCAGACACTTCAAAACTTGGGAAATTTCACTAATTTTTACTGCGCTTTCACATGTTTAAGTGGATTTGACAAACTTTGACTACTTTTAAATAGCAGACTTCACACATGTGTCATAAAATGCTACCCTTAAGTAGAATCAAGCATTTCCAGACATCATCCCATGGCAAAAACTTCAGCCAGACACCTCAAAGTTCGGGAACTTTTATTTTCCTATTAATTTGCTTTCTCTTGTTTGTCCCACTTTTACAACTTCTAAACGACGGATCTTTTCAGATGTTTCGTAGGACACTACCCTTAAGTAGTTTCAGTCATTTCTAGACTTCGCCCCATGGCAAAAACTTCAGCCAGACACCTCAAAGCTCGGGATTTTCACTAATTTTTACAGAGATTTCACTTGTTTCAGCAGGTTTCTCCAACTTTGTCCACGTTTAAACGGCGGATCTTTACACATGTGTCGTATAACACTACCCTTAAACAGTATCAGGCATTTCCGTACTTCTTTCCATGAAAAAAACTTAAGCCAAACAACCCAAAGCACGGGAACTTTTCATCATTTTTACTGTGCTTTAACATGGTCAAATGGGTTTACCCAACTTTGGCTGCTTTTAAATGGCGGATCGCTACAAATGTATCATATAACACTACTATTAACTAATCTTAGGCATTTTTAGACTTCGCCCCATGACAAAAACTTCAGCCAGACACCTCAAAGCTGAGGAAATTTCATAATTCTTGCTGCGAATTCACATGTTTAACTGCGTTGGTCTAACTTTGGCTGCTTTTAAAGGGCAGATAATTTCACATGTGTCATAGAAGACCACTCTTAAGTGGTATCAGGTACTTTTTGACTTCGCCCCATGTCAAAAACTTCAGCCAGACACCTCAAAACTGAGGAATTTTTATAATTCTTACTGCACTTTCACATGTTTAAGCGAATTTGTCCAACTTTGGCTGTTTTTGAAAGGCAGATCTTTGCACATGTGTCGTGGAACACTATCTCCAAGTAGTATCAGGCATTTTTATACTTCATCCCATGGAAAAAACTTCAGCCAGACACCTCAAGCCTGAGGAATTTTCATAGTTCTTACTGCTTTTTCACATGTTTAATCGGGTTGGTCCACCTTCGGCTGCCTTTAAAGAGCAGATCTTTTCACATGTGTCATAGAAGACCCCCTTAAAGAAGGATCGGCTATTATTATACTTCGCCTCATGTCAAAAACTACAGTCAGACACCTCAAAACTGAGGAATTTTCATAATTATTACTGCGATTTCACAGGTTTAAGCGAGTTGGTCCAAGACCACCTTAAAGAAGTATCGGGTATTTTTTATACTTTGCCCCATGTCAGAAATTTCAGCCAGACACCTCAAAACTGAGGAATTTTCATAATTCTTACTGCGATTTCAAAGGTTTAAGCGAGTTCGTCCAACTTCGGCTGCTTTTAAAGAGCAGATCTTTTCACATGTGTCATAGAAGACCCCCTTAAAGAAGGATCGGCTATTTTTATACTTCGCCCCATGTCAAAAACTAAAGTCAGACACCTCAAAACTGAGGAATTTTCATAATTCTTACTGCGATTTCACAGGTTTAAGCGAGTTGGTCCAACTTTTGCTGTTCGTAAAGGGCACATGTGTCATAGAAGACCAACTTAAAGAAGCATCGGGTATTTTTATACTTCGCCCCATGTCAAAAACTACAGCCAGACACCTCAAAACTGAGGAATTTTCATAATTCTTACTGCGATTTCACAGGTTTAAGCGAGTTCCCTGCAGCGAAACCTCAAACTAATCAGAAAAATACTAGTATACAACTATAATTTTCTGGCAGAACTCATACTAGTCAGGAAATATCCATTTCATACCAGTATACAAATAGAATTTTCCGGCTGAACCCATACTAGTCAGGAAAAATGAACTAGTCCAAAAAGGACCAGTATGGAATATACTAGTCAAAAAGGCTTTTAACCTGGACTAGTATGATTTCAACCAGAATTTTCCTGGCTTACCCTTTATTTTATCATTTGACTTTATTTTCATGTTTATTCTTAAGAAAGCAGCGGCTATTTGTATTTACCCTATCACGAAAAAGCATCTATGAATTATAAGAGAAAACGAAACGAATGAATTTTGTTTTTTTCAACTGGTATAATTTCATCCAGAAAAATCTAGTTGTATACTAGTATGGAATGGATATTTCCTGACTAGTACACGGAGGGAAATCTATGGATGGAACATCCATAATTATTGATATCACATTAAATAAAAATTGATTTTTCTGTCCCATCAATGAATATGGATGTTTCATCAATGCTTTTTTGATAAATGACTATTGAAATGGTATCCATATAAACTATTGATAAATTCTAAATAGTTTAAAAAAACAAAATTTTATATAATTTGATATCTGGTTTCAGTGAGACTCGAACCATGCTCCTCTGGCACGTTAGCCCAGTATTCTACCATTCGGCTACGGCATGTTATACAATTTTTAGAAAAATGTTCAATCATAAGAAATTCAAAAAAATTTGAATTTAAAAAAACCGCTCCAACAAGTTGTAATATTGTTAGAAAATCCATAGTAAAAATTATTGAACTATTATGATTATGCGTCCCAGAAAAATTTATATTTCGTCCATATATATTAATACGCTGTCTCTACCATTATTACTATGTAGTAAATATGGATATGGATATACCGACAATAGAAATTCATATCACGACCATAGATATGCACATGCCGTTGAAATATATTAGTATTCTATCCATAAATATAAAAAATAGTACATCATATCGAAATGGTTGACTTATCATTTTACTTTTTATTGGGAGCAAATAATAGTTGATAACTCGCTCATTCTGAATGAATATTGCATCAAACTCGGCGCCATCAATAGTGATATTGTCACAACATTCAATGCATTTCTCTCAGTGTATGGGTTCAGCCGGAAAATTCTAATTGTATACTGGTATGAAATGGATATTTCCTGACTAGTATGAGTTCTGCCAGAAAATTATAGTTGTATACTAGTATTTTTCTGATTAGTTTGAGGTTTCGCTGCAGGGAACTCGCTTAAACCTGTGAAATCGCATTAAGAATTATGAAAATTCCTCAGTTTTGAGGTGTCTGGCTGTAGTTTTTGACATGGGGCGAAGTATAAAAATACCCGATGCTTCTTTAAGTTGGTCTTCTATGACACATGTGCCCTTTACGAACAGCAAAAGTTGGACCAACTCGCTTAAACCTGTGAAATCGCAGTAAGAATTATGAAAATTCCTCAGTTTTGAGGTGTCTGGCTGAAGTGTTTGACATGAGGCGAAATCTAAAAGTAACTGATACCACTTAAGGGTGGTCTTCTATGACACATGTGAAAAGATCCGCTCTCTAAGAGCAGCCGAAGTTGGACCAACCCGATTAAACATGTGAAAATTCCTCAGGCTTGAGGTGTCTGGCTGAAGTTTTTTCCATGGGATGAAGTATAAAAATGCCTGATACTACTTGGAGATAGTGTTCCACGACACATGTGCAAAGATCTGCCTTTCAAAAACAGCCAAAGTTGGACAAACTCGCTTAAACATGTGAAAGTGCAGTAAGAATTATAAAAATTCCTCAGTTTTGAGGTGTCTGGCTGAAGTTTTTGACATGGGGCGAAGTCAAAAAGTACGTGATACCACTTAAGGGTGGTCTTCTATGACACATGTGAAATTATCTGCCCTTTAAAAGCAGCTAAAGTTAGAGCAACGCAGTTAAACATGTGAATTCGCAGCGAGAATTATGAAATTTCCTCAGCTTTGAGGTGTCTGGCTGAAGGTTTTGTCATGGGGCGAAGTCTAAAAATGCCTAATATTAGTTAATAGTAGTGTTATACGATACATTTGTAACGATCCGCCATTTAAAAGCAGCCAAAGTTGAGTAAACCCATTTGACCATGTGAAAGCACATTAAAAATGATGAAAAGTCCCCGTGCTTTGGGTTGTTTGGCTTAAGTTTTTTTCATGGAAAGAAGTACGGAAATGCCTGATACTGTTTAAGGGTAGTGTTATACGACACATGTGTAAAGATCCGCCGTTTAAATGTGGACAAAGTTGGAGAAACCTGCTGAAACAAGTGAAATCTCTGTAAAAATTAGTGAAAATCCCGAGCTTTGAGGTGTCTGGCTGAAGTTTTTGCCATGGGGCGAAGTCTAGAAATGACTGAAACTACTTAAGGGTAGTGTCCTACGAAACATCTGAAAAGATCCGTCGTTTAGAAGTTGTAAAAGTGGGACAAACAAGAGAAAGCAAATTAATAGGAAAATAAAAGTTCCCGAACTTTTAGGTGTCTGGCTGAAGTTTTTGCCATGGGATGATGTCTGGAAATGCTTGATTCTACTTAAGGATAGCATTTTACGATGTAAAGATCTGCTATTTAAAAGTAGTCAAAGTTTGTCAAATCCACTTAAACATGTGAAAGCGCAGTAAAAATTAGTGAAATTTCCCGAGTTTTGAGGTGTCTGGCTGAAGTTTTTGCCATGGGACGAGGTCTAAAAATTACTGAAACTACTTAAGGGTAGTGTCCTACGACACATGTGAAAAGATCTATCATTTAAAATTAGTAAAAGTGGGACAAACAAGAGAAAGCAAATTAATAGGAAAATAAAAGTTCTCGAACTTTCAGGTGTCTGGCTGAAGTTTTTTCCATGGGATGATGTCTAGAAATGCTTGATTCTACTTAAGGGTAGCATTTTACGACACGTGTATAAAGATCTGTTATTTAAAAGAGGCCAAAGTTGGTCAAATCCGCTTAAACATGTGAAAGCGCAGTAAAAATTAGTGAAATTTCCCGAGTTTTGAGGTGTCTGGCTGAAGTTTTTTCCATGGGACGAAGTCTAAAAATTCCTGATACTACTTGAGGGTAGTGTTCTACAAAAAATGGGAAAATATTGGGTAGTTAAAAGCAGCCAAAGTGGCCCAAATGCATGAAATTAGTAAAACAGGATAAATTTCCATAGGAAAATCCGCGAACTGGGGGTGTTTGGCTGGAGCCTTGTCACTGGTACGGGTCTAACAACACTTGATACTGACGCGGGGTGGTAATCTACGTCAAATATGTGAAAATCATCCATTATAAAATAAGTGAAGTTAGGGTCATTTTTTGGCGACTTTGACCCCCGATTCCTAGGCCCTTGTCATAGGTACAGCTTTAAAATTTTCACATTCTTTCTAGATTCGGGGAGGACTATCGATCGGTATTGGTTTCATCCATTATAAAATAAGTGACGCTTTTAGGCTCTGGGATCTTGGTCTATAATGGACTTTTTTTTCAATCTAAGAACTTTCATATATGGAACTCTATATTTATCTTGATTATTTTGTGCCGTTACGTAGTACAGTTATGTGGACAAAATTATAATACCCTTGTACTAGTACTAGTACGCTGGGTATACAAGTTTTTTTAAACACGTGGCAAACCCTTTCAAAAAAAATTGTGTCGTCTGTCAGTATGTTTGTTGACAGATCACTCCAAAACTGCTGCACGGAATTGATTGCAATTCCTCTGAATGCTTGCTAGATGCTCAACTTAAGTTTTAGAATTTATTTTACCCCACGGAACTATTACTTAACCACATACAGTGGTGGCAATAAAAGGTGGCTAAAAAAAATCAGAATTTTGCTCTAATTACTAGACACTCTAATATACAAGTCTAGTCTATATTTTGTTACAGATTTTTTGTTTCAATTGATTTCTTAATGCACGATTTTCCACTCAATTGACCACACGCAAACATACATACGTTCCAACAAATAGGCAGCCAACCAGTTTATACAAAACAATTCAACTACCCACACAACCTGCAAAAAGTCCAGTCTGTTGTGAGCCAACAAAACGCTCATCCAATCAGCCGCGCTAGTAAATCTAACGTATAAACAAATGAAAAAACAATAAACAATTTATTGATATTGTATTATAAATATATGTAGCTGAAAACAAATCGTAACGAATCACATTATAACAGATCACTGAGCTCATCATAAAATTATGTATTTGTTTGTAGTAGGTATGTATGTATGTAAGAAGAAGCAAATAAGTAAATCAAAAGATGTAACAAATTTCAATGCACCGCGAATTATGAGCTAATAAATGTGAGACGTACAAAAAAAAAAACAAATCTGATCAAAAGTATATAAATAGGAAATAATGCATGAAATTTATTGCACAACATGGGGCATTCCTAATACTTACTTGTACAAGTATGTTCCGACGTACATATGTATGTAAATGCAAATATGAGTTATGTAAATTGCCATTTGTTTAACTGCATAAGTACAGAGTTGGGCAATACCGATTTTATATGTGATTCATTGCAGGTGATATTATGATCAAGTTACTTTGCCAGACAAAAATGGCACCGGTAAAATCAACAATCTCTTACTTTTATCCTGAAGTTAACCAAATTCAGCTGAATTGACGGAATTTTTTTGTTGAAGTAACTGCATTCAATTGTTGATTCAACAGTGATAGATCTGTCAATTTGAATTAACAAAATTTGTTAAAACTGAGAGAATTTGCAGTTAATCCGGCTGGCAAGCATAAGTATACGATGACATTATGGTAGACACCTGGGTTGAGCTTTCAAGATACCTGAGTTTTTTTTTTTTTTTTTGTTATATTGACTCCTTTTGGTGTTAAAATAACACTTATTTTAGTTTATATATAGAGTAACAACTTAAACAACAAAATTTTCTGTTAAAACAACAGCCAAGTTAAGGTTAGCAGTTTCAATAATGGATAAGAGTTGAATCAACCAATTTTTTTTATATGAACAGCTCATTTTTTCTCTGTAATAAAATGGGAAGTAAAAATCATTTAAAAAGTTGTCCGGATTTGATAGTTTGACGATTTTTGGGCGAATCAAGTATTTGAAAGTGACAGCTGCCAAACGTATCGACTACAAATTTGAAAATGTCACACATAGTAAATTATAACTAGCTGATTTCTGACATTATTGATATTAAACAAAGATGTATTGGTTTTTATTTACGTAGTAGAAGATAAAACAACCCTGCAAAAATCGAGTGAGGGACATCAATACACTGCACCAAAAACGTACATCTTTTTTAAGAAAAAAGTTTTATAGAAGTTCAAGCTGATATTTCTTAGAATAAAAGAAAAAATTCATAGATTCTATGAAAATTATTTTACAATTTATGAATGATTTCATGATTTTTGAGGATTTGTTTACATATTTTAAGAACAAGTAAGAAATATTCTTAAATTTTTATGAAAAAGTTCTTTGGAGAGATTTTAATGAACAATTCTTAAAATCTATGTACTTTTTCTTTGGAAACATGCATGTTTTTGGTTCAGTGTACACTAGAGCGTATAACCAAAAAAAGTCGGCCGTACCCCCCTCATATGAAGTGTTTTTGACAAACATTAAAAAAAAAATTTTCTGGCTAGAGGTCGCCCAATTACATTTTTCTTCATAACCTTGGCATTTGTTGTCCGATTTTAAAGTGTGACACATCAATTTTTTTGTCTCAAAGCGGAGGTTTTTCTCAAGAAAGTTCATTGAGCTCATGCGTTTCGTTGTAGTACTTACCCACCATATCTCAGTTTCTACCACCCTAATATAACGACCTAATGTCAGTTAATTGAAGACCGTAAAAGATTTACGATTTTTTACGGTCTTTAATTTGCTGTTGTTAGATCGGTACAACTGAGATTTTGTGGGTAGGTACCACAACGGAGCGCCTGAGATCAATGAGCTTTTTTTAGGAAAACCCCACTCCTTGATACAAAAAAATTGGTGTATCACACTTTGAAATCCGACAATAAATGCTGAAGAAATGAAGAAAAATGCAATTGGGGTTGCCAGAAAAAAAAAATTGTTTTTTAATGTTTTTCAAAAACACTTCATATGAGGGGAGGTACGGCCGACTTTTTTTTTGTCTGTAACGCTCTAGTGTACACTAGGGTGGATCGACAAAAAAAGTTTTCCCAGTCCACCCCTAGGATCGCCTTCAAAATATCTTTAATCCTGGGGGTGGACTGGAAAAACTTTTTTTGTCGATCCACCCTAGTGTACACTCAAACGAATTTTTTTAATGCACCATGAGATAGAAAGAATAAAATGTATCTTTTTCAATCGCAAAAGCAACATTGCCGTGACCATCATTTGAGGCATCACTTGACACTCATTGATGAGGCAGTGGATCAAGTTTGACACATGCAAACATCAAGTTTGATGAAGGAAACAGAGGAGTGCAGCTATATTACTTTTTGAACGGAGAAATACGTAAGTGGGAAGAAGATGGAGTCCATCAAGTTTTTCACATTGCCTTTAAGAACGTGATGGAGGATCGTGAGGAACGTTTACCTCAAGCTTGAACCTCAAATAATGTATCAACCCTGTAAAAATCGAGTGAGGGACATCAATACACTCAAACGAATTTTCTTTAATGCCCATGAGATAGAAATAATAAATTATATCTTTTTCAATCGCACACATTGCCGTGGCTATTATTTGAGGCATCACTTGACACTCATTGATGAGGCAGTGGATCAAGTTTGACAAGTTTGATAAAGGAAACAGAAGAGTACAGTTATATTAGTTATTGAACGCAGAAATACATAAGAGGGAAGAAGATGGAGTCCATTAAGTTTTTCACATTGCCTTTAAGAACGTGATGAAGGATCGTGAGGAACGTTAACCTCAAGTTTGATCCTCAAAGGATGGATCAAATGATGGTCACTGTGTTTGCAGGGAACAGTTTGCGGAATTTTTGACAGTCTATCTGTATGTTTGTTCATTTTATTTCCGTTGTTGACAGTGGTGGCAACAAATGTTAGCTTCTGCGTATGCGGACCTCAAGTAACAAATAAAAACAGATCAATTTTTCCTTGCCACCGCATACAAGTCACATCTATAGCGTTACATAAAATAATTTACAGCAGTTAATTCCCCCAACAAATTGTCCTGCATCTGTTGATGTTAAATGCTTGGGGAAAAAGGCAAAACGTTTGCAACAAATTACACAATCAATTACTTTTTAATGGTGGGAAAGTGGAACTGTGCATCAAAATTAGCATCAATTGGAAGCGATTTGATTATGCAATGTCACACTGGCAGAGAGCGACTGACCAAAGTCACTGTGAAGCAAGCGCAACCAAATATATGAAAGTAACTAGCGCCAGCAATGGCATTGAATCTAAAAAAAAATTATTTTCAAAACCTGCAACATAGACTTTGTACCGCCAGAGATTTAAGTACCAATTAATAGCTCAAAAAAAGAGGCAGAGATTGAACGAATGCAACATGTGGAAGTCTGTTGAACAAACCAAACAATCAAATTTGCATCGCTGAAAGACCTTCTAGTAAAGGTCACGTGTCGGTTGTTGATCATCACAAATTAACTGCAGGCACTATTAGAAACACCAGAATCCAAATTTGTAAATGTTTTTGTACGTTCATTCGAAAAAATTTCATATGCCATGCAACCGGTTGCAGGTAAATTGACCAAAAATTGCCCTCTTACATTCGAAATGCAGCAAAGCGTCAAATTGGCGATGTAAAAATGTTCGTAGATACCGAATCTAGCATCTAGATTCTAGTTATTTTTGTTTTTGTAAAAAAATACACCGTTCATTCACAATTTAAATTGCTTTATTAATCAAAAATCCCCGCTCATCATTGTTAGATCTTAAGGGGGTTCTAACAAAAGTTCGACTTGGCTGGTGACTCTTAGATGATGTAGTTATATTAAATAAAAGAAAATATGAAAAATGGAAAACAAAATTAATAAACAAGTAATCCAATAAAAAAATAGAATAACCATAATAAAAGTAAAAGATGTGAAATAAAATAAAATTTAATAAAAAAAATAAAATAAAATAAAATAAATATATCTAATTAAAAAAAAAAATAATAAAGTAAAACACAGAGTTTCCAGCGGTCGAATCGTTACATACGATCATGAATCGAAAACCAGATGAGAGAAAATTCCGTGATACGTCAGTCGTATAAGTGAAATGGGATTGTTTGATACGATAGCAAACGAAACGTAATTTATTTTCAATTCACAAAGTTTTGAATACCTTCAGTCACTCGGTCACGTATGTAAAAATCCGAAACTACGATGGAAGTTGTAAGTTCACGTAAGTCGTAATCCGAAATACAAAATTTTACGTAACGTAACGGATGTCATAATTCGGGCCCAGGTCTACAATGTGGTCTCAGGTAATTTTTTGAAAAAAACTTACTGTTCTCGAGAAAAGTCCAAAAAACCTAAAGGTTTGACCTTTGAAACCGAAGAACCTTTTTGGCACACATGGGATCGATGGGGACTTTTGAAGTTTTCTTTCTGGGGAACCGAACCTAAGGTCTCCACAAAAATTTGGCTCTGTGAGAATGGTTGCTATTTAATATGTTTAATTTGAACGGACTAAAAATAAAAAAATTTACTAAAATAAAACAATATAAAAAATAAATATTCATATACTATAACAAATCACCAGGGCTTACTGATAAAATAGCCAGTAACTTGTTTACAAAGTTCTCAAAAGTAAATATTTTTCGTATTTTTTTTTTTCTGGCCTACTAAGCGAACTTTTGTAAGTCCCCGTGTAAGAGCATATGTATTAGATGTGCTAGTACCGTCATTAACGCCTCGATTATCTTAGTCATTTTTCTATTCGTTTTTCGCAAAATAATAAATTGTTTTTGGTAGCTTCTAAAACTTCCTCTCATGGGTGATCGCTCGTTGGTGATTGCAAAGTAGTTTTGCAATTTTGGAAGAGAAAAAAATATAAACATACAATAGAAACAAGACTGGAGATGAAGAATATGGGCTTTATCCAAAGCTTATAAGACTATTCCTAGTACCATCAGCAACTGAGAAGAGGGTTAGCGGTTTAGAACATGCCCGAGGTAGGCATACCGGTCGTAAGAGGCGACTAATATGCACATAGGTAATGGCGTGCTAACTCGATGGATCTGCGGATATAATGCCTCTCATTAACCATCTTATCCTTCCTTTCGGATGGAGGGATGACATGACCTAGAAGGTTCCACCGGTCATACCAAAGAGAGTTTTTTGTCGTTACAACAACAACAAGTCTTGGATTGATCTAGTACAAGACGATATATGTACTTGCTGTCATCAAGAAATAATCGGTGCCTTGTTCAGATAGAACTATCGTTCTTTCGGTACGTAGAACCGACTGTGTCGAGAAGACTTTTTTTATCCATGACTTATCTATCCATTGACATGATGATGATATAAGATGCTAACCGTCAAATGTATAACCGATGATGTGTAAGAAAAAATTTATAAATATTCTTCTACTCTCGTAACTTAATAAGTACGGCTGCGAGAAATAATATTCGCTAAATATTTATACATATTTACAAATGAGCCAATTTATATTTTTAAAGCGAAGATGAAACAGGTTTTCTATTCCGCTAATCACGTGGGATTCAAAAATCAACGTAAGCACTTACGTTTAGTATACAGTACAGTTAAGTACACTAGGCTGTCTCAGCAAAACAATTTCAAATTTTTTTATCGAAATATTTATAATCGAAGCAATTGTTGAGAATATTTTCAGTTCAAAAATAAAACGGATCAATAGATTAAAATTACTGACCGATCGATAAAGTCGGCTCACTTTCAAAAATACTCACATGAAAACCCCGCAACAATGCAGCGGTCTAACTTTCAAAGTGTAGACACCCTACCGAGCACTTGTTGTAATAAATTCTTTACAGCATGTTAGATTTACCGTTCTATATATATTATTCTTATTAAAATAGAGTGCAATTTTAGCGATTACTACATAAATAGGGAGGTACCTACGAACTAATACATACAAACCTATAGCCATACAAAAGGGGTATTCAGATGAGTATTCACGCGTTCGGTACTGAGATCAAGAGCAAGCGAACTTAATAAATTTAAATTCACAATTCCCACAACTCAAGTGCTGGTTCACTTATCTATTTACTTCTATGGCCGTTTTTGTGATTTAGAACTCAAGTGCAGTCATTGAAGTAAAATACGAGTACATGCGCAGGCTATCATTGTATGTTTTGGCGAGCTATTATTTGTTTTGACTATAAATATTAGTGATTACATTAGACTGGTTTAGAAAAAAATATTTTTTAATATATTTGTTTTTGCGACGTTTTTATTTCCTAAATGTGTTTAGAAGCTGGCTTGAGGTCCGATGAATAAATTAAAACCCAAGTTTTGAGATGGTAATCAATATATTTCGATTACACACGGTAATCGTCATCAGGATTTTTTCAAATTTATTTGAGCGTCCGCATTCAATTGACGTGTGTGAGTGTTAAACACCACGTCAATTGATGCGGACGCTCAAATAAATTTGAAAAAATCCTGATGACGATTACCGTGTGTAATCGAAATATATTGATTACCATCTCAAAACTTGGGTTTTAATTTATTCATCGGACCTCAAGCCAGCTTCTAAACACATTTAATATTTTTTAATTTTAATATAAGAGTTGCCTCATGTTTATGGTTATTGTTTGCGGTATAGTTGGAGCTACGGTAAAAGGTTACAGTTTCGGTTATGTTTGTGGTTATGGCTAAGTCTAAACTAATAATTTGGGTTATCGTTATGGTTATGGTTAGTTATGGTTGTGGTTACAGTTATGCTTATGGTTACAGTTATGGTTATGGTTACAGTTATGGTTATGTTTACAGTTATGGTTATGGTTGCAGTTATGGTTATTGTTAGCGGTATAGTTAGGGTTGCGGTAAATGGTTATAGTTACGGTTATGTTTGTGGTTGTAACTATGGCTACGGGTATGGCTAAGGCTAAACTAATAATTTGCGTTATCGTTATGGTTATGGTTACAGTTGTGGTTATGGCTACAGTTATAGTTATGGTAACAGTTATGGTTACAGTTATGGCTACAGTTATGGGTATGGTTACTGTTATGGTTATTGTTTGCGGTATAGTTAGTGCTACGGTAAATGGTTATAGTTACGGTTATGTTTGTGGTTACGGTTATGGCTAAAGCTATAGTTATGCCTCCAATTACAGTTAAGGTCATCTACTTCGTGAGCTCTGGCCGCAGACACCACATTTTGGAAGCCATCCCAGTTTATATGTATACTAAATGTTGCAGAGATATTCGCATGTAACTGTCTGACGTTAACCACCTGTATGAGTCTTATATTTACAAACATATGTACATACATTGTAGATACAAATGTATTTTGAAATAATAAAGGTACATTTTGTTGCTTGCTTGCTGCTCAGTCGTGCATTAATGTTTTTGTTGTTTTTATAACGCTTTCATCGCGTGTCTAACGTCACACATTTAATAAAAGTTCTCTTCTCTTCTACATCTTGTATAGGTACGATGTACATACATAGATACTACACTTATATTAGTGACATTTAAGTATTCTCAAGTCATAATTGTCTGACGTTTTAAAATTTTTAATTAACTTAAATTTTATTTATGAACGCTTTTAAATTAATTTCACTTTAACGTTAAAAAGTACATACTACCTACAATGTAAATACGTAGTATCTATGAGTTTTAAGAAAATGATCTCACTACATCATTTCGTGTTCAAGATGCATAACTGTAGGTGACGGAAAAATGGCACAGTGAGCGCAAGGAAATGGGGTGCCGCTACTAGTGACATAAAAATAGACGAATGCAAACACTGCAGTTCAGGTGAATAGGTGCAGAGACTTTGCTCATTTTTAATTCTGATCTATTCCCAAACATTGACTTGTAGCAAGGATTGGTTTTAGAAATTAGTTAGTTAATGATCGGTTTTTAGAGCGAAAAGTTATAACGACCTCTTGCTTCTAATATTTGTTTCTATTTGATGATGATAATGATTTATTTCTATTGTATGATTTCACTAGGCTAGCTTATTTTTATTATGAATCACATTTTTTTAATAAACGTTTTTTTATCTCATTTCAGGTATGCAACGATAAATTTCATTTTCTTATATAATTAATTTATTTTGCTATATGATATAAACAAACAAGTAAGTAATCAAAAATAAATATTTAATTTGAGCACTTGAGTGCGCTTGTAATAAAAACGTGCGATAGAGATAACGAGATTAAATGACAATTTTCAATTTTCTAACTAAGTTATTTAAGTATATGAAAATTGTAGATGAATTTGACGAAAACATGTTGCTCATAACCTAAATTGAAGATTAAAAATAAAATTAAATTAAAAAAAAGAAATTCAACAAAAATTCAAAGGATAATAATATAACTTCTTCATATCCTTCAACTTTCAAAAAACTCAATATTTTATAAAAAGTTGGAATCAAATAAAAAATCTAAAAGATGGGTAGGAGATATCCTAGATTTTACAATATGGTTTTCAAATGAAATTTTTTCATGAGAGCCTGAACGTAGTGTAAGTCCAAGTAAGATATCGACCAAAACATAAATACAATTTATATCAACTTTTCGTACTTGAATAACAAAATGTTACTCATACGCCATGTATGCCCGAAAGAAAGTGCGCTAAAATGCAAATTTTCAAGATACACACACTTGTTTTTGCTAGAAATTTTATTGTTACGCCATGTACTAAAGTACTTTTGAAATTTCAATGTACTCTTCTTGTGAATACGTTTTTTCACTATCCTTGTAAGGATCCTGTTGTCCTTAAAAAAAATTCAAAGGTAGAGATTTGATGCACAGTTCTTTATATATGGGAAAAATTTTAAAATTATTTGATTTTCGAAGCCTTAAGCTACTACTAACTTCTTAAAAACCTACCTTAATAATACATTTACACTGCACCAAATGCGTCACTTTTGGCCAAGTTTTTTCGAGACCGTTCATCCGCAGATTGAATATGATCACCAAATTAGGCAAGTTAAAGTAAATTCATCTAATTTGGTAAACAAATTCATTCTGCGGACAAACATTCTCGAAATAACTTCGCCAAATGCGCCGCATTTGGTGCAGTGTAAATGTATTATTAAGGTAGGTTTTTAAGAATTTCGTATAAGCAAAAACTTAAACTAAAAATTGCCAGGGGAACCGTGATCCTAGAACAATAAAACTTCGCACACATGTTATTTAGGCTAAAACGCAACGATTTTTATACCCAGGAACGAGTACATTTTGTCCACATAACGAACTCGGATGATAACCATGCCTCCTTTTTCGATATCGAAAATTTCGAAAATCACATAAATTGACATATCTCGGTAGCTGAAATGGCTAAAATGATATAATTTGGTAGGTGAATCCCCCTGGTTCTCTTATGGTTTTTTTTTATGGGGGCGTGGCACCGCCCACTTTTAAGAAGGCATTTTTGAAAATTCGGCTGGTCGCAACTTTCAAACTGATTACGATACAACGATGAAATTTGGCACAAAGCATACAAGTATCGTTTGGAGTATACCTGATGAAATTGGATAAACTCGACCTCCAACCACGCCCACTTTCGATTTTAAAATTCTATTGGTCGTAACTTTTAAACTGATTACGATAGAACGGTGAAATTTGGCACAAAGAATACAAGTATCGTTTGGAGTATACCTGATGAAAATGGATAAAATCACCCTCCAACCACGCCCACTTTCGATATCGAAAATTTCGAAAATCACCTAAATTGACATAATTCGGTAACGGAAATGGCTAACATATCGTGTTTGGTAGGATGAACCCTCTATTAATTCTATTATGATTTTTTGATAAATTTTTAAAAGTAGGCGCGGCATCGCTCATTTTTCAGGGAGTCATATTTGAAAATTCATAACTTTTTAACTGATTACGGTAGAACGATGAAATTTGGTACGATATATAACTAGCATAATAGGGATTATACCAGATGTAATTGGACGAAATCGCTTCCCAACCACGCCCACTTCCGTAATGGAAAATTTCGGAAATCATATGAAAACTATCGCTGGGTATTTAATGTTTGATTTACCCGAACTTAGACTTCCTTACATGTTTTTTCATACATTTTTGGTACGCTCTAATACTGAAGTTTCAAAAATCTGAAAATTTATAGTCTATACATATAAATATAGTAACGAAACAAATAGACCGGCTATTGAACAAATTTCAGTTCAATGTCAAGCTTGTTAGTACGTGCCGGAAAAAAAATTTAACTCAAATTAGCATTTCCTCCTCTAACAAAAACAAAAAAAAAATTGCTACACAATTACATACTTGTAGTACAAATTTTCTAACAAACGTTGTTACTTTCAACATTTAGCAAAATTAACTACCAGCGAATATGTAGCTATGACATACTTACATACATTTTGCAAATATCTACATACACAAAATTTTGTATGTTAATACCAATTGTTAGTAAAATTAGCAATTTTTAAGTTGACCTGAAAAAAGTCAGCGCGTCAGCTAACAACAGTTGCTTAGAACAATATGAGCTTTGCGTCAAGATCTAATATTTGCACAGATTGTCTTGATAAATTTGTTTGTGTGTAAGATTGTTTGTATGTATTTCATATCTGCTGCCAAAGCCCTATTTCGTTTGTTAAAAAATTTCTAATTTTCAATATTTTCTTAAAATATTTATTGTTAAAATTTTTTTCGGGACGGGCTAATCTATCACTTGACTACGACAATTGTTTTGTAAGTGTACAACAAAAAGTAATGTTAATTTAATCTAACACACAACGACAAGTTTACAATAAAAATTATACAGAAGACATGCTCGAAACACGAAAAGTGCGAAAATTCGCATATCTTGATTTTCATTAAAAAACGAAAAAAAAAAAAATATATTTATATGTACCTTTCAATCAAAGTCACAAGACAAAACTATTTGGTAATCCCAAACACATTTCTTGTAAGCACATTTATGCTAGGGATGTTACTTGACCGGAACCGGAATCGGCTTCATCAAGTGATTTTACCGAAACCGGATATTAAACCGATTTCTGCAAGACTTTTTCCTCTTTTCAAGTAAAAAAAAGTCACGTTATATCATTTTTATATATTTGCACCTGATGTTAATATTGTGCTCAAACTAAAGGCTTGGATACCGGTGTAAGTAATTTGTTTTTCTATTTTCGCTTTTTTGAATGCAAAAATTACGGCCAAACTGTCAATGCCCGATTACAGGGTCACATGTCTACAGCTACGTCTTATGTTCGCGCCTATGTGTACAAACTCGCAGTATGTAGATGGCTGTTTGTGAGTAAGAATTCGCACTTGTTTGTTGCCAACAATTCGTCTTTGGATTTTGCATTGTTCACGCCATCTATTTGCAAAACGATGTTTACAATTGTTTATCGGATGCGAATGTATGCAAATGAACATCGAAGTACACTCAAAAAGGTTTCCTTATTTTGACTCCAAAGACATGGCGTCCTTAATTTAAAGGCTTTTTTTTCAATTTAAGGAAACAAGTCTTTAAATTGAGGAAAAAAGTCTTTAAATTAAAGAATATTTTACTTAGTTTAATGAAGCCATGTCTTTGGAGCTAAAATATGGAAACTGTTTTTCTGAGTGTATGCAAATCATTGTTGATTAGACATCTTTTTTTTATGTCGATGCCGAGATCCCGGTCTTTTTAAGGTACCGAAAACCTTAGGTTTTATTTCTTACAACTATCCCGATTCCTATCCCTTTCCCTATCCTGCTATTGATCCTAATTTCTATCCCTAACCCTAACATAATCTTAATCCTAATTCCCATCCCTAATCCTATGAAAAAGTCGGCCAATGTACGAAATATAAAGGATATCGCATCATAAATGCAGGTTGAGGCCCTATGCTCCAATAGGAGTTAAGGAAATTGATGATGATCCCAGGTCCCCTTTCCGAAAAAAGTTTCCTTAATATTAGTGTCGTAAAATGTCTACCTTATACCAAATTTCAAGCAAACCGTAAAAATAACAAAGTTTCTATTTTTTCGGATATATTTCGGTTACACGTCTGTAACCATCCTCAGAGGAAAAAGTCCACCCAGCAAAAAACCATTTATGATTTATGAAATAAAGGCCGACAACTAACTAATATATTACGAAAAATAAGTTTGTTCAATAGATCGATCCCTGGTCCACTTTTCGTGAAGAGAATCAAAGGCCTAACAATTTACTAAGCAAAGTTCTCTATAAATGCGATTTATTAGAATTGTTTGGCCCCTGATCTAGTTCCAGGAAGAAATGAATCCGAAATAATATTACAAGTGCTATCAATGAACCGAGCAAATTGCATTACACCACCTTCCGGAACAATATTGGTATCGAAAAATGTTTACCATATACCTAATTTCTAACAATTCGCAAAAATAATTTGTATGCTTTTCTTTTGGGACCAACCCTGGTTAACTTTTTGTACTAGGTATTATTAGAAAAGGGCTACCAATAAACCGAATTTCAAGCAAATCATATGATAAATATGACTTCATTGAATATGTAGGTCCCTGATCCCAGGTTACTAGTCCACAAAAACCATATAGAGGTTCATCTACATATCATGTGTGGAAGGGCCTCATTATGTATGGCGAAAGATAGCTCAGACGAACGATTCGCCAGTGCAAAAAATCGCATTTTCTTTCATTTTTGTTTTTTATGTCAAAGAAAAGTCGAAAATATTTTTAAAAAAAGCTATGGAGCGAACGAAAATGATAGATAATGCGATGGCTACGCGATATCGTGAGCAGACACTGAAAAAAAATCTACAAGAAACGGCCGTCAAATTAACAGTAAACCCTGTCATTTTTCGTCCAACAGTGGGTAATATCAATTTTTAAAGTGACCCCCTATCATCCTTCGAATATACTATCACATTGACATGAATTACTGTAAATTTTAAAGTGGACTCGTATATCATTAGTTGATATTTTTCAAAAATCACATGATTTTACTGCCAATTTTACAGTAAATACTGTAATATTTACAGTATTTCCCTTGTGCCCTTTCAACCTTTTTATTTCAGTGTGGGTGAGCAAATCTATTCTTCTTTCGAGCTCAAACAAGTACAGGCTCATGTTTTTTAGACTATAAGACACCTGGTATAAACACAAAGGGCAAGTCCCTCCTAGGGCAGCCCCGGTTCCTCGACCGTGATTCTCTTTTCAATCTCTAGGCTTACATTGGTTGCTAAAATCCACAAAGTCCTTTCCGATTTTAGTATTTAGTACCTTCGGAGGCAGCGAATACTTTACCCCAGCTCACTGCAAGACGAATTAGCATTTTTTAGCCTTTATCCAGTCCTGATAAAGCAAAGTTTCAAGATCATGTCTGAACAATTGAGTGCACCTGCTGGGACTATCTACCAACAGGATATCATAACCTTTAACGAGATTTTTAGCCGAGCTTCTCTTTCCAACTTGTGGTGTGTTGCGTTTGAGTTTTTCCTACAAGTTGGCGGGACCTACAGTTTTTTGCCGACTCCGAACGGCACTTGCAAAGCAAATGAATTTTTTGCTGAGAAGGTTCTCATGGCAGAAATACACCCGGAGAGTTTGCCAAACTACTGCCGAGGGGCGACCCCGTTTAGAAAAATTCTTCTTTCTAAATAATTTTTGATGTTACTTTTGCCGGGAAACGAACCGCCACGACTTGGTGTAGAAGGCCGAACACTTAACCGCTACACCACGGCGGCCGCCAACTATCTAGCATGAGGTAAAAAGATTCAAACAATAGAGTGTTGCCAATTGTGAAATATTGCTTGGCCTCGAAAGGCTTATAATTCTGACAGAACTGCGAGTATTACTTAGATTAACTTGGCAGCCTTTTCGGCTATTTAGACAAAGTAGCATACAGATAGCGCCTTTTCATACAGTCAAAAGCCGAACACTTCAATTCACTTCAAATATTTTATCAGACATTTTATGGACCTTCCGTCCGTTGTGAGCTCCCCAATTAATGATATGCTTCCGAATTTTTTTGTTTCCTTTATAAGCTTCTAGTTTTATTTACTATGCGAATTTTATCAATTTCTTAAAGTACTGAATTACCGATTAAATTATTTAGATAGCGCAAAAACCTCTTCAATTCTTATCGTTACACATGGGGAATACTTGGTACCAAACCGGTCTAAAAATATGAACTGAAAATCACGTCAAAGTTTTTAATTATAAACTGTAAAAAAAAACCCAGAAAAATAAACTGAATTAATTTGATTACCCTTAAATCGAGTTTTTTACCTAATGGTGCATGCGTATTTCCAGATTTTTAAGTGCATCGATTTCTTTCACCTTTCCGTTTATGTGATTCTTGAACTCTACACGGTTAAAAATTTGAACCTAACTTTTAAACTTTTTGGACTACATATATGACCAAACAAAATTTGGATTCAAATTCAAACTAGACCAGTTTCCATGAAAATTGGCTAAATGAATCGGGTTTCAATTATAAACAAGAAATGTTTTAACAATTTTTTAAAGATAAAATAAATTTTTTGTCCGTTGGCGGGAATTCGAACCAAGACTCCCCGTATCATGCCCGTCTGCTCTACCACTGAGCTACATCGCACACATAAATTTTGTTGGCAAAATTCAATCTTGAATAAGCTTTCAAAAATAAATTTGAATTTTCAAACACAAAAATTTAAATTTTAGACCGAAAAGTTTTAATTTTCAAACCAAAAAATCTTAAGTTTAAAACGAAAAGTTTTAAGAATAAAATAAAACTAAAAAAATGTGGCAGCTGGCAGGACTCGAACGAAAACGCTCAGAAGTCACAGCCGACTGCTCTACCGCTGAGCTATGACGCACATGAAATTTTTGGGGGCAAAATTCAATTATATTCAAACAAACCAAAAATAAAAAATTTAGACTGCTTTTTCATTTTGATTTTAAATCTAAAACAAAAGAAATTGAAAATCTCTGTAGGTATTTGGACGGTTTGAAATATTGTACAAAAAAGTTTGAAAAATTGATTAAACTTTATACGGGTTTAAAATTTAGGTTCATTTTTTTAGCCGTGTAACTTGAAGTATTTTAGGCTGCTGTCACGAGTGTAAATACTCACAGGTCGATGGCTGTAAATTGCAGATACTAATGAAAAATATATACGAGAGTTCATTACCAAGCCAGTAGAATTCAAATCAACAGTTTTTAGAATTTGTGTCTCTCTGTATTTTTAGGCGCGTTTCACTTAAATGGAATTAAGTTTGATTACTGTACTTCTTACTTACAATTTAAGATATTCCTTATGTCGATAACTCGACCGGCTTCAAATATATCCACCAATATGTGGAGAAAAAATGTTTTAGTACCAATTGTACTGTACAATATGGGTATCAAACTAAACTCTATCTTATAACTTTAAACGAGCTAAACTTGTACATTTGTATATCCAGACTATCTCGGGAACCGTTTGACCGATTTGGATGAAATTTTGAATATAGATAGGATGATTGGTTCTAAGACTATCCACTTGGGGCAGTTTACAGGGTTGCCACCTATCTAATTTTTTTAAATTATGGAGCAACATATGGCAATTTGGGTACCAAATGAAAGGTATTTTCAACCGTATTCCAAATTTGACAATTTCAAGCAGGGTAACATCTAGAGTTGCCAACTGACTGCGTTTTATTTATTTTACCTTATGTATATTTGTATACCCAGACTATCTCGGGAACTATTTGACCGATTTGGATGAAATTTTGAATATAGATAGTATAATTGATTGTAAGACTATTCACTTGGGGCGTACAGGGTTGCCACCTATCTAAATTTTTTTAAATTATGGAGTTAGATATGCCAATATAGGTATAAAATGAAAGGTATTTTCGCCGACATACCAACTAAAATATTTTCAAGTAGGGTAGCCGCCCAGGGTTACCATTGTACCGTATTGTTTGTATTGTATATTTTTGGGATCATATTTGGATTATTTTAGGATCATTTAGGGGTCACTAAGGAATAATTTTGGGGCTATTTCGAGATCATTTTGGGTTCAATTTTGGATTAATTTGCGACAATTTTGGGGTAATTTTCGGATCATTTTGCAGTCATTTTGGGATAATTTTTGGGTCATTTTGGGAACATTTGAGGGGTCTTTTTGGTGTCGTTTTGGGATTATTTTAGGGACGCTTTTGGATAATTTTGGGACCATTTTAGGGTACATTTAAGGGTGTTTTTGGGGTCATTTGGAAATCATTTTTGGATCATTTTGGGATCATTTTTGGGTCGTTTTGGGTTCAATTTCGTATCATTTTGGGAACATTCAAGGGTCTTTTTGGGATGATTTTAGGATTATTTTTGGAACATTTTGCGATCATTTTGGGTAAGTAAAGTTAGCGCTGAATTGATAGCAGCGAACGAGCTCGGTCACCCAAGTACTTAAAAATTAAACGAAATCTCATCAAAATTCATACATCGCATAGTTGCTTCAAATCTAATATCTTTAAACGAGTTAATCTTGTATATTTGTATATTTGTATGTTCGGACTATCTCGAGAACCGGTTGAGCGATTGGGATTAAATTTGGCACAAAGATAGTATGATGGATTCTAAGACTACCCACTTTAGGGTTGCCACTTGGGGCGGTTTACAGGGTTGCCACCTATCCCTTTTTTTTAATTATGGAGCAAGATATGCCAATATGGGTATTATATGAAAGGTATTTTCGGCGAGATACCAACTAAAATATTTTCAAGTAGAGTTGCCACCTAGGGTTGCCACCTTACCACAATATATTTGTATATCCGGTACTATCTCGAGAATCGCTTGACCGAATTGGCTGAAATTTGGCATGGTGATAGTATGATCGATTTTAAGACTAGCCACTTTAGGGTTGCCACTTGGGGCGGTTTACAGGGTTGCCACCTATCCCTTTTTTTAATTATGGAGCAAGATATGCCAATATGGGTATCATATGAAAGGTATTTTCGGCGAGATACCAACTAAAATATTTTCAAGTAGGGTTGCCACCTAGGGTTGCCACCTTACCACAATATATTTCTATATCCGGTACTATCTCGGGAACCGCTTGACCGATTTGGATGAAATTTGGTATGTAGATAGTATGATTGATTCTAAGACTATCAATTTGGGGGTTGCCACGTCATCATTTGGGATCATTTTTGGGTTATTTTGGGAACATCTGAGGGACTATTCAAGGATTATTTTGGGATCATTTTTGGATAATTTTCGAATCGTTTAGGGTACATTTAAGGGTGTTTTTGGGGTAATTTCTGGATTATTTTTGGACCAATTTGGGATCATTTTAGGGTAATTTTGGGATCATTTTTGGGTACTTTGGATATCAAAGTAAAGGTATTGTCGCCGACATACCAGCTAAAATATTTTCAAGTAGGGTTGCCACCCAGGGTTACCATTTTACCGTATTGTAATTGTATTTTGTATTTTGGGATCATATTTGGATATTTTAGGATTATTTTGAGAACATCACTTTTTGGGGTGGTTTTGGGATTATTTTAGGATATATTTGGGATCATTTTGGTGTATTTTTTGGATCGTTTAGTGTGCATTTAAGGGTATTTTTGGGGTAATTTGGGAATTATTTTTGGACCAATTTGGAATAATTTTAGGTTCATTTTCGGATCATTTTTGGGTCGTTTTGGGTTCAATTTCGGATCATTTTGGGAACATTTAAGGGTCTTTTTGGGATCATTTTAGGATTATTTTAGGGTCATTTTGGGATCATTTTGGGTAAGTAAATTTAGCGCTAAATTGATAGCACCGAGCAAGCTCGGTCACCCAGGTACTATTTTCTAGTTGCAAAAAAATACAAAATAAATACATAGGTACCTAGAACATACTTAGGAAACACTTAATAATAATAATTTTTCTTCAGAAAACGGCAGTCGCTGTTAATAGGCTTTTTAAGCGCATTTCACTGTTTCACGGTTTTGAAAGCAAATGTTAATTCAGCTGACAACAATTTTTTATATAATACATTTTTATATGAGTAAGTGTCTATACAATACATATAAACAAATATAAGTATATAGATACATATTTATTTTTACCGCCAAACCCCAGCCACATTTCATTAATTATTCTCTAATAGAATCTTCGTAGCCATAACGCGATTTTCGAAATCAATTTACACAAAGTTGTTAATTTGAATATACGTAACAAAGTGGCTAAGGTACAACAAAAAAGTTATATGCTATATACACATAACCCATCTTTTATGTCTGTATGTATGCAGTTAAGGTGCTAACTTTAAACTCATGACTGCCCTAAATATGAGTACAGCAAAATCAAAAAGTGAAGTCTTTAGCACAGATTTCGAAATAAGTATCACAAAAATGATTAGGCTTAGACGAGGTCTTATGAAAGGAAAATTTGCGAACTAAATAATGCAATAACTCAGCTTAAAGATAGGCTACGCGATTTAAAAAAAAAAAAAATGAAACCAAAAATGCTGCTCTGAGAAAAATGAGCTGGTCATCTAATATCTAATCAAAATATCGATTGATTCAACCAAAATCGCGGTCAGTTCTTATCCATTAGTTAATGCTGTTGATTCCACTGTTGTTTTAACAGAACATTTTGTAGCTTAAGGTATTGCTCTATATATAAACTAAAATAAGTGTTATTTTCACACCAAAAGGAGTCAAAGGGGATAAATTTGTCAACCGGACCACCTAAAAATTTCATCGCTTCGAATTGAATAAAATTTGGTGAAAGTGATCTGGAATGTAAAAAAAAAAATATCACTAAAGGTCGCGTACAAATATTGGATGGTTACCGAGATATACCGGCTTGAATTCGCAATATTTTTTGTGTAAGCCCTTTCTCTTTAAATTAGAAGTCATGTATTTAAAAAAAAATGTATTGAAAAATTTCAGTAAAAATTTTATAAAAAAGAACTTTAGGAAAAAGAAATTTATCAATAAATTTTTTTTTTTTTAATTTATATTTAAAAAGAACGGAAAAAATACATTAGAAAACGGTTTCCATGTTCCTTCTTAGCACGTCAATTACACGACTTCTAATTAAAAAAAAGGGCTTACACAAAAAAATTGCGAATTCAACCACGTATATCTCAGTAACCATTTAATATTTATAAACGACCTTTGGTGATATTTTTTCTTACATAGCAGATCACTTTCAACCAATTTCATTTAAATCGAATTTTAAGGTGGTCAGCTTGAGGAACTTTACCCCCAAAGTAAAAAAAAAAAATTTTTTAAAAGTTTCAGTTCTTAATTTGACTTGACCGGGAATCGAACTCAGGTATCTTGAACGGTCAACTCAGATGTCTACCATGTGATACAATGCTTGCTAGCATCAAATTACAGCTTTGTTTTAAGTGACACTACACTTTCTTTGCTTTGTTGCCTTCACCGAGAATCGATCTCACAATATTTGACTGCTGAACGCAGGTGTCTACCATGATGCCATCGTATACTTATACTTGCCAGCGTTTAATTACAGCTTCGTTCTATGACAATAATGAGAGTATATTCGCTGTTGGATTAACTGCAGGAGCTTGTTTTTTCAACACGAAATTTTTTTCTTTCAACAAAAACTCGATCAGTTTACTAAATTTAATTGGATGTTGGAATAAATTTAAAATGACAGTTTCTTCGCTGTTAAATCTACTAAGGAAGTTGTTGTTTTAACAGAAAATTAAGTTTGGTCAACAAACATTCTGTCAGTTTTAAAAAATTTTGTTAATTAAAAATTTACAGCTTTATGACTGTTCAATCAAAAATTGAATGCAGTTACTTCAACCAAAAAAAACTCCATTCAAATAACTAAAATTTTATGAAATTAACAGAATTTAGTCAACTTCAGGATAATAGAACGAGATTGTTGATTTTAACATTGTCATTTTTGTGTGTATATCTAAACTATTTCATTATCTATATCATTTAAGTTGCCGTTAATTGCGGCGATCAAGGTTGTAGCTAATTTCGAAAATTCTACCGAAATACAAATGAACTTAAAAGTGCTTGTAATTAGATAAGTGTGTTATAGTCTATCAATTAAATTTGAATTTTTATGCTTTTTGCTTACGGAAATATAAAACCAAAGTAATGCAAATTTTGGCGGCAATAAGAAAGTAACTGTTTATTACAATAGTCAAAATAGTAGTTTTAAGAAATTAGTTTTAAGAAATATTTTTCTGTCTTTATGTTTGTACGCTCATCACTTAAAAACTACCATGTAAAATTAAATAAAATTTTCCACAGTGTTTGATTAGAGATCTAACTTAAAATATAGTGCCTATTTTACCTTTCGATTTACAATGTTAAGATTAAAAAATTAAGTAATACTTATCATCCGTTTTTTTTCACTTTTGTTTTCATTTAAAAGTCGTGTCGTCGACACAAACACCTGTGATTGTCGGCTTGGCGGCGACTCGATGTTCCCTACATGCGCTACATAATAATTAACTGAAACTAAAATAAACTGTCGACCATTTACCCATTGTAACTCTCGACTGACCAGTCAAACTAAAGATTTATGTATGTTTATATGAAAAGGCAAAGTAAACGCATAATCGTTTTCTTTCCTAGGGTATTTATTGGTCCTACATATATATTTACATACTTACATATTTGTTGTACTGAATGGTTTTATTTTTTTTTTTTTTTTTTTTTGGTACACATATAGCAGACGAAGGTTTCACTTTTTTCTTTCAACACTTACAAGCTAGTGCGGTGTTAAGTTGTAGCCTAGTCGGTCAATTTTTATCTCAACACTTAGCTTACATTAATCTGCTAGAAATACAACTTTTGTAACATACAAGGGGGAAGAGTAAAAGTTCGATTAATATATTCACAAATAGGTAGAGAGCAGTTTTTTTGTTTCGTTATTCCCTTCATTCACATTTCTTTCCTTTAATTTTAATATTTCAAATTTTCTTTTATATCATTAACATTTTTTTATTCTTTTTTATTTTATTTATTTTTTTATTAATTTTTTCAATTATTTTTTTTAATTAACTTTTTTATTTTTTTATTTTACTTTAATAGTTTTATTTTTATACCCAGCTGTACTTGTACACAGGGTATTATAACTTTGTTAGGATAACGGTTGGTTGTACAGGTATAAAGGAATCGAGATAGATATAGACTTCCATATATCAATATGATCAGGATCGAAAAAAAATTTGATTGAGCCATGTCCGTCCGTCTGTCCGTCCGTCCGTCCGTCCGTCTGTCCGTTAACACGATAACTTGAGCAAATAATGAGATATCTTCACCAAATTTGGCATGCGTACTTATTTGGGTTCAGAATAGATTGCTATTGAAAATGGGTAAAATCGGACCATAACCAAGCCCCTTTTTCGATATCGAAAAGTTCGAAAAACGTATAAAATGGGTTAATTCAATATTAGAAGCAGCTACAATGATAAAATTTGCAATATGTATTGATTTAGATGTTCTAAGGCCGATTTTATAAAAATTTTTGAAAAGGGGGCGTGGTACCGCCCACGTATATTTGAAGAAATTTTAAAATTTTGACTCTTAATAACTTCAGAACAGTTTATGCTAGTATAACGAAATTTCGTAGAGGACATACTATTGTTGTGGTAAATTCAGCTATAGAAAATAAACGAAATCGCTTCGCGACCACGCCTACTTTTTCATAAAAGTTATATTGAAAGGAGGTGGAAATATTGAAAAGTACATATCTAATTAACTGATTTCGCTATAATAATATAATTTGGTACATACATCAACTTTCATATTCTTTACATAATTTTTTCAAAATTTTGGAAAGTGGGCGTGGCACCGCCCACTTATGAGTCAAGCAATTTTTAAATTCGACTGCTAACAACTTAAGAACAGTGTGAGATAGATTTACGAAACTGGGTACCAGGCATGTTATGTTTATGTAGAGTACTACCACAGAAAATAAGAAAAATCGGTGAACGATCACGCCCACTTTATGTGCACAGCTGGGTATGTAATGTTCGGTTTCACCCGAACTTAGACTTCCTTACTTGTTTTCTTTATATTTTTTTTTTCTTTTTCCTATTTGATAATTTTTTTTTTTTTTTTTGTTTTGGTTCAATTTATTTTTATGTTAGTTCATTATATTTTTAATTTAGTTCATTTTATTTTTGTTTTAGTTAATTTTATTTTTATTTTAGTTCATTTTATTTTTATTATTTTATTCTTTTCTTTATATTTTTTTCTTTTTTTATTCGATGAATTTTTTTTATTTTAGTTCATTTTATTTTTATTGTAGATCATTTTATTTTTATTTAAGTTCACTTTATTTTTTTATCAGTTCATTTTATTTTTATTTTAGTTCATTTTATCTTTATTGTAGTTCATTTTATTTTTATTTTTTTTTTTTTTAATTTATTGTATTTTGTTTTACTCAAATCTAACCAAAAATGATGCAAAACTAAAATTGTGTATTTGTTGTTAAAAGTAATAATATAAAAACATAGCACGATATACTTCCGAGGAGATCAAGGCCGAGATTCTCTTCTAATTATGGTCTCAGTTAAAATAATTTTTTCGTTGCCCAATTCATTTTCTTTACTTTCTTACCTATTTATTTTTCCCGACCGTTTCAAATGCACCTGGTTGCCTACCAAACTGTTCACCTTGGCCGCTAAATCTTGACAATAATTCACTGTTACTCAAACTTTTCCAACTTTTTGCTCAGCGTCATAACTACACTCAGCAGTAGAGATCCAACTAGTTAAAATTAATTCCAAAGCAAACCAAAATTCATTCAAAATTTCACAGGTACTCAAACAGTTCCGATGTACAGTGATTCTCGAAGTTTCGATTCAATGTTATCACTACACCTAGTTATGGAATTCCAGCAAATTCAAAATCATAACTTCATGTTTTCCTACCTCGAAACCAGTGCCCACCAAACTGAAAGACATCCACTGTTACTCAAACTGTTTCATAGTACATCGGTTTTTGAACTTTCTGGTCACACCTAGTAATGGAATTCCATCAAATTCAAATCATAAGTCCATGTTTTCCTACATCGAAACCAGTGCCCACTAAACTGTTAACAATGATAGATCGGTTCAGTCAGTCATCCACTGTTACTCAAACTGTTTCATAGTACATCGGCTTTTGAACTTTCTGGTCAGTGTTATTACTACAGCCAGTAGTAGAACTTCAACTAGTCTAAAAATTCACAGTTTATATCAAGTTCGTTTACCGATACTAGATCGAATTTCGTTGATTCCAAACCACATCAAAATTAATTTGAAATTTGAACGACCTTTTGAAATTAGAGTATTTCCATTAGCATTGTTTAATTTCATCACAGAAGCGACGGATCTCTGTCTAATTCAAATAAGAATTTATGCCAAAGCAACTATATGAAAACTTGAAATATTTCTTATGACCGCAAGCACCCTTTATTCAAGTAAAGGTGAAGAGATACAAATAGACCAACAAACTTTGGTCAATTTCTATAATCAACTCATCATTCAAATCTCCATAGCCTGCAGCGATTCAACAATTGAGCAAATTTTAAAGTGGAATTCGATATAAACAAAATATTCAATTAATTGCGAGCTATTAATTTTTTGTAGGAACCGCAGAATATGAAAGTGTGCTTTCGCGAAAAGGGACTTTTTTTAAATTGTTTTAAATTGCAGGTATATTTACCTACCAGACCTTTTGGTGCCATCTTTGTTTTTCCAAACTACTTTAAAAACCCGAAAAAATAATAATAGAAAGTTTTTTTCTTAAGTCGCTTTTCTGTCTATCATACACACGTAAAACAAAAAAAATTCAAGAAATATTTGCAAAATACTTTATTTGCAAAATAATCTGTGCGCATGTTTGCTGCATACCAATCAATTTTTTTTTCTTTCTCTCAACTCTATCTAACGTTCCATTTAACTTTGTAAAATGTATAATTAAACGTACTGATTTGAACAGGAAATTAAAGAATAAATAATGGTATTAAACACAGTCACAGTAGCAGTAAATCGGCTAAAAATAAAATAGAACAAATTAAATATATGCAAAAAAAAGTGGCATATCGTTGAAACCAGTTTAAGCTTCTTAGTTGGCGCGGGGCATAGTTAAATGTCATTACATAAATACAGGTATAAATCGAATGGACATAAAAACATATGTGATACATACATCCATACACAGGTATTCAAAGACAATTTCGTTAGACGACACGCGGCCGGCTATTCAGTGGGTTACTATGGCCTTGTTTTGTTAACTGCTTAAAACAGTGATTCTTAACCTTTTAGCGATGAGAGGTGAAGGTCCATCCATTCATCATAATCATTTTTTTGGCTCTCAACCGCCTACACAACTTTCGCCATTGGTGTGTACTAATTAATAGCGCTGAATATGCAAAAAAATAATAATAATGGGGTTAGGTGGTAACCCTACTTGGAAGTATTTGGAAATTTTGTTGTTTAAAGTGTTGCTCTTCTATCTTCTCTTCTCTTCTATATACATATATAAAAATTTAGCCGTTTTTCACGTTGTAATGAACTTTACGGAGAATGGCTGAACCGATTTTAACCAAACTTTGCCACATTGATGAGACGCATGTGGAGAAGGTTTATAGGGGATTATCAGAAAAGGGGGCGTGGCACCTCCCATACAAACTAAATTTTTCAAGCAGCATATCTGTGAAAGGGTTCAAGGTAGGGACCTGAAAATTGGTATAGACCTATATGATATCAAAAGCATTCTCATACACAAAAAGGTAGGTTATAAGAAATAGGGGCGTGGCATCTCTCATACAAACTTACATAAATTTTCAAGCCGAATATCTGTGAAAGGGTATAAGGTAAGGAAATCGCTATAGAACTATAGGATATCAAAACCGTAAGTAGGGGTTGTGTGAAAAGGTTGAATGTCTCTAAATGGGGTGAAGGTAGGTGGCTGAAAATTAGGATAGAGATATAAGTAGGGAAACCATCGTTACTGTATATTTATACACCGCATGAAAATAAAACCAAAAATGCTGTGTATCAGAAGGCTTTAGAATAAGTTTTTAGTTTACAATAATTAGAATAAGTCACAAAATAATGACCGAACATGGATTAAATGATAAAACAAGAAAGCAAAAAAAAACAAAGAACAACTATCTTTTCTCTTTTTCTTTCACCCAGCGAAGCGGGTGAGGGTCCGATAGTACCCTATAAAATTTACAAATACATAGGTGGCAACTCTGTAAAACGTCGGGAGTGGCACCACCAAAAATAAAATTATAGAATGAAGCATGTTATACATATTCCAAATTTCATCCAAATTGGTCAATAGGCTTTCGAGATGGTGGTCAATGTGCGAAGGAATAAATAAAATGCGGTTAAGTGGCAACTCTAGGTAGCACCCTGACTACAAAATATCTTAGTTGGTATGCTGCCGAAAATGTCGCTCATTTGATACCTACATATTTAGGCATATCCTACTTAAATAAAAAAATATATAGATATGTGGCAACCCTGTAAACCGCCCAAGCGGCAACACCCAGGTAGAAAATCTTAAGGGTCAGTTACATAAAGCTTTATTTTGACTTTAGCTCAAACTTTGACTTTGACAGAAAAGTTCAGTATACGTATTTAAACGAAGCATGGCAATGGCATGGTTCATTGTAGCATATGTACCTCTAAAGTTGAACGCAAAGTTTTGAGGTAGCAAATGTCAGGCGAGGTTAACAAAGCTTTATGTATTCGACCCTTTAGAAAGCTTACTACTGTTTCCCGAAAGAGAAGTGGATAGACAAATACATAAATAAGAATAGCTCAATTAAAGTCATAACACAATTCAGGGATCACTGTTTGAGAAACACAGACCGTCTAGTACTGGATGCTTACATACATATTTGTCTATAAATATATACGCACCATTGGAATGTGCAGAGCAAACAAATCCAAGCATTTTCCTTTTCACGTTTGTTTTTCTTTTTTTTTCTTAAAATAGTAATTGGTAGTACGCTTACTTAGCACTGACTGCGCAGAGCTTTGTTGGCTTTTAGGTATATTCATTGAATTTGTTAGTTTCTCATTTGAGATTACCTTCAACAGCTGTCGCTTTTTCCCCGATATGAATGCCAGTGTGTGAAGATACATAACTACATAGTGTAAGCCAAGAGTTCTGCGACCTTTCGCTCAAGCTCAGCCCTTTTGACACTTTGTCCGACACCATTGTTGTTGATGGCTAATAAATGAGAAAATAGCTAGACATTAAAATAACTGAGAGCCATATAAACATGAGTTTATTATTGTGGACACATGAGGTAGGTAGTTACATAGGCGTGTTTTGTTTGGACCAACCCTTTAACGCTTCCAAACATTTGAAATAATTCCACGTGTACGCCATGCCTTTCGTTGCCAAGCGTTATTGATTTGATGCTGCCACTAATGGAAAGAAATATACTTCAAAAAAAGTTAAAAAAAAAAAATGCGGAAAAAATTGTATGTTTAAACTTTCTTTTGTTTATGACCTGTCGACGCGTAGACACCAATATTTATTCAAGCTATGCATATTTGTTGAGTGCTTTGATTTCATAATTGTGCGTATGACATTGTTGGCTTGCTTGAACTGCGGTTCATATAAAAAATAATTAAAAAACGAAATTTTGTCGGATTGTTTTTTTCATTTTGTGACTAAAACATTTTGCAACTAAACGTTGTTGGTAATTATGTGCAAAACTCGGTAATCGCTATCTTGTCGCTCGTATCAGCGATTATGAAATGTGGTTATGACGTGAACTGACAGCCGTCGCATTAGCCAACTTAAATTATTCCAGACCATAAATGAAGTAGACAAAACAATTCTGGTTTTTTTTTTGTGTATATAGGGTAACTGCTCTAGTTTCCGGACAGCGTTAATGCTAGGTGGTAGCTCTAACTTGAATTACCACATAAAAAACATCATTTTGATATCCTCATTGTTATATCTCACTCATTTTTTTTCTGAAAATTTAAATAGGTGGAAAGCCTGTAAAACAGGGCCCGGCAGAATTGAATGTGAGGGTGTAGTAGTGAAAGAGCGATCATCGCACCAATCAAATTATGTAAGTGACTTAAAGTTTTAAACCGCAAAGTTTCAATTTTAAACCGAAAAGTTTTAAAAATTAAATTAAATTAAAAAAATGTGGCACTTGGCAGGATTCGAACGGGAGCGCTCAGGAGTCACAGCTGACTGCTCTACCGCACATGAAGTTTTTGTGGGCAAAATGCAATAAGTATCACAAAAAAAAAGCAAAACCAAATTTTAGACCACTTTTTTATTTAGATCTTAAACCGACACCAACAAAATTTAATATCTTTGTAGGTATTTAGAAATTTTAAAATATTCCAAAAAAATGTTTAAAAAATCGCTTAAACTTTAGACGGGCTTAAAATGTATGCTAATTTTTTTAACCGTATGGCAACCCATCTCGAAAATATCTTCGTTGGTATACGGCGAAAACATCTTTCATTTGATACCCATATAAGAAGAAATATTGAGAAAGGTGGCAACCCTGTAAACCGCCCCAAGTGGCTACACTTAAGTAGAAAATTTTAGTATGAAGCATATATTTTAGTATATGATCCATATAGATCACTAGTTTACCGAGATGGTAGTCAATATACGAAGGAATAAATAAATTTCGGTTAGGTGGCAACCCTGCTTGAAAACATCTTAGTTGATATGCGGCCGAAAATACTTTTAATTTGATACTGGCATATTTTGCTCAATATTAAAAAAAAATAGATGGGTGGCAACCCTGTAAACCGCCCCGAGTGGCAACACCCCAGTAGGAAATCGTAGAATGAAGGCAGTATATCAAATTTCTTTCAAATCGGTCAATTGGTTCCCGAGAAACCCTTTCATTTAATACCTATACTCGTATAAGCATATCTTGCTCAGTATTAAAACAAAAATTGAGATAGGTGGCACCTCCGTGCATCATACAGTCTATGTGCCAAATTTTATCGTGATCACTTCAGCCGTTAGGTAGCAATCCTGTTTGGAAATATCTTCGCTGGTACATATGTGGCCAAAAAACCTTTCATTTGATACCCATGTTGGCATGTTGAGCAAGATACATTTACAAAAAATTAAATAGTTGGCAACCCTGTAAGGGAACTTCGCATCACAAATAAAAACCATCGCGAAACAATTAACTGTGACGCTTTGCTCTGACTAACACAGTAGTTATGCGCCTGCACGACCAACATAAATACTTCTCGCATCACATCATAAACAGCAAAAAAAAAACACACATAAGATTTAACGCATCATAAAAGAGCACAGCACTGTGGTGGAAAAAAATATTAAAAATAGAATTTAATTTGTGCGCCGTGCAATTGATATTTTGCTCACCGGCAGCTTCACCTGTTTGTGCTTGATGCCAGGCCACCGTTTGTGCGACACATTTTATGCGACAATTTATGTATTTCATCAACGCAGCGAGATCACCACAACGCCATCGCCATCGCCATGCGCGCATTCGACGCCATTTAATGTTTGCTGTTTTAATGAATTAGCCACTTTTTGCGGTGCAATGGAATTTGTTTCACTGCTTTTTTGCTCTTTGTTGCTTTTTTGTAAATACTACATTTGTGTCTGCACTTGTCGAGTATCTAATATTTGCTTCACATGCGGTTGCGTTTTTAATCACCTGCAACGCGAAAAAAACAAACCTATCCAACAAACATTTTTAGCTAATCTCAATTTGAGATGCATTTGAGAACCAACCATCTTCTCAAATCTCAAACGTTCGTTTTCAATTCGAGGCGAAATAACCGTTGATAGCGTTCTCAACCTAAAAGGCTCATTTTTAATATGGGATTTTCCCTGATTTTCACATTGAGAACGGCAGAATTTTCAAACGTTTCTCAAACTGAGCGGGAGTGGATCGAAATGGAATCCACATGCTCTCATTAAAATATTTATTCAGAGATGCCAATCATGCAAAACAAATACCCATTTTAATAAAAAGCGAGTTTCCATTTATGCAGTTAAATTTTACTTACTTAATACTTTTTTAATTAATATAGTTCAACAAATAATCCTGTTATATAAACCACATTTGAGAAAAAGTTGAGAATAGATGTTTTCTCAAACGTTTGTGTTTTTGGTGCTCGATGTTTGTTGGGTAAGAAATATTACAATTGCATTTGTGTATATGTATGTATGCGTGTCAATATTTGCTGTCAACCGCATAATCTCACCCATATTCCGTTGTCCCACCCTCTGTCTCAGTTATGTTCGACTGCACTGTCTATAGTGCCTACTGACATTTGTGCTACTTCTGCAATGCGAATGTCGCACACACTTACCCATAGGTATTTTTCTTTTTATGAAATATCCCAGTTAGCAATAGAAATTTTTTTTTTTTTTTTTTGAAGTTAACTTCTTAGGCGGCTATATAATGTTTTAATGGAGGGTGAAATTTGGTTAAGAAATAAAAAAATGCAGCGGAAATTAAAAACTTTTACTGTGTTCATTTCAAGATTTTCTACTTGGGTGTTGCCACTTCTGTCGGTTTACGGGGCTGCCACCTATCTCAATTAATCAAGGTATCAAATGTAAGACTTTTCGATCATATATCAACGAAGACATTTTCGATCAGGGTTGCCACCTAACCCCATTTTATTTATCCCTTTGCATGTCGACCAATTTCTCGGGAACGGCATTAGCGATGAAATTTGGTTCAAATTCATCATATATGTATGTAGATAGTATTCTTTATTCTAATGTAGTGTTCATGCTGAGTTTTAAAAGCAGCATTTTCGTACATTTCGAAGATGCGTTCATGCTGCCGCATTTTGAAAATGCGCATTTAGCTAATTTTCGAATGCTTAAGGTGCGTTCCTACATCGCAAGTGGAAGTGTGCTTGCCTTTTCAGATAAACTCCATTTCTTTTATAAAAGTAAGTTCGTGGGTAAAGAAACCGACTTTCTAAACAAACTTGGAAATTCTTCACCTAGAGAATTGCAAATTTTAACAGGAAAAATTATTGCATAAGTATATTGACTTGCTTAGTGAGAAGATATCCTAATGTAAATAGCGGGTCGCCCTAGAGTATGCAACATTTTTTTCACTTTTTCTTCATACAAGGAAATTTTTGTTCGTACTGTATCTTCGAAGATGCTAAAGCTAATACAGAAATAAAGTAACATTTAGTTGCGTTTAGCTTTAAAAATTGTATGAAAAAAACGCTGCATTTTGGGCTAAATGCTAAAATGTAAAATGCAGACTAAGTATGAACAGTACATAATACTTTCTATTTTGTTGTTGCTACTTCTGGCGGCTTACAGCGTTGCCACCTATCGCAATTTTTGTTTAATATTGAGCAAGATATGCCAATATGGGTATCAAATAAAAGATGCTTTCGATCGTATACCGATTACTAACTTTGCAAATTATGAACAATCCTGAAAATCAAATTTATGAACTTGTTTTCAAGCTTTTGAAACTTTTTTAAATTGTTCATTGGGTAGTGCTACTAATTCCACTTGTCTGTTGTTGACTTGTTGCTTGCTGTCGTTGCTGCTACTGTTTGTTGCAAACATTTATAATACAGAGCTGCATACATAAATATGTATATTTATGCACTTCCCTTTGGTACCGACAAAACTTGGCTAACAAATACTGACAACAGCGAAATTGTGAATTCCTGTTCATTTTGCGATAACTAGGGCAAATGTAGCACATTTTTATATTCAATATTTCTCAGCAATTTGTAAGTAACCAACTGCCTTGTCTTGTCTTGCCTTGCCTTGCCCTCTGGCTCTATCTAGAGCTGGTAAAACAAGTGATGGGTATATCGATAGTTTCGATTGTTGCAGTCGAAAGTTTAAGAAAATTTCACTTATATGTGGACTGGGCCACTTCCATTTTTTCAAAAACTTTACAGAAATCATTGATAGTATGAGCAAGTCAATATAGCTACCAAAATTTACCAGTTTCATTTTTTTTTTCAAATTTTCGATATCGAAATCTAATTTCCTACCAATAAAGAAAGGTGTACCTCAGGGTTCGATACTTGGTCCCTTGCTCTTTTCTTTGTATATTAATGACCTACCTAGCGTGCTAAAACATTGTGATTTTCATATTTACGCTGATGATGTGCAGCTATATGTCAGTTGTCCTTTGATTTCTATAAACAATTGTATAAATTATCTCAACACAGATTTGGAACAGGTAAATAAGTGGGCTAGTGATAATGGCTTGCTTATTAATCCAGCAAAATCGCAGTGCATCGTTATTTACAAAAAGATCGTTTCACTTGAGTGCTTTAATGCTGTAAAGCTGAACAACTCAGTGATACAATATGTAGATACTGCAAGGAATCTTGGAATGGTCTTTAATCGAACTTTGACGTGGCGCAACCACATATATATTGCTATTGGCAAGGTCTACGGCATGCTTCGTTCACTTTGGACTACTCAACATTTCACTCCAGTAAAAATTCGATTGCTTTTAGCTAAAACATATTTGTTACCTAAATTATTGTATGGATGTGAACTGTATGCTAGTTGTGATAGCATTTGTCGCAATAAACTAAACGTCCTTTACAATAATGTCGCCAGGTACGTGTACAACGTGAGAAGGTACGAGCACATATCTGCTCTTGCCACACAATTATCTTCCATAAATTTTAATAATTTACTTAAGTTCAGGTGTCTCACACTTCTTCACAAGATTATTACCTCGCAAGTGCCGGAATATCTTTTTGAACGACTTCAATTCACCAGATCGCCTCGTTCGCTGAACCTTATTACAATGAAATACAGTTGTCTGGTAACTGAGCGCCAGTTCTTTGTCTTTGCTGTCCGCCTTTGGAACGGTCTGCCTCAAACGTTAAAAATTAATCAAAATGTACTGCTCTTCAAAAACGAGCTTCTGCGCTTCTATTGTCAATAACTAAAATACACTCACTATCTACCTTTACCTCTTTATACAATTATTTTACTATAAAACTTCTGTCCTGCTATTCTTCAACTCAACCACTTTGATGTTTGTTAAGTATTTTTTCTTTTTTTTCTGTTGTCTAGCCTTTCACTATTGTTATTGTTATTCTTAAGTATGGTATAAGTTCAAACACTGTGAAGTAACTTAAGGTTGTGTGTTTGATTATTGATAAATAAATAAATCCTAGCCGATAACCTTTTTACAATAACTCCTCTATGACGAACAGATATGGCTCAATCGATTTCTCTATGCCTGCTAAGAACTTTGAGACCTTCGAAAACCATCGATACTAAAACTATCGATAGTCTTCCATCTCTAGCCTTGTTTTGTTTCTGCCTCTCTGCTCGCTATCTATGGGCGCTACATAAATGAGTTTCTTGGGCAATTGTTGCGCATTGCACTTGTTCGATGTTGTCGACTAACGTGTGGAAAAAAATTGCTTGTTGCAAGCTTTTGTAATATTCATGGTGGCATACCAACTTACCGGCCGGTTCGCAACACTCTTAAAGGGAGCACAAGCAGTTGCGCGCGGTGTCAAATAATTTTCAAATGCATACGTAAATAAAAATAGCATTCGAGTATCTTGTCTGCGCTATTTTTAATAATAGCCAAGTGTGGTAGCTTGTCAACATTTCACGCTCCTATATACGAGTTAGATTTAAGAAATGTGTTGCCGAAATTTTTCTGCGTATTTAGTCTGCAGATAAGCATCTGTGAACTATTTCGGATAATATATTTAATTACAACTTTAACTTTGGTCATTTTTAGATTTCGGAAAACGAAAAATATGAGTTTGTAGCCAAGCAAGTTTTAATTTGATTTAATACAAAACTATCAAAGGAATTTTCCAAACTTCAAAAAAAAAATATCGATAAAATTTTGCGTATTCAAATTTGAATGGAAGGAAGAATCTATAGTAGTTGGCACTTCAGTGCTCGAAAAAAATAAAAAATTTCGAAAAATATCAAACTTCGAAAAATTTTCGAACTTTAAACATTCGAATGCTGGTAATACAAAAATACTTTAGAAAACTTGCATACTTGAGTTTGACTCCTAAAACTGAATACAATAATAAATTTATGGTTCAGAGCTGGTAAAAAAGTGAAGTTCGAAAGTTTTTCGAAACGATCTATTTTACTAATTAATTATATATTTATAGAAGTATACCACCATGACTTATAACTGATAAAGCACGAGCTTACAATAAAGATTACTCCTGCGCATAACTTTAGAAAACTGTTACTTCGAAAAATTTCGAACTTGCAAAAATTTCAAACTTTTCAACTAGAACTTCTACAATTACTAAAAAATATGACTTTAAACTGACATGACTGATGCTCAAAAATATGTAACTTTTTTACTGTTACATACATATACCAACTTCGAATACTTTCGAACTTCGAAAACTATTTTTCTACATTCTTATTACTAAAAAAAAGAAAACAATTCAAAGACTTAAAAAATTGGCTCATGCTCAAAAAAATTTTCTATTACTAAAATTTTGTTTTTTTTTAATACATAACTTCAAAACATTTCGAAATTCGAAATATTAAAAAATGGGTGTTTATACTAAACAAATTTTTTACGAAATTGTCTCATAAAAATAACTCACTTATTTTTTGTTATCAAAAAAAATCTTAATGAGCTTGATTTCGAAAAATATCAAACTTCGAAAAATTTCGAACTTCCACAAAATGTAAACTTCGAAATTTTTTTTTTAATTTTTCTCAATTTAATAAAGGTTAATCCAAAAAATAGTTTAAAAAAACTTTCGATTTTTTTTCCAAAATTCCGAACTCCGAAAAATTTTCAACTTCGCAATTTTTTTTAAATGTCTTATTACTTATTGGCTTTGTCAATTCAATCGAGTTTCGAAATTTTTGTTTCAAATTGTGCGAAAATATGACTGAAATTATCTATGCCCCAAAGTTTTATGTACTGCAAACAAATTGTTTATCGAATATATGACTTTGACATTTTCTCATGCCTCGAAAAATTATGTTTGTTAGCAAAAATTTTGCTTGCGCTACCTAAATATTCTTATCTTTCTCTATCTACGTAACTATCTTGTAAACGATTATAACTGAATTATTTCGGGCAAGGGTATTATAATATTTGAATGAACTTAATTCTATTTAAGACCATCCTTATCATTTTTTTATCATTCATATGTTCCGTAAACTGCTGATATTATACGTTTTATCAGATAAAGATGTACATAGCTGAAATTAAAATTAGTTTGTGAAATCACGGTTAATCGCAAAAAAATCTGTACATAAATATCAGACTTCGAAAAATTTCCGAGTTTTTTTTTCAAAACTTCCAACTTCGAAAAATTTTCAACCACGAAATTTGTTTGAAATTTTTCTCATTATTTACGTATTAGCTTTGTCAATCTAAAAATTTAGTCATCTCTAGCCGGCATGCAACACCTGTGATATGCTGCTTTTTATGGTCACAACCAATTTTAAAACTTAAGTTGACTCTTCGACGTTTTAATCTTCTTCAATATTCCATTTCTTTTAGTATCTCAATAACCATGTTTGGTTAGTTTGGTTCATCCACCTGTATCTTCTTCATATTAAGCGGCCATATTAGCAAGTATAAAATTTAAATTACTTCCAGTTATGACTGACACCGTTGTAAACACCCACACAACTCTGAAACACCTACGAAATATCGTTGATCGTGTTAAAATGCACTAGTTTCACTCCTTATGCATAAGTTCAACGTTTATTTACATTTCAAATTTTTTTTTTACAATATTCAATTTAACTAGTTGCCTGTATTAAACCTGTAGTGTCTATAATGTCTTTTATGGATTTTTTTTTTACAGAAGTGCAGTAGGCGTTTGATTGATTTAACTAAGGAAATCGTATGACTAATTTAACTTATTTTTTTTTGTCCGCTTTTATTTTACTAAAACTCAGTTTAGATTTGATCGATTTCAATAATTTTTTCTTTTTTATGTGCTCTTCAGCTCAGAGATGGTTAAAAGATAAATATATTCAGATTTTCCTTAAAGTGATATAGATGGCGCTGCACAACATATTTTCTAAAACATTTATGTTTAATTTGTGTAGAACCATTTTTTCTTTCAATTTGTTTTTCAAACAAATATATATCAACATTTGTTAGTATGGGCAAAGTCAGATTCAAGGTATCACTTATGTAAATTGTTTAAAAAGTTGCCGAATGTGTATAATGTAAACTCAAAAATATGAGTTGGCAGTTTGCTGGCAGTTTTATTATTTCTTTGTGTAATATTTCCTGTATTTTTGGGTAACTTTTACCATATTTTCTGCGTAATTTTTTCTATATTTTTTGCGTAATTTTTATTGTATTTTTTGCATAATTTTACTCTTTTTTCCATAACTTTCACCATATTTTTTGTGTATTTTTCACTATATTTTTTGTGTATTTTTCAGTATTCACTGTATTTTTGAGTAACTTTTATATTTATACCTTTCATGAACATGAAATGGTATTATAACTTTGGTCCGATGTTTGTAAATATGAGAAGAAGAAGAGATAGACCCATCAATAAGTATACCGAAATGATCAGGATCACGAAATGAGTTGATTTAGCCATGTCCGTCTGTCCGTCTGTCTGTTTGAACGCAAACTAGTCCCTCAATTTTTGAGATATCTGGCTGAAATTTTGTATGTGGCCACCATTTTGTAATATAGGAATCATTTGTCGGAACTGACAAGATCGGACCAGTATAACATATAGCCCCCATACAACCGATTGTTCAGATATAAGAATTTTTGGCCAAAACTTCTGCAATTAAAAAGTTAGGAACGTAAAATTTTGCAACTCGAGTACTTTCTATTTATGTAGTGTATATAGTGAAAATCAACAAGATCGGGCAAATGTAACATATAGCCCCCATACAACCGATTGTTCAGATATACGGTTTTTTGGCCAAAACTTCTGCAATTAAAAAGTTAGGACCGTAAAATTTTGCAACTCGAGTACTTTCTATTTATGTAGTGTATATAGTGAAAATCAACAAGATCGGGCAAATGTAACATATAGCCCCCATACAACCGATTGTTCATATATAAGGTTTCTTGGCCAAAACTTCTGCAATTAAAAAGTTAGGAACGTAAAATTTTGCATCTCGAGTACTTTCTATTTATGTAGTGTATATAGTGAAAATCAACAAGATCGGTCAAATGTAACATATAGCCCCCATACAACCGATTGTTCAAATATAAGGTTTCTTGGCCAAAACTTCTGCAATTAAAAAGTTAGGAACATAAAATTTTGCAACTTGAGTACTTTCAATTTATGTAGTGTGTAAAGGAAAATCAAGAAGATCGGGTAAATATAACATATAGCCCCATACAACCGGTTGTTCCGATATAAGGTTTTTTGTCCAATACTTCCGCATTTAAAAAGTTAGGAACGTAAAATATTGCACCTTTAGTACTTTCTACATATGTAATGTGTATAGTGTAAGTCAGTACAATTGAACACGTATAATATATAGCCTCCATACAATCGATTGTTCCGATAACTCGGATCCTATTATTTTGTAAGTTTTTTTAAATTATAACAAAGATGTGTAATGTGTATAGTAAATATAGTTAAATTGACACAGGCTGTACTGGGGATCGAACAGTGAAAATCGTGACGCTTATTCATGAAAGGTATATGGGTCAATTTCAAAAAAAAACGAAATTTTTGTGTCCCTGCACTTTACACTACTATTTTAGGTAAAAAAAATATCAAAAAAAAAGAACAAAAATGTGAGAATGATCATGGAGGAATATGTAACCAAAAAACGTTATTCTCAAATTTGTATGTTTGTTTTTTTGTTTGTTTAGAATGGTGCTTTGTTTCTCCCTCTGACTCCTTTCATACAAAAGCATGTGTCCCCCGTTAGAATTTTTAGTAAACAAAATAAAATAAAATCAAGAAAAAAAAGTAAATATGTAACATTTAATAACTGTTTTCGAATTATTGGGTTTCTTTCTTTAGTTTTGATTTGTTATAGTTGTCAAAAATTAATTAGTGCGAATTTGGCGTTGCGAAGAAAGGTTGTCCCCACAATTTGTATTGAGCGTCACTTTTTTATACATCAAGAAATATTACCAGTTTTGAGTTTGCATTTAAATAAAGTAAACAACGTATGGAAAGTACAAACTTTAAATCTTAAAAAGTGAAAAAGCGAAAAAAAAAATCTATTAAAAAAAGTGTGCATTTGCGTAGTTTTTGTGAACACCATGATAAGGGCGCGATAAAATGTCATGAGCGTCACGCTAATTTTTTTAAAAGTGAATATATTAAATGTAAAAAATTTAAGTTGACAATCATTGTTTACATGGTTTCAACTAATTTTTTTATAATTTGTGAATTTGGGAAATAAATTGCCTACGGAAAAAAACCAAAATAGGCAAAAATGTCATGAGCGTCACTTTTGATACATATTGCTTCATAGCTTAAAATGCTTAATTTTGATTTTATTTTTTAATTTTCAAGAGTAAAACAACAAAATTAACGGCGGCTGAGAGAGCACGGAAATATCGAGAGAAAATAAAGCTCGATAAAGCGCGTAATAACGAATTAAAAAGAAAGAAGAAAGAAAGGTATAATCGTGGTATATTTCAGTTTAATTTTTATTGTTACTGACTGATTCTGTTTTTGAATAGCAACGAGAAACGGATGAAAAGAGGTGACATGCCGAAAAAAATGCTTTGCATTTTTAGCGATTTTTTATACATATTTGGTGTGTGACGCTCAAGACAGAAATCATAGAAAACCTAAAAAAATCCAAAAATATTGATTTTTTTGAGAGCCTAAAGGTACCACCGGATTCTTCATAAATTTCTACATAAATTGGCCACTCTTACAGGCGAATTGAAAAAACTTTAAAAATAAGCAAAAAAAACTCGTTGTGTACGTTTTTTTTGAAATTGACCCATATAGCCTTCCGCACAGCCGAAGACAGCTTTCCTTACTTGTTTTTACGTAAATTTCACTATATTTTTTGTGTAATTTTTAGTAGTTATATCTTTTCATAGTTTTTACTCTTTTTCCATAACTTTTACCATATTTTTTGCGTATTTTTCACTATATTTTTGGGTAATTTTTTACTAATTATTTTGGGTAATTTTTTTACTATATTTTTTTTGTAATTTTTAGTATATTTTTCGCCTCATACTCACTCTTTTTGGCGTAATTTTTACCATATTTTTTGTGTATTTTTCACTATATTTTTTGTGTAATTTTTAGTAGTTATATCTTTTCATAGTTTTTACTCCTTTTTCCATAACCTTTACCATATTTTTTGCGTATTTTTCGCTATATTTTTTGGGTAATTTTTTACTAATTATTTTGGGTAATTTTTTTACTATATTTTTTTGTAATTTTTAGTATATTTTTCGCTTCATTTTCAATCTTTTTGGCGTAATTTTTACCATATTTTTTGTGTATTTTTCAGTATTCACTGTATTTTTGAGCAACTTTTATATTTTTTACGTAAATTTTACTATATTTTTTGTGTAATTTTTATTATATTTTTTCATAGATTTTACTCTTTTTTCCATAACTTTTACCATATTTTTGGCGTATTTTTCACTATATTTTATGGGTAATTTTTTAGTAATTATTTTGGGTAATTTTTTTACTATATTTTTTGTGTAATTTTTACTTTATTTTTTGCGTAACTTTTACTGTGTTTTTTGAGTAATTTTTTCTATATTTTTTGCGTAATTTTTACTGTATTTTTGGTGTAAATTTTACTGTATTTTTGTGTAATTTTTACTATATTTTTTGTTTAAATTTTATTGTGTAATTTTTACTTAATTTTTTATTTGTTTGTTTGTTATTTTTACTATATTTTTTGAGTAATTTTTCACTATATTTTTTGCGTATTTTTTGCCATAATTTTTGTGTAATTTTTGCTATTTTTTAATTTAAATTTTACTAATTTTTTGTGTAAATTTTACTTTTTTTTTTGTTAATTTTTACTATATTTTTGCATAATTTTTATTAAATTTTTTACTATATTTTTTGCGTATTTTTTACCAAAATTTTTGTGTAATTTTTGCTATATTTTTAATTTAAATTTTACTAAATTTTCTGTGTAAATTTTACTATTTTTTGTATAATTTTTACTATATTTTTTACGATACCTTTTTTGGTAGTTTTTACTATATTTTTGTGTAATTTTTACTATACTTTTTACTGTATTTTTCGCGTATTTTTTACCGTATTTTTGGCTTAATTTCTACTATATTTTTTGTGTAATTTTTACTAAGGGGTTGAACCTGAAAACCCACCCCGTGGATCCGCTCCTGGGGGTATTCAACTTGATATTAGCTTTCAACATTAAGATTGAAAAAAAATTTATATCGGGTTTAAGCGATGCGTTGCTATCTATATTAGATTTGTTTATTGGGCTGCTCTAGCTTACGCCAGATTGAGATATTTCACAAAATTGTGTTTAACGAACATTTTTCTTGCTCTAGGTTGCTCTATCTTTTGTTTCATGAGTACGCTCAAAACAAAACTAGAGTAATCCAGATCACAAATTTCTGCTCTACATTTTTTTATGGAGTAAGTTAGAGCAGAGAAGCAATTGTCAATCAGGAAAAAGTAAATTTTTGAAAACTTCAAAAAAATTAGCTTGCAACAAAATCCATGTGTTTGTAAACGTGAATTTGCATTAATTTTGAAGATTTAAACAAAAAAAGCAAATAAAAAGAAACTATCGAGATTCAAGTGTTTCATGGCATTTCTGCTCTGAGTTGCTCTAACCCAGTGGGAAAGTAGGTAATGCATTACTTTTTTCCATGCATGAAAAGATGTATGAATTTTGTTATAAGAAAAGATCATACCAAAAGCAAGGAAGGGAGTAATGTGTCGCTCAATTTTTGATTTGTAGTTTAAAAAAAAATTGTTTTTCGTGCATGAAAAGATGAACGAATTTTGTTATAAGAAAAGAGTATACTAAATGCAAGGAAGGGAGTAATGTGTCGCTTTTTATTTGTAGTTTGAAAATTTGCTTCTCACAGAAGCAGGCTTTGTAAAAAAATTCAAACTTCAAAAAAAAAAGCTACAATCGAAAAAGAAACAATCGAAAACATAAATACATATTGAAATTAAATAATAAACCTCTGCTGTGGCCGCTGTTCTTTTTCGTGCATCTCTATCGCCGTCTGGAGTACCTACGACGCCGTTGCCTTTTTTGTTTAGGTTTGTTTTATGTTATTTTTTTTGTGTGCACTCATCTTGGTTGTACGCCCACGTGGACCTATACTCAGTGAGTTTTGAAATGTTCACTTCTTCGCCATTTAAAATATATGGGAAAAAGGTTTACTTTTCAAAACTCACAGTTAGGGAATCCAGGAGCACTCATCTTGGTTGTACGCCCACGTGGACCTATACTCAGTGAGTTTTGAAATGTTCACTTCTTCGCCATTTAAAATATATGGGAAAAATGTTTAATTTTCAAAACTCACAGTTAGGGAATCCAGGAGCTGGTCGACATGACGAGCTGAATGGCGAGAACATTCAAAAATAGGACCTTCTCTCTTCTACCGCTGTAGAGGCTCATGGCGCATTAATGTCCTTGTTATTCCGCAAGGAAAGTTATTACAGATATGTATTCATGAAATGTTATGTACAATTTAATGTGTTCCTTGCAATGCATCTTTTCATTCTAGAAAGGTAATGCAAGATATAATGTATCCCTTGTAGTGCATCTTTTCATTCCTGAATGGTAATACATCTTTTCATTTATAAAAAGTAATATAAAAAGTAATGTAAACATGTCGCTTGAGTTTGTAGGCGAGCGACACATTACTTTTCCTATGACATCGCTGTAGAAAAATTCATGCATGTTTTCACGTATAGTCTATAGGAGCTATACATTACTTTATGCATTGCTGTACATTACCTTTTCCCACTGGGAAGTTGCTCTATTTCTATTTTGACAGCTGCCCTGCTCTGCTCTGCTCTAACCTGCTCTGAACTTTTTTTTGGTCAGTAAACAAATCTATTATCTCTTTCTATCACTGCCTTCCATCTCTTTGTCTCACTGGGTTCAAATCACATATTATAGTTATAGGTACAGTTTGCTATCTTAGTTATCTTATACACATTTATTTGTTATTATGCACCAATACGCTGTCAGTTTTTAAGTGATCACATTATGAAATTCATTAGTGATATATTAAAAAGCTTTAAAATGACATTTGGCAAATAAAAAAGGTAATATTTTTGTCGCATTTTATGAATTTAATTAGTTTTGATTGCATCGAACTTTCGCTCTTAAATATTAAAAAATGTTTTGTTGTAAGAAATGTAATTTGTATGCGTAATTTTTTTTTATCAAGCTAATTATTATTTTTAAATATTTATAAATTCAAGCGAGTGTTAAAGAAAAAAAAAAAAAATACTGAATAATTTTAAACGAATAATGACAGTATATATTCAAATGTTATGAGAGGCACCTAAGAGATGCACAGTAAGTTGGCTGACCAAACAAAAGCGCCTTTTTCCATCGAAAGTTTAGACGCTTCACAAATTTCGGTATATCTCTGAAAGTAATTTGAATTTTGAAAAATTCAAAAATCGTGTTTTGAAATTTTTTAGATCAGGCTACTCTCATAATCTATGAAGTAGAAGATTACCCTATTTCAAGATATGTTATTTCAAAAGCACCCTATTAGAATCAGAAAATTTTTCTATAACGACCTATCTCAAAATTTGTTTTAAAAAAGCCCTATTTCAGCTGAAATTGTATTGAATTTACTTTGGGATAGGGTATTTTTGGAACACATTCTGAGATAGGGCATTCTTGAACAGAATTTTGAAATGGGGCGTTATTGAAAGAAAATGCTGAAATAGATCGTTTTTCAAACTAATTTCAGAGATCGGTTGTTTTTGAAAAAATATTTCGAAATAGAGTGATCTTCCACTCAGCAGTCCATATGTTCTTGAGTTGGATTTTTGAGTTCAATGAAAAGATTAGACCGCGTTTAGCTCTTTCAAACCACATTTCTGTTTTGTAATAACAACCAAAGTCAAATTTATATTCAAATCATAAAATTTCTTGCTGTTGCCGCGGTTTCCATATATCGTCGCTCGCTTGCCAGAGGCTTGAATATGCCAGTTTTCCGGATTTGAGTTAATAAGCTCACGTGATTAACCTCTGGTTTTTCTACGATTCACTAAAATCCTGGGTTTCCAAAGTACAAGAAACCCACGGAAATTTGCAATGCCATTTTCATGAATTTGTAGTTCAATCTCAGAAAATTGCGCAACAAAAATGTATAAAAACTGAATTTTTAAATTTTCTAAAATGTTCATTTTGCCAGAATCATGAATGTGTAGCAAAGACCGAAAGCTAAGTTCACTGGTTCTTAAAATACCCAAGCCTAATATGTTTTACGTTGGAAATTTGATTCTCTAAAGATCACCGATTTTGAAAATATTTATTGAAAATTTAAGATTTTGAGTTAAAAAAGCTGTCGAGCCCGAATTTTTTAATTTTTGGTTTGTTGTAATCTGCTACAATTTGATGGCCTATAAAACTGCATACTTGAAATTTGTTTGAAAATGAAGCCAAAAAAATAAATTAAAATTTTTTGATAATTTTTGGTTCTCGATTTCCCGCTTTCAATGCTGACTGTGACCTATACCAAGTTAAATAACCATGAGCTAAAACTGGGTTAGTTGGGTCAATAAGTTTAACCGCACATACATTTTGATTTGATACGAATAATGTAACATGTTGAATAGGATACAATTCTCCACACATGTGTTTGTAGATACTCTGCATCGGGCGCAACTAGTCAGTGTTTTGTCTTTCTTCCATATAAGCAACTGATATTTTTTAAGTGTTGATGTCAATTGTCAGATTTCGACCAGAACATACCAGTAATCTACTAGTCATGATATACTAGAATTATAGTTGTAAAATATCAGTCCCATACTAATTCAACCTGGACTAGTATGATTTCCATAAAATGAACTAGTCCATATACTAGTCCAAAAGGACTTGTATGCAATATACTAGTCCCATACTAGTCCAAAAAGCATTGAGCCTAGACTAGTATGATTTCAGCCAGAGTTTTCATGACTTACCCTTTATTTTCATGTTTATTCTTAAGAAAGCAGCGACTATTTGTATTTACCCTATCACGAAAAAGCATCTTCATTTTGTATGTATATCCAGAAGTATTTAGATTCCAACTTATTAGAACTAACTGACCTCAGTCTTCCAGATCATATTAGAACTAACTGACCTCAGTCTTCCAGATCATACCATTACAATGATAGTCCCAGCTGGCTGCAGATTACAGACCGCTTACGCATATAAATAGGAAGGGATTTACAATAATTATATATGATTTCATCCAGAAAAAAATAGTTGTATACTAATACTTTTCTGACTAGTTTGAGGTTTCGATGCAGGGTATGTATGTGAGATGCAATTTTTGCTCTAAGAAAGTTCTATAACAACCTGCTCATCTGTTAATAAAGAAAGTGATGGTTGCAAGGGGAGGAAAGCGAGGAAAGCGTACACTACTAATAGCCAATTTCGATGAGACAAAAGGAACATTTTTGTTGGCCTTGTAACGCTTTTTACATAATGACTAATGTGGCCACTGCGTATGCTTTATGGAATTCATGAGTCTATTGAAAAAGTAGGGCAAACGTTTCAATTATGTTTGTGTCACAGACACACGAAAATATCTAAAAGTTACAGCAAAGTTTTTGACTATAATAATTTAGTATATGTTTTTGAGAGGAAATTTAAAATACATAGACGATTAATTTAAGTCATTAGAGTATGAAAACTTGTATACAAATAGTTTAAAGAGATTCAGAAAATGGCCAATCGCATATTTTTTTAGTCTAGTCTTGCAAGAGCAACGCATGTTCGTGTCTCGTTTAACAAAACATTCACAGATTTATACGCACATCACGCTAATAGGCAAATGTTATCTGTACTTAGGTTAGCCATGTTGTAGATAAGAAAATGGTAAAATATTTGAATTACGTTTATCATTCGCTAAGCAGATTCACCTCCGCAAATTAAAAAGGTAAACATAAGATAGAGCACAAGCATGACAACGGCTAAACGCGAGGCAAAGTTTTTTTTTTTCAATACATACCTATGTAGAGATATGCGGATGTTCAATATTTTTTTACAACTGAAGTAGTATAGAGAGACGATATTTTAATTTTTCTTCGGGTTTGGGAATGTGAGTCTCAATCAAAAAATCGCATACCTTTAATCAACATGTTGATAAGGGATGACATCATATGATTTTCCGTGCTAATTTAGCTAAAATTAACCTGCTAGTGGCTTTTCGTTAGGGTTATAGAACAGCAAAACAAGTGATTTGATATGACTTTTCTAGTCGTATCTTTCCAATGCGATCTATGTCATTTGATGTAATGAAATACCGTATCCTATGATGTAATAATGATGGACAAGCGATCCCAATTAGATGTGATTATGACCCCCTGCGGATTAGGGGGTTAAAATATGCCCTAGGTAGGCATACCGGTCGTAAGAGGCGACTTATATGCAAATAGGGAACGACGCGCTACCTTGATGGTTGATCTACGAATATTATGCATTTCACCTCTCATTACCCATCTTTTCCTTCCTTACGGACAACAACAACAATAGATGTGATTATGATTGTTTTATTTATTTATTAATTTGTTTGATTTTATATGTCTTTAATTGCTCATATCGTTACATGTAATGGTTTGAATTGATTTGATTTTGTGCGATATCATTTGTTATGTTATGAGGTGATACGGTTTCATGTGATATCGCTCATTTGCTGCAACGTCGCCATAACTCAAAAAAAAAACAAATTTTGCGTTAACATCACTAATATACATATGTTATATTCGAGATTTGCTTTAACTACATATCCCATATAAATATACATCAATTCAAAAACTAAAAATGCATTTTCTGTAATATCACAATTTTTATAACGACGTTACAGCAAATGAGCGATATGTATTGCATGTGATGTGATGTCACATGTTTTATGACATGACTTGTTTTGCGATGTAATGTCATATCAAGTATAATTTGATCTGTTGTGAGACGATACCACTAAAATAAAAGATTTACTGCTGTGATCTGTGTGATACTCGTGTCATGTCATATATACATGTCTATTGCGATGCTCCACAGATTATGTCATGACAAAACTAGATCTGAGGTGATGCGATGTCTCTTTAAAGCAAATGTTATCCTCTTGATTTTTACGGTTTTACCATAAAATTCATGTACTTTTTCGTCATGAAACAACTGTTCACAAAATGGATCTGCGTTTTGCATGAATGTAATATCATGCGATGTAATGTCATGTGATTTGACCAAACGACACATCATGCGATGTAATTTCATGATATTAATTTTTTTTTTATTCTGCCTTGTTTGCCAAATATATTTATTAGTTAGCTTTGTTCCAATTTACAATTTGTAAAACGTAACCTTATAACTTGATACCCCAATATTTTAATTTTAACGCATTCCTGTTTCTGCTAAGAGTGAGCACCAATGTAAAGATTTTTATGTAAACACAGCATACATACATCTATTTAAATGCATATATGCATATCTTTGCCTAACTTAATTTTTGTTGTTTAATCGACCTTGGTCTGCGTGGGATTTCCTGTTGAAATGAAATGAAGAAATCAACCAAACACATAAACAATCATTGCCGGTAGACTGTGGCAGCATTTTTCATTCAAAGAATTTTCGTTGAAATGGTGGGTGATATATATGTGTTGTTGTTGTTGTATTATCACACCTCTGCTCAATGCAAAGACAAGAGCGGCGAAATGTTCTCAATCAGCCCAAATAACGCTCTTTGAATAGCTTTGTATACACTTTAGATCGCGTGCACTAGGAGTTCTATATATCTCGTCTTATAAAAGACTTACAAGTTTTAAATCATACATTAACCCATTAACGCCCACTGTGCGCATACGAGAAAACCTCTTTAAATATCGAAAACTGCATTTTAAATATCGCAAACATATAATGTCGCTACAACTATAGCATAAACTTCTTTCAACGCATATGAATTAATCAGTTACATACTTAAAATGCCTATTAACCCCATGTGGGAACACCCATTTGTTGGAAATATCAATTTATGAAAACTCAATGAGCATATTTATGACTTTAGAGCATTACAGCCTTAACCTGTTAACAGTATAGCCTATACAGCTCCAATTTTATGTAATCGGCCTGTTGCTAGCATCAGTACAATGTCATACTGTTAGTAGTATAGCCTAAATGTAGGCAACGCTTACAGATCCAATTTGAATGTAATGTAATGTACAGCTCCAATTTTATGTAATCGGCCTAACATTAGTACAACGTCATACGCCTAAATGTAGGCAACGCTTATATTTATTTTTGTCAAGTTAAATTGCTAACGCCGAACCTTTTAACATTGAAAATAGTCCGTTACGAACTTTTTTAACATTAACATTTTTTTCCACCGCCAAGGCCTGCGATAAAATCTATGCAATAGCTTAAAAATTTTGTGTTAAATTTATTGTTTAACCAATAATTAATTAATTAAGGGTAGTAAAAGGGGATTCCTGTTGACAGATTTGATGTCGGGCGTTAATGGGTTAAAACAAAAATTCTATCGAATTTGTTCATGCATTTTTTTCTACAACATGTATATGTTTTTACACATACTATATTGTAATTTACTTAAAACTACAAAAGAGTCAAAATATACACGTAACAGCTGCTCAGTGCCATTTGCGTTGGCTGTTTGTTTGTAGGCGGACAGAGATTCGTTGTAACTAAGCGCGCTGCCAACATGTCGTCTAAGTAACCTGAATACTTTTGTGTTTACGTTCATATCTACACATATAAATATACATAATTTTCTTATTTATTTACATAAACTGTGTTTAACGCAAATTCTTGCATAGATCATTTTACACAATGCACATTACAAAGTAATAAATATTTGCAAAAAACAAAAGCGCTCTGTTGCGGTTTCTCACAGAAATTAAAAAAAAAACTAAGTTATTCATGCAAGTAAGTACAAAGTATTTAAGGTGTCTAAATGAACATACATACACATGTATGTACAAAGTTCAAATGATACAATGTCAAGGTGAAGTAAAAAAGCAAAGCTGCAGCCACTTTACGAAGTCACACTTCACACAGCGCCCATTCATTTATGTATCATTTATATAATGAAATCGCCTCCCAGGTTTCAGCTTTAAAGCTTTGTCGTTTGTTTATTGTTATGCTGTATAAAATTCATATCAAATTTACCACTGTGCTGTGAACAGCTCAAATTGCAGCTATTTAACGTAAACATAAACAAAAGAAAATAGTATAACAAAAAACTACTGAATTGGTAACTTAATGTTATAAGTATGACAATTTTATTATTACTTGTAGTTGATTTAATTTTTGATTCATTAGATTCACATTTAAGTGATGTGATTTGATTTAAATTGATTTGGATGTGGGGTTTCGTTAAGATTCAAGTGATGTGATTTGATTTGATCGGATATGATATCACAAAGCTTCTCCAAGTTTATTTAACTTAAATTAATTTGAATGTCACTTCGTTGAGATTATAGAAAAAAGAAAAATTTAAACAAAAACCAAAAAAAAAAATATCTAAAATTACTATGAAAAATTTATTCAAAAATTATTTCAACAATTGTATTTAATTTGATATGACTTGTCTCGTCGTTTCTTTCCAATGCGATCTATGATGTACATTTTAAGCGATCATAGTCAGATGTGATTATTTTTTTATTTAATTATTTTTAGCTTTTGATTTGATATGACTTGACTGGCCTTGATCTCCTTTCAATGCGACGTGATACGGTATCATGTGATATGGATGCGATGTCATATCGTTACTTGATGTGACGTGATGCGATATATCTACTGTTGTGATCTGATCTTCTACTCTCACTTGTCTTGATTTAATTGCAAAGTAGTCTGACGTGATACGGTATCATGTGATATGGATGCGATGTCATATCGTTACTTGATCTGATATGATGCGATATATCTACTGTTGTGATCTGATGCTCTACTCTTCACTTGCCTTGATTTAATTGCAATGTGGTCTGTCGTAATACTTAACTAGATATGACGTGATGCCATATAACTACTGTTGTGATCTGGCATGATACAATGTCATGCTATATTTTTATAGTTATTACTTGATGTTCTACTCTTCACTTGCCTTGATTTAATTGTAAAGTGGTCTGACGTGATACGGTATCATGTGATATGGATGCGATGTCATATCGTTACTTGATGTGACGTGATGCGATATATCTACTGTTGTGATCTGATGCTCTACTGTTGTTGTTGTTGTTGTTGTTGTTGTTGTAGCGAGGTGTAGCCCTGCCTAAATGTCAGACAGGGTCACCCCGAGTGTATTGCTCTTGGCCGGGTCGATATAATAAAACGGCCCGGGTCGTTTCGGCACGATGGGTACAGCACAAGTACTGGTACCGTTCTCGTAGAACCGGCAATACAAGAAACTAGCCGTGTAGGCTATGTAGGTCATTTAGCGTTACCCAGGGTGCACCAACTGGGAGGCGACCTACTTTTACACCCCACCTCTACTCTTCACTAGCCTTGATTTAAGTGGTCTGACGTAATACTCAACTAGATATGACGTGATGCCATATAACTACTGTTGTGATCTGGCATGATACAATATCATGTTATATTTTTATAGTTATGACTTAAGATTAACAATAACGAATTTCTTTAAAAAGTTATAGAAACCGGTTGCAACTCTAGTACTGTGATCTGACGTGATAAAAGTCATATAATATAGATTTCGTGTGAGTCGATGTCATAGGGCTTCATACCATAGACTTGACTTGATCTAACGTGATGTGAAGACAGCTAAAACTTATTTCATAAAAGTGTGTCATGTGATATACGTTTTGTGTTATGCGATGTCATATCGAGTTTTTTCAGTTATGACACCATTAAAGCCATATCGTTTTATGTAGTAACTTAAATTGGTCCGATGTGATGCGATATCATTTGAATAAAAAACTTGACTAATTTGATGGGTAGTCATGTGATATACATGTCATATCTTTTCTGTTGATGTTTTCACATCATTTGATCTGATGTGGTGATGTACAACATAAATTGTACTGTTGTGATATGGAGTACTGGGATCTACATCTACTGTAATGTGATGACATATCGATTTATGCAATGACTTGACTTGGCTCACATGATGGGATGTCCCTTTAAATGTATGTTCTACTGCTTCTCTTTACGGAAAATCCGTGTGCTTTTCTGTCATGAAAAAGAATTTTACGCAATGGATCTGTCTGTTCACATGGATGTCATATCATGTGATGTAATCTCATATGGCAGGGTCCCGCAACTGACTTTCCTAGTGTTGGTGTCATATTATGTGTTTCACCATCACTATAACTTTTATCAATCAAGCAAATAATATTAAGTAAACTTTTTTTACTTTATAATACTCTAGTTATTTATCTAGTAAATTATTATAAATGTTCTCGAAAAATTCTCGAAAAATATTAATAGTTCTTCCTTCACTTGATTATTTCAGATTTTACAAAACTTGGGCAAAGTTGATCGCACTGCGGATGATATTTTCGATGAACATTTAAATAACTTCAATCGGCAGCAAGGTCATGCCAACAGATTACAAAAAGAATTCAACAATTATATTAGATGCATTCGAGGTGACTATTTTTTTATACATTTAATAAGAAAAAAGTATGACTTCATTACAACTCCAATTTCCTTTCTTATCGTCTTTTCAGCTACGCAAGCTGCTTCCAAAACGCTTATGGAAGCCATATCTGAAGTTTATGAACCACATTGGGTTGGATTTGATGCTTTACAAGCGCAAACTGGCGCTACGGAGAGCCTTTGGCAGGATTTTGCTCATAAATTGGCAGATCAAGTTTTAATTCCATTGAATACGTACACGGGACAGTTTCCAGAAATGAAGGTAATTTAAATTATAAGGCATATGAGTTTTTATAATATGATACACTGTAAATAATTTTCCCAACTATAGAAAAAAATAGATAAACGCAATCGTAAACTTATTGACTATGATGGCCAGCGTCATTCGTTCCAAAGTCTACAGGCAAATGCTAATAAGCGCAAGGATGATGTAAAGGTAAGTTACAAAGCTTAAAAAATGCACTTCAAAAATTTAATACTATAATCACATCATTGCATCATCATATCATCACCAGCTTACCAAAGGACGCGAACAATTGGAAGAGGCTCGTCGCACTTATGAAATACTCAACACTGAGTTGCATGATGAATTGCCCGCCTTATATGATTCGAGAATATTATTTTTGGTTACCAATTTGCAAACTTTATTTGCAACGGAACAAGTGTTTCACAATGAAACGTCTAAGGTGAGTTTCAAATGGGTTTTTGAAGTAGCTATGCATTTAACTCACCTCAATGTCTACGTTTTAGATTTACTCGGAATTGGAAGCGATTGTGGATAAATTGGCAACAGACTCTCAACGCGGCTCAAATACACTACGAAAGCAAGCTAGCAAATTTATGGAAAGTACGTTAGTTCTGAGGCTTAAGTTTGGAAACTATTTTTTGTACAAAAAAAAAAACAGATTTGAAAGCTTTACTCGGAAGTATGGTATGGGGAGGCTTGGGCATTTTTTTAACTAAAGAACTTGTGAACTATATCTTTTAATTGAACTAGTTCGTTCGTTAAGTTAACTAAATTTTTCTGTGCCAACTTTTCAGAATAGAATTTATATACGGTTTTTTTAGAAATTCACCATTCATCTTATAACTTTAAACGAGCTAAACTTGTATCCGGACTATCTCGAGAACCGCTTGACCGATTTGGATAAAATTTTGAATATACATAGTATGACTGATTCTAAGATGTTGCCACCTGGGGCGGTTTACAGGGTTGCCACATATCTCAATTTTTTTAATTTTGTAGAAAAATATGCTAATATGGGTAGCAAATGAAAGGTATTTTCAGCGACATGCCAACTAAAATATTTTTAAGCAGGGTTGCCACCTTACCGCAGTATATTTGTATATCCGGACTATCTCGGAAACCGCTTTACCGATTTGGATGAAATTTGGCTAATAGATAGTATGATTGATTCTAAGACTATCCACTTGGGGGTGTACAGGGTTACCACATATCTCAATTTTTTTTAAATAATGGAGCTAGATATGCCAAAATGGGTATCAAATGAAAGGTATTTTCGCCGACATACCAACTAAAATATTTTCAAGCAGGGTTGCCGCCCAGGGTTACCATTTTACCGTATTGTATTTGTATTGTATATTTTTGGGATCATATTTGGATTATTTTAGGATCATTTAAAGGTCACTTTGGGATAATTTTGGGGCTAATTTGAGATCATTTTGGGTTCAATTTTGGATTAATTTTTTTAATTAATTAATTATTTTGGGTTAATTTTCGGATCATTTTGGGATAATTTTTTGTTCATTTTGGGAACATTTGAGGGTCTTTTTGGGGTCGTTTTAGGATTATTTTAGCATCATTTTTGGATAATTTCGGGGTCATTTTCGGATCATTTTGGGTACATATAAGGGTGTTTTGGGTTCATTTTGGATTACTTTGGGACTATTTTGGGCTAATTTTCGGATCATTCTGGAGCCATTTTAGGATCATTTCGGGATAATTTTTTGTTAATTTTGGGAACATTTGAGGGTCTTTTAGGGGTCATTTTAGGATCATTTTTGGCTAATTTTGGGGTCATTTTTGGATCATTTTGGTATAATTTTTGGGTCGTTTTGGTTAGCGGAAAATTATATATTGAAACAAATAGAACTAATCTAAATCTTTTAATTGAACTAGTTCTTTTAGATGAGAATTTATGTAAGATATTTTAGAAATTCACCACGTTATAAACTATGTATATTCAACTAGTTCGCTCAGTGAACTGAACAAAAATTCTCTCTTTAAAATTTTTAGATGAGAATTTATATAACTTATTTTAAAACTCACCAGCAAACAATTAGAACTAGTGAACTAAATCTTTCAATTGAACTTGTTCGTTCAGTGAAGTGAACTAAATTTTTTTGTGGTAACTTTTCCGATGAGCTGATAAATGTGAGCTATTTTAAAACTCACCACGTTATCATACATCGAAACCGTGGCAACAACAAACAATTAATTTTTTTTAACTAATCTTTACTTTGGTTGTTATTACAAAAAATTAAATTCCTTTCAAATAACTTTAGTTCCTTTTCTCAAACAATATACATATATAGAATTTAATGCAGTTTTTAACGACGTTTTCTGAAAGTCCAATTATGAGTTAATGATCCATTTTACTCCACGAAAATGTTTTATTCCCACTTTACTATACAGTGGTGGCAACAAAAATTGGTTCACATTTTTTTTTACCCACAAAGTGACGTTACGTGCCTAAAAATTAATATGGGTAGTTTAATTTCAGCAACAGAAGGCAAAATTCTTTAGGCTTCCTTAAAAATCTTTATAGACTTCAGTAACACAAATCTGTAATTTTTATAAAAAAAAGAGTTACTGTATCTAACGTATCTAAGACTTTTGTTTGTCGTCTTTAACTTATTCTTTGTCTCCCACACACTTTTACTTAATATTCCCTCTATATACTTTCAGCCCCGGCCTTTCCCGCTTCAAGTCCCACAACAACAACGTCGCCATTCAAGCAACTGAACAATACAAACAATACTAATAACAGTAATAATTATCAAAATCAAATTACAACAAATGGTACCAGTAATGTTGAAAGTCGTAAGTATTTTAGTACAGACATTTTAGTACACCATATACATAATTTTTTAGTATTGAAAAAAAAATTTAATTTTTTTTTTTTTTCAATTTAATTTTTATGCAGTTTTTGAGCTAAGCTTTTGCTTTTGTAGATTAAAATAAAAAGGGCGTTTGTATGAAAATTATTTGTATGCGTGCGCCGTGTTGTGTGAAAATGCGAGAGTAGAGAAAATGTACTATGTGCTTTGTGAATTTATTTTATGTTGTGTGTTATGCTGTTAATTTAATGTTTTTTTTTTTTAATTTTTGCTTGTCTTTTCTTTTCACTTAGCCGAATAATTTGCGAATTTATTTCAAAAATATTGTTTTTTTTTGTTGAATAAAAACTTTTATTTGCTTTAGTTGGTAGCTAAATACAATTCGAGTACTAAAGAGTTAAAATAGAAATAATTTGCATTTTTGCTTTTTTACTGCTCATTTAAAAAAGAAAAATGATTCTGAACGGTAAAAAAAATTATTATTCAACTTAAAATAGTTAAATTGTGGATCTTAAACATGATTATCGAATTGTATTTAGCGTTTTCTCTAAAAATCACCCATATTTCCAAAGTTATGAATGAGTAGAACAAAATTGTTTTTTTTTTATATCTTGACTCCAGCGGGTTTCTTTTTTGTAACAGCGTTTTCGTTCATATGTATATCGAACTTACGTTCCGAAAACGAAGAGAATAGGATGATAAATACGGATTTTGAAAATATAGCGCCTCCAGCGCCATCTAGCGGATAAAATATAGCCTATGTCGAAAAGACTTATCCAAAGAATAGATTGTCAAAATTTTGCGAAAATCCGTTCGGTAGTTTTGAGCGATTTCGTCAAACAAAAGCCCTCTACAATTTCATATACATAATATTAGGGTGGTCCTCAAATACAGATTTGTCTAATAAAACGGCTACTCCGCCATCTAGCGGCGAAAATATAGCCTATGTCGAAAGGACTTAACCTAAATAAATTGCAAAAATCCGTTGAGCATTGTTTGATAGATTTCGCCACAGAAAAACGCCCTACAATTTAATATACCATATGTTAGGGTGGCCCTTAAATTAAATTTTGGTTAAAAAAAACTTATTGGAAATTTTTAACTCATCATAGGGGTCTGAACTTTGACTTCTGTTCGATGAGGGTTAACCATCTCCAAGCAGATTAAAAATTAACTAACGAAATGTTTAGCAGTATTTAAGGACCACCCTCATATGTATAGATTACCGCTTCTGGCCGGGTGAGGGCCTAGTTTTTTTAGCACACTGCCCTAATGAGTTCGCTACTGGCCTGACTTCCGTGAGAAAGATTTGTTAGACCACTCCAATTCGAGAATTTTCCAAAACTATTTTGGAGCCTCTTGGAACTTTTTTGAGATGATTTCAGCATTGTTTTTGGATAATTTCGTTATTGTTTTTGGGATCATTTGGGGACGTTTAGGAACCATTTATTTATTTTTTTTTTTGGTATTGTTTTCGAGATCATTTTTTGATTATTTTTGGAATAATTTCGGTATTGTTTTCGATCGTTTTGGGATTTTTTCGGGATTGTTTTCAGAACATTTCGAGAATGTTTTATTAGTAGTTATTCAACCTACGAGTGTGTATGAATGTATGTGTGTATGTGCGATGCTTATTCCCAGTAAATCTACCCATGCGCTTACCAACCCAGAGCATGCCCCTCACATATGAAAGGCTGGGAGTAAAAAGGAAACATATTTTTCGTGCAAGTAAAAGGGAATCTTATACAAATTTTAATAAGGGGTGGAAAAATTTTTCAGTAAAAGGTAGACAAATCTTTTTTTGATTAAGAGGAAGAAATGTCGTTTATTTTAACAAAAAAAAGCATTTGTCTACCTTTTAATGACAATTTTTTTTAACACTTTTTATTAAACAGTTGAGGAATTCTCACTTTGCAAAAATAGTCGCTATTTCTCCCTTTTAATGCAGAAAGTTATTTGTATACCTTTTACTGAAAAATTTTGTTTCACTTTTTAATTAACATTTACAAGTTTCACTTTTACTTGCATGCAAAATGTGTTTCCTTTTTACTCCCAGCCTTTCATATGTACCAAAATATTGGTTTATTTCATTAGTGTTGTTGTTTCATTTGATACTTTATAACATTTGAATTGCATGTGATGAGTTTCTTATGCTCTCTTTTATTTTTTTCAATTTTCTTTCATTTTTACGTTTCGTTTTCGTTTGGAATGCCTCTAACAACTGTTTAAACTACTACTCAAACCAACTAAAACAAACAATTATGAATTAAAATTTGATTGGATTCAAATATAATCGAAATTGGAATTAAAAAAATTTCAAAAATCAAAATCAAAAAACACAAAAACAAACAAAACACAGCATCAACCACATCCACAAGCTCTTCACATCAAACATCCAGACTTGACTCCGTTTCTCCAACACCAGAATCAACACCGGAAAATTTGAATGCTGCCAATAACGCCGCTGCAGCCGCTCATCAAACAGCCACCGCCGACTCGACAACTTCGTTGGATAAACCACCCTTCAACAGTGACACTGTGTCGCCGCCTGCATATCAAAATGCTGTTGAATTGCTCTCGTCGATCGAAAAAGAAATGGCGACACCAAGCAATAGAAGATCCAGAGGTGGTGCAGATGCACAACCCAAAGCGCAACTCGATAGTCCAAATGCAAATTCAACACTAAACGAAGCAACGACGGAAAAGAGCGAAAACCACAACTCAACTGCTGCTGCTGAGCCAACAGCAAACGTCGCCGCCGTCAATGAAGTGATCGAAGGCAGCAATAATGATATTTCGAAGGTGACGCCAAACACAGAAGTTGAGGAGAAGAGCAACAATGTCAAGAAAATGGCAAAACCGACGCCGGAACAAATCAATGGTAACGCTAATATGCAAGAAAATGGAGTGGCGACAGCAATAACAACGCCAACCACAACGGATATGAACAATGGCAATGCAGCCGATGAGACAAATAAGAAATCAGGAGGTAAAATCAATAAAAAGTCACCAAAAAGACCCAAAGCACAATTATTGAACCCATTGAATTATTTTTCACGCAAATCTCGCGCTATCCCATCAACACCTAATCAATGCGAAAGTGTTGATAAGTCTGATGTGGTAAACGATCATGAGCTAAATAATGTTAATAATGAAGTTAAAAATTTAAATGGGAAAAATATTGAAAAGCTAGTAGCGCCGGTTAGTAAGAATCCTTTTGAAGAAGATGATGAGCAAATCCACGTTATACCCACTGGTGAGTAAACAGCTAGACGGCAAGGAGTACCTTAAGCGCCAACGAGTAAATTGCTATCTCAGATCAGAGCTCGTATGATCGATTGCTTATTCTATTTCTTTACTTTTCTTATACATTTTTTCTGCCTTCTACTCATAAGCTTGGATAGGTTTTTATTCGATATAGTATGTGTAGGTATCAACAAATATCCGCTTGTTGTGTAGGTAAATTTATCTTAAAAGTAGTCAAGGAATATTTCCTATATCGACGGATGTGTAGAAGATCAACCTGTTTCATTTTTCAAAAGCGCTCTATGCGAGAATGATTTTCAAAAACGGCTCATTGGAACTAACATTCAATATCTTTTTTAACCTGCGGGTTGGGGGTTTAGAATATGCCCGAGGTAGGCATACCGGTCGTAAGAGGCGACTAATATGCACATGGGTAATGACATGCTAACTCGATGGCTGACCTACGGATGTGATGCCTCTCACCTCTTATTACCCATCATCTCCTTCCTTACGGATGGAGGGATGACATGGCCTAGAAGGTTTCAATGGTCATACCAAATCACTTCCGAGACTGTCAGGCAGTACCGCAAGGGAGTACCGGAGTGTTCCGGGTTCATATCCCGCCAAGGACTGTCAATTTCGACATCACTCCCCAAAACCTCAGGGAGTCTTTTTGTATTAACAACAACAACAATATCTTTTTTAGCTGAGGTAGAGCATTTTTTAATCAACTTCTGAAATAAAGCTATTCTAAAAAAATAGAGCGATCTTCCCATCTCCTCCGTCGATACATTCAGTTGGATAGGAAGATTCAATATATAAGGCGAGCTTTGTTGTATATAACAATGGTGGCGGAAAAACGCTTAGTTTTGTATATTAAGAACTTTAAGGCAAAGAAAACATCAGTTTGAGAAGATCCTCTAGTTTAGTTTGAGGTGTAGGAGGGACTAATTTATATTTATACTAGTAATTACCAGCGACTTTGTCTGCGAAACTTACAAAAACGGACCATAAATACGTGTTTTCTAAATATCTCTCTGTCCAGCGCCACCTAGCGGGGTTTTGTAACAGAGTTTTTGATGACTTACCCAAAATATGTGCCAAAAACGAACAGAATCCAAGTATTATTTGTTTCTTTGTAAGTATAGCGACTCCAGCGCCATCTCGCGGAAAAATATTGCCGATGTCGGCAAGAACAAATCCGTTCAGAACCGGGTGTAGCAAAAAAAAAACTCCCTCTCATACTCTAACCATCATTTTAGACCAGTCCGTGAAAACTAAGATGTCCAATTTTTTGTTAAATTCTCTATCTTTTCAATCGTTTCTCGTGAGCTCACTGGCTTACGACCTTCCCTAATAGCTATATGCCACTACGTATTTTCTCTGATTTTTTCTTGTATTTTTTTATATTTATTGTGCGAAAGAAACGGTCTTATACAATTACCATATTGCTGAAAGCGGGCAAGCTATGTTAAAAAATAAAGAAAATACAAACTTGACTTTAAAAAAACAAATGAAAAAGTTTGTATTTTTTTATATTTTTTGGCACTTGGACGTTTCTCCTCTATTTTACATTTTTATGTTGAAAGTTTTTTTAACAAAAAATGTTCACATAAAATAGAGGAGAAACGTCCAAGTGCCAAAAAATATAAAAATACAAACTTTTTCATTTGTTTTTTTACAGTCAAGTTTGTATTTTCATTCTTTTCGTCATTTTTTTAACATAATAAATAAAAAAATACAAGTAAATAATAGCTATAAGAGTTCCTTTTTTGAAGACTGATCTTCAATTTTACTGCAGGGGGCTGTCATTCATAAAATTCTCCAGTTACTTTTGTTCGTTTACTTAATTTACTTATGTACTTTCATTACCTTTTTTCACATTTCAAATACTCTTGAAATTCAACAGAAAACACTTTATACATTACATTTATTTAATAACTTTATACATTTTTAAAATTTTTTATTTATTACATTTTTTACTTTATTTATAACGCCTTCAATTCAACTTTGTCATCATCTGTTGTGTTCTGAAAGCTATGAAAGAAGCAAGTTCGTTGCTCAAGTCTTTCGTTATGCGCTACATAGAAGCTAACAAAACTAAACTGTGTTGTTTTTTGCAAGTTTTTCTTTTGCAACAGTTTAAATGTTTGCTTAACTCTGATTGTTTCATTAACCCAAGCAAGCAAGCAAATCTAACCAAAAAGTGGCGCGCAAAAGCAGTGATTGAAAAAAGCTCATCTTGTTAATCTTTAACCGACACCGCGCAGCTGTGATTTGAATTTTAAATCGGTATCATATACTTACTTTTCCTAACCTCATTTCTGTGCTAAATGTGCGCTTCAAACGACGAAAGTGTATACAAAGGACATTTTGAATTGCTAAATTATCTACATATATATAGAGATCGAAAAAATATGTCAAATCAAGCGCCTGAAAATTTTTTTTTAAATTTATTTGAAAAAAATGAGTTAATTAAAAAAATCAAAACCTTTGTATACACGAGTAGTACTTTTGTACCCAAGTCAAATGTTTTACCTTTTTGTGGTATTTCCTTCAATCTATTCCACAGATGCCACTACATCCGACTTGCCGCCAGGTGTACTGTATCGTGTCAAGGCAACTTATGGTTATGTGAAAGAGGACGTTGATGAGCTTAGTTTCGAAGTTGGCGATATAATACGCGTTATTGAGTATGATGATCCAGAAGATCAGGTAAATATATATTTAGTTGTTTCTTTCTCTCTTCCGAAACTCCATATCCTTTTCCCTTTTTCGCCTTTCTTTTCCTGTCGATCTCCTTACTTTTGCCTCTTCCTATCCATCTCGCTCTCCGCATAACCATCCCTTCTTTTACACCTCTCATATTGGTTTGTGAAACTTACAGTAACTCCAGCGCCACCTAACGGGTTTATTTTTTTTACAAGAGTTTTTCATTATGTATCAAATATATGTAGGTACCGAAACAATCAAAATCGGATCATAATTATGGATGAAATATAGCGGATCCAGCGCCATGTAGCGGGGAAAACTATAACCTGTGTCGAGAGGACTTATCAATAGAATAAACCATTTTATGACTTCTCTTCTGAGTGGCTTTTTTATCTTCCCATTTCAATAAATGCACCGGATGTCCGCGTTGTAGATTCTTCCTTCATCATCATTCATTTATTAACCGCCTAAGCTATTTTGGCCGTTGCCTATCAAAGCACGCCAGTCACTCCTTTTTAGCGATAACTGACGATAATTGGAAACCCCAAGGGAGTTCAAGTCATCCTCCACCTGTTGTTTCCATCTCAGTCGAGGCCTCCCCCTTCCTCTGCTGCCGGATCCGGGTGACGATAGGAAAACCATCTGTGCTGTAGCTTCCTTGTCCATTCTCATCAAGGGAAGGACCATAGATCTTCCGCAGAACTTTTCTCTCAAATACTCCGAGGGCCATCTCATCTTCTCTTGACATTGTCCATGAATCTGAGCCATACATCAGGGCAGGTATGATGAGAGACTTATAGAGCGTGATCTTTGTTCTTCGAGAGAGGACTTTACTTCTCAATTGCCTACTCAGTCCAAAGTAGCAATTATTGGCTAGAGTGATTCTTCGTTGGATTTCCAGACTGATATTATTTTCAGTGTTAATACTTGTTCCCAAATAGACGAAGTCCCGCACAGTTTCAAATTTGTAACTTTCAACAGTGACGTGGCTGGTAAGGCGCAGTTGCGCCGATTCTTTGTTGTTGTAACGAGGTGTAGTCCTGCCCAACGTGTATTTTTCCTTAGCCTAAATTGTCATCAATATCTTCTAAAGGGAGTCCAAGGAAACTAGCAGTTTCCATAGGGTTGGACCAAAGGGAGATGGGTGTTAGAAGAGTGGGCTCCGTAGAGCAAGTGAATAAGTGGTTGGCATTATGGGGGGACGAGCCGCATGCCGGACATACATTCGGCACATCAGGGTTCAGTCTGGATATGTAGAGAGTTTAATCTGCTACAATATCCAGAGCGTAATTGAGCCAGAGTGACCCTTGTCTCACGAGGAAGATGATTCTCCTCTTCAGAAATGCGTGGTGTTGAGGCATGCAAGACAGCGTTCAGCGGACAGAGCACGGCCTGATGGCCAACTGACGTTTTATGGATATGCTCCAAGGCCTGCTTGTGCACCACTAGATCAAACAGCGTTGTTATATAATGCCGGATCTCATCAAAATGTTTACGTAGATGCATCCTTACGGTCCTAGGAGGCGGAGTGAGCTCAAACAGTTGCCTATTGGGCTGCTGTGGTTTACAACAATTCAGTAGGTACTGCTTGTTTAGCATTTCATTATGCTCCCTAACTGGAAGCATTTCCGCCTCATTGTGTATATGAGTTATAGGAGACATAAGGACGCACCCCGTAGCGGTTCTGAGCGCGGTGTTTTGACAGGCCTGCAGCTGACTCCAATGAACGTGTGTAAGCCCCGGCGACCATATCATCATCTTTCTTAGATGACAGCAAATACTTCGTCTTGTCCTCGTTGTCCGCAAGACCCACTTTTTTCGCTTCTTTATCCAGTCCAGAGAAGGCAGCGCTTACGGCGCGATTGTTAAGGCCAATGATATCAATATCATCAGATGATTCCTTTATGTTCCTATTTTGTTAAAAAATGTTTTTACAAATGCTGCAGCGTGCTAAATCTCCACTTTTGTTGAAATATTTCCAAATTATGATTTTTATTTAATTTTTTCATTACGTCAAAATCACATCAGCTGTTCGCAACCAATAAATAGTTACCATATTTGGTGATTCAAAATAGAGCTGCCATAAAAATTAAAAAAAAGTACCACAAAAGTACTCGATACTCCCCCTACTGGACAGCTGTTTGGTCAGTGACAACTCAGCTGATACTACGGTCAGAAGTGTGATAAGATTTGGAAGGTGATGGTGAAAACTCGTATGGAAACATTTCTGCTGCATTTCGATGTGTGAGTATGCAGCTCAGATCTGAGTAATCAATGAGTTGTCACTGACCAAACTGACTGTTTTTGTATTAGTGTGAATGTCCGGTAGAGACCCAACACTAGCTTTAGCAACCTGAGGTCATCATGCTTATTTCAATACCTCCCGCTCTCCCATCCCTTTATGTGCTTGAATCCCATTTTTAGCCACTTATGTTCTGTGACTTTATTAAGCAATAGTTTTTCAATTCGAATTTACAGGAGGAAGGCTGGCTGATGGGACAGAAAGAAGGCACAACCGAGAAAGGCTTATTCCCAGCTAACTTTACACGGCCGATCTAGGTTTATAAGCGCCACCGCGCTAACGGAGAGCAACAATAGCGCAAGGCCAGTGCAACGAACAAAAGTGCAGCTATTAATATATAGTATATATAAAAAATATATATATATATATTTATACAAAAGATAAGAGTTATGTAAGTCAAAAAACTTAAATTGACAGTGAATTATGCATCACAGGAAAAAACAAAAACAATTCACAAAACATTATTGGACAATGTGGTTATATTGGCTACAACAATCGTTAAAATTGTTAATTCTTTTTATAAATATGTATTTATATAAATCTTTTTTTTTTTGTAGAAAAATCTATTTTACTCTATAATCAAAAACAAACAAAAAAAAAAAATTAAAACCTTATAACAAGCGCATATCTATAAGTCGAGTTTTCTAGGCGTTGAAATATCAAATGTGAACTTGTCGCGAGACAAAAATAGTGGGCGCTTACAATTTTTTCTGCTTGCTTAATTTTTTGTTATTTTTAGATCAAATTTGAAAACAAATTTAAGTGTTCACCTCGAGGTGAATTTGAAAATTTAGCTTAGAGAATTTTTTTTTTTTAATTTTTATGCTTTTAATCTCGTTTTATTTTTGTCCAATTTTTTTTTTAAGTGCGGTTCCTAATAAATAAATCGTGCTGGTCAAAAATTTGTACATACAATTGATATAAATGGAATTGGCATGCAATTTATAAATATTTATTATTATTATTGAAGCAACATATCGGTTTCTTGTATAAAAAAAAAATTAATAAATAAAATAACACAAGTCAAAGTTAAATATAATTTTCTTGTTATTGTTATTTTTATTTTTGTTTTAAATATATATTTAAATAAATAAGTTTAAAAAAAAACATTTGTTGAAAACAGGTGGCCAATATACAGACATTTGATCATATATACAAAATGAATATTTAAATATTAAAATTACGGTTTTCGATTATCGAGAACTTAAATTGAAAATAATTTAAATTTTTTAGTATATCAAAAGCTATACCTTGTATGTAAATACCGTTATTTGCGAGGTAAACAAATCATTGACATTTTCACCGCAACTCACCATACCGATCGTTGGAAAATTATTTAAAATTTCAGAATTTGGAGATGGTGTGATGGTAAAAAGAAAGTTTATTATGTTGAGAAAGTTTTTCAAATTGTTATCCGCAAGAACGTGAAATCATTTTCATTTTGATTTAAACTTTTTTTAACACTAAAAAGGCGTACCAAATGCGAAATACGCATCTCAATAAAATAATACACTTGGTAAAACTTGATTCCCTCAATCAAACATCACCATTGACTAGATGGGATATTCTTAACATATTGCTGTCAAAGTGTGCCCCGAAGATTCAAAATTGTATGTTTTTCAGTCATTATTGTGATGACTTTATGAATTGCTAGCACACAAATGTGGTTTTTAATAATTCGGCCGCCGCGCCACCTGGCGGATTTGTTTTTCTTTTTTGTAACACTATGTAAACAGTGATATCATAAATAGGTGTCAAAAAAGAACAGCGCCATCTAGCGGAAAAAATATATGTCGACAAGAAAATGAACTGTTTAAATATGGCGAAAATCTGTTCAGTAGTAGTTTAAATATGGCAAAAATCTGTAGAGTAATAATAAATGAAAAGTCAAAAAACGCCAAATTTGGTGCGGTGTAAATGTACTATTACTGACGTATCTTTTATATGTCTCCACCATTACGCCCCTACCGAACATTTCTTATGCACACTACTACATAAACAATCTGGTTGGTCAGTGACAACTCATTGACTGGTATGGTCTGAGCTGAACACTCACACATTGAAATGCAACCCTACATGGACACAAATGTTTGCATAAGATTCTTCACCATCGCCTTCGAAATCTTATCACAATTCTGATGCCTCATAACCTCCCTATGTACAGTCACTTCTCAGAGCAGAAAACCCAGGACATCGCCATGGATCTCTGCGCAGTGGAACCACCCGGGGTTTTACCTCGGCCAAGGACTGTCACTTTCAATGTAACCCTGTTTAGTATGTTTTGTCCCATTCCGAAACTATCATCCTCCCCCCTTGCAGCAGGGCTGCAAGATATTCTTTTGTTACGGGCGGGCGTTGAGCCGAACCCCGGACCAAAAGAATGGATATGCAGTGTCTGTTGCAAAAAAATATATGTTAAACGGTCGCATTCTGTGCAATGCTTCTCGTGTAAGAGATGGCTCCATAAATCTGGATGTTCAGGGCTTAACCCTAACATCCACAGACCCCGTACTTTCTTTAGTACTTTCGTGGCCCCTTGCTGTTTGCGCCGTCGGGCGTCCCGCGGTAAGCGCCGTTCAAGCGCACCCCTACCGCCACCTTCTAGTAGCAATACTAATAATAATAATGTCTTAACGACTAGCAGCATTTCTGCTATACCCGCCACACAAATTCCAGACTGTTGCTCGTGCCTTATGGCGTCAACATCACGCGCAGCAGCTCAACACTCTTGCTCCCACCGGAGCAGTTTAGACATGAGCAACTCCGAGCATCAGTCTCTGTCTGTTTCGTTACACCCCCCCCTCCCGTTTACACGTGAGTCAGGATCAACATCTTCTTGCACCTGTCTCGACGTGTACTGTTTGTCGGCAAAGATTATACACGCTCGCGTCATCGGTCAAATGCAATAACTGCTTAGGCCAATGCCACGTGCATCTATGCTCTGGGCTCGCGAACAGGAATCTTTGGACGGATGCGTTCATTGCACCATGCTGTAACACGCCTCAGCCTACGACGCCAGCCAACCCGGTTACACCAGGTCCACAGCTAACTAGGCTGAGGCACAGCCTTGGTCTTCGCCTACCAACACCTGGGCGAACACATCCGTCTCTCACGCCTTTGGTTAACTCGACATCGACCCCACCGGCGCACTTCCAAATCTTACAGCACAACTGTAACGGATTAACTGGTAAGATCGCAGAGATAACCAACTTGATGACGCAATATGACATAAAACTTGCCGCAATCCAAGAAACCAAGCTCAGTCCAAGGTCGGACCTCATTACCTATGGTGGATATAACATTCACCGGAAGGACCGTCATAGAGTAACAGGAGGTCTGGGAGGTGGTCTAGCGTTCATAACGCACAACTCTGTACAGTATCATCTATTTGATACCGACATCGAAGGAACGGATGATATCTTAGAAAGCCAAGGTATTACCATCCGTACAGGAGATGTCGATCTGCAAATCATAAACATCTACATACCCCCTGTCTCAAGTTGCCCCACCGGTTATCACCCCGACATTAGCTTGCTATTACGAGGAGATAACCGCGTGATCCTGGGCGACTTCAATGCGCACCACGATATGTGGCACTCAAACTTGCCAGCAGACAGTAGGGGGCATGTACTCGCAGAACAAATAGATGATACGGCTTTCTGTACTTTGAACGGAGACGCCCCTACGAGAGTATCGGGTAACTGCTATAGTTCGCCAGATATTTCTATCGTAAGTGCAGGACTATTGAACAACACCAATTGGCGACCCATACTCACGTTGGCGTCTGACCATCTCCCAATAGTCATTACCATCGAACGACCGACGGACTTTATAACACCTGAGCATGGTACATACATCAACTTTACCAAGGCGGACTGGGACAGTTTTCAGACATATACGGACGAATCCTTGGCTGCTCTATCCATTCCTACGGACGTACGCAAAGGCGAACGAGACTTCCGCAACATCATTGACTTGGCCTCTAGACGCTTCATTCCTGCGGGTCGAATATCTCGAATAAGACCAAATTTCCCCGCGGAGGCAGCGGCCATGGCTAGAGAAAGAGATGAAGTGCGAAGTCTCAATCCCGCAGACCCCCGTATAAGGGATCTCAACGCGGAAATTCGTAGGTTGGTCGATAAACACAAACTGGCCAAATGGAAACAACACCTAGAGCAATGCAACCTCTCTGACGGTGTTGGCAAATTATGGACTACGGTCAAAGCTCTATCTAATCCAACACAACACAAGGATAAAGTAGATATTACTTTCGGTGACAGGGTGAAGAAGGACCCTAGGGGATGTGCGAACTCCTTCTGTAGACAATTTGTACTACATTCCCCACCCGATAGAGCTAAACGTAGAACCATGCGACAGGCGCGTAAATACAAAAACCAAAACACGCCCATTGTCATCACTGCCTCAGAGGTCAAGGAAGCCATCAGACAGGCTAAGCCCTCAAAATCCATCGGCCCCGACGGCATTGCCATGAAGATGCTGAAACATCTAGGCCAGGAGGGACACAAATACTTAGCGGCTCTATTCAATCTTTCACTGAACACTTTCGTCATTCCTGAAATATGGAAAAAGGCGAGAGTGGTTCCATTATTAAAACCTAGAAAGCCGGCAAACATAGGCGATTCATATCGCCCTATATCACTTTTGTCGCCGGTAGTGAAGACGCTAGAGTCCATTTTGCTCCCGTATTACACCGCAAATCTGCACCTGGCTAATCATCAACATGGCTTCCGTAAGCTGCACAGCACCACCACCGCACTCAATGCCATTACAACGCAAATAAATAGCGGTCTAAATCAAAACCAACCAAATCACAGGACTGTGTTAGTGGCACTTGACTTGTCGAAAGCTTTTGACACAGTCAACCATGCCACTCTCATACAAGATCTATTAGAAACACAAATACCTGATGGGTTAAAGAGATGGACCGCTAATTACTTGAATGGGCGGCAGGCGTCGGTCAACTTTAGAAACGCAACATCAAAACCAAGACGAATTAGACAGGGGGTGCCACAGGGTGGTGTCCTATCCCCGACACTGTTTAATTTCTATCTATCGAAGATGCCCCCACCACCAGAGGGTGTCTCCGTCGTTTCTTATGCTGACGACTGTACAATAATGGCGACGGGGAAGGGCCCCTATACTGATGAACTCTGTAATAAAATCAACGGTTACCTCTGCGACCTTTCCAGGTTTTTCACAGAGCGAGATCTGACGATATCTCCGACTAAATCAACGGCGACGCTTTTTACGACGTGGACGCACCAGGTGAGAAATGAATTAGACATTTTCGTCGACGGCACTAAGCTACCAATGATTGGTCACTGACCAAACAGCTGTCCGGTACCCTGCAAAAATCGGGAGTACTCTATTTCCTATCCAAAGAGTACTCCAAATGTAATCCTTTTTCATATACAAATTGTGCTCCAATTAACATTGCGATGTCCTAGGACTGGATCACCTACTCCAACCTTCGCTTTGTTTCTGCTACTCCATGGAGTACCTACTGGCAGAGTACTTTGGAATGTAGGTACTCCAATGTTGTTACTTCTTGGAGTATATATTGTCAGAGCGAGTGTCGTGATTTTCGTCGATAAGGCACGAGCAATGATCGACTTTCAAAAAGCTGAACGTGGTCCGATGAGGTATACAAAGGATTACTATTGAAGTACTCCAATATCAAAAAGTTGGAGCACATAATCCAACGATTTTTGCAGGGTAGGGGCCTATTTGAATGGCATTCAAAAACAGTGCTGCCAGTAGATTACTTTTTGTGAGGGTTATCTAGTGTCGCGTATACATATAGCGGTTAAGCATAAAAATTTAAATTTAATATTAAAACAAATTATAAATGAAATATAAAAAAATAATAATATGAAAAGAAGTAAATAAAACTAAAACAAAAAAAAATATTAAAATTTATAAAAATGAAATGAAAGAATTAACAAAGCCAGTGCCAATATGCATAATTATATACATACATATGTATATGCATAATAATAACCAACAAGAGAGACTTTAAAAATATATACATATTAGGAAATACAAACATTTTTCGACCAAAAATGCTTAACCTTGATCGGAAATAAACAAAAAAATTATAGAAAAAATCAAATGTAGTTTAACTTATTATTTTGAAGCGTTTACTCGTGGTGAGCAGCAATCAATTTTTTTTTTCTAAAAAAATATTAGTTATTATATTAAAAAAAAAAAAACCAACTCGTTTAATATTTTTGTAGTTAAAATATATGCATATATATGTACATATTTATATAAATGCCAATACCAATGCCAAAATGTTAACATAACAAATAAATTTTGCACAACTTTATAGGCATTGCATTACATAATTCTTCCAATATTATTATAAAAAAAAAAATGTTTTTAATTATGAAAACGAGTTTAGGGAGTTGAAAAAAAAATAAGAACAGAACTACATATATATACCATAAAAAAAAAGAATTAAATCAGATAATTGTATTTAGTATTTAGTAATATTTATGTATGTAACTGTACATACATACATACATAAACATATTATTTACAACCATTGCTTAGATCAACTTTGAAAAATATTACCAATTTACGAAACAAAAATAAATACATACATAATATTGACTAATAAATTGTGATTATTTGTTTTACTAATTAGGGTTCTTTAATAGTACATTTACACTACATCACTTTTTTCTCATTTTCCAAATTTAGAATTCCATCACATCTGACCTCATTTGCCACACAATACAATCCACAGTTCCTCAAAATAGCAACCCTGCCTGTCCGTGCAAAAATCGAGAGTACTCCATTCCCTATCCAAAGGGTACTCCAATTGGAGCATCCGAATACTCCAAATGTAATATTTTTTCATATAAAAATTGTGCTCCAATTAACATTGCGATGTCCTAGGACTGGACCACCTACTCCAACCTTTGATTTGTTTCTCTACTCCCTGGAGTACCTACAGTCAGATTACTTTGCAATGTGAAGCCAAACGCAAATTTGTCAGTGTAAACGGCGTCGAACTGGCTCATTTAAATTCGTCAAATTTGGTGCGGTGTAAATGTACTATAAGTTCAAATGGTCTAGCCTGCATGGCTGCGTTGCCACCATGCAAAAATCATTGGATCATACACTGCAAAGTACATTGCATTTGGAGTACATTGCGGGTACTATAGGTACTCCTTGGAGTACCAGAAACAAAGTGAAGTTTGGAATAGGTGGTCTAGCCCTCGCACATCGCGATGTTAATTGGAGCACAGTTTTGATATGAAAAAGGATTACATTTGGAGTACTCGGATACTCCAATTGGAGTAGTCGTATATATCGAACTGAGTACTCTCGATTTTTTGCAGGGTACAATTCTGATGCCGCTCTACCTCAGGCCGTAGTAACAACTGAGTTGTCAGGGACCACACTGCCGTCCGCGATAGGGATGTACAATGATCAACAGTTATCTCCTCGACCTTTGTAGGCCCAGCCCACTTAGCAAAGAGCTCTAAACTTCCTTGAAGGAGCGCTCCAAATAAAGCGTTCGGCAGATATAGCACGTCAATACTTTAGATACGTTAGATACGTCGATTTTAGAGCAATTTCTTTTTTGCCATATCCGTCGAATCTGTTGTTACGCATACAAATACCCGCAATCTATGTTGTTGTTGTTGTAGCGAGGTGTAGCCCTGCCTAAATGTCAGACAGGGTCACCCCGAGTGTATTGCTCTTGGCCGGGTCGATATAAGAAAACGGCCCGGGTCGTTTCGGCACTATGGGTACAGCACAAGTACTGATACCGTTCTCGTAGAACCGGCAAAACAAGAAACTAGCCGTGTAGGCTATGTAGGTCATTTAGCGTTACCCAGGGTGCACCAACTGGGAGGCGACCTACTTTTACACCCCACCCGCAATCTACTTAGCTGTCAGTTATTTCGACGTATTGTCATATTGTTTCTATTCCCGCTTAAGCCACGAAAAAGAGTCCCAAAGAACACCGATGGGAGCGTTTACAGATTTACGGAGTCCTAACGGATTATATGTGGCAGAGTTTGAGACTCCGTGAACGCACCTTCTAGGTGTCCTAAAGTAACGATTTTTTCGAACATTGATTAGTTGGGTTTAAAGAACCCGGAGACAAAAGGGAACATCTCAATTGGCACTACGGTGTTATCCGGCACCACATCCTAATGTACCTACCCGTTTGATCTGTGGAACCTTTTTAACTTAACTTCGATATAAATATTGTAATAGAGTAGATTTTTACCTATCCAGACTCAACCACCTGCGCGGTGTGTGGTATGTCTCCTCGTGATATTAGGCATCTCTTCAACTGAACTTACTCTTCCGACACCAATTTTGCTTTGGTCGGATTCTTTTGAAATTTCGGATTCTTTTGAAATTATCTTTGATTACTGTTAAAAGGGATCGATGGCGCTTTTCAGAATATTCAGTGGGGTAGGCATTACAATATGCCACAAGCCGACTAAAATGCCCATCGATCCTTGAGTCAACGGAATCATTCCCACGGCAGTCTAAAGCAGTACCAGGAGGTCGTACTAGACCGGATCGTATAGGTCTCATATCCGCCTACTGTCGATATCAGTACAATCCTGTATGGATGCGCCGACGGGCTAGTCGCATAGGCTACGCTCACACTGCAACCGACTTTTTCATCCGACATCATCAGAGAATTTCGAGCGCTTGCTATTTTACCGGGCGGTCAAAATTTGCTTACATTCGGGTGAAATCGGGTAGCTCATTTAAAACACATGTGTGGGGATGTGTATTTGCTGCCGGACGGCAAAAGTCGGTTGCAGTGTGAGCGTAGAAAAGTTCACCTGGCAGTTATATGCAATGCACTTGAACTACATTTTTTAACTCATTTATGGGACACATAGACAAGCTAAAATATGTTTTAAGCAGTAATTTAAAATTAAAATTTTGTTTTATATGAAGTCAAATTTTCTAATTCAAATACATATATGCAAAATAAATAAATGTTATAAAATTAAATTAAATTAGGCATGGTTTTTCAGTGCAGGTTCAAGCCACAGACAGAGTAGGATTGAGTTTTTTCCAAACAAATTGGCCGTTTAAACTAAAGCGGGCTACTCAACTGCGAAGAAATGTCAAACTCCATATAAAAAACGAAATGGTCAAGAACTGTTTTCACATGTCAGATTTTCTTGAGCCAATACTCAGCTCATAAAAAAAAATACTACAATTTTCGATGGTTGGCAATGCCGGTTTACCTCAAGAAATAAATATGCTCGTATATATTTCTTGAGGTAAACGTGCAGATTCACGGCAAAGATGGGTATATACATACTTCGCTACACATGTTTTATATATTTTTATAATAATAATCTGCAATAAAATGGAAAATGCCACAAACGTCAAAATTTCTTGACCAAGCATGCTCGTTTTTTTCTTGGCGCATTTCCTGGCAGGTGAGTAGCCCGCTTAAGTTCAAACTCGCACTGGGCCTAAGTGTGTTTAAATTTTTACTGCGCAGGGTTAGTGTACATGTATTTTAGGCATAAATGCTCATATTCTGCACTTATGCTTCACTGAATGATTGTTATGATAATGAAGATGCTGTAACGTGTAACGGGACTTTACTTTTCATAAACTCTCACCTGGCAGTGCTATATTTTGTCACCTATATTACAGACAATTTCGCAATTTTTCTTTGATTCCAATTTTGGTATACTACATTATCGACTGTGGGTATATCTGTTTTCTCGCTCATTCCTTGTCATTCTTTTCAGTAGTGCAGTGTAATTTTTCTTGTGTGTGGTAATGTTGAAAATTTTGTAATTTTTTAGCTAAAAATATAGTAAAAGATTAAAAAATAAGTGCTAAACTAGTATTGAAAATAGCTTGCTTGTAAGCAATTTGCAAAGCACAAAAAAGTTTGCGGATGTACCCTAAATAAAATATAAAAAAAATCGAATAAGAAAATTGAATACACCGCAGAAAATGTATGAAAAAAAGGGGCTGGCGAAGGTGTGAAGTGCGAACTTTGGAAAATAAAGATTTTCAAGCTATGCGCAAATAATTGTGAACATTTTTGGTGAAAAGAAAGATGGATTTTGTCAATTTTTAAGAAAAAACACGAAAGAGAAAGCTTTTAAGCCAACAGTAGATTTACAGCAAGGCGGCCGGTTTATGGATAAAAAATGGTCCGCTACGCTTATGTGCTTATTTCTAAATTTTACACAGCCCTTTGCTGATTGCATTATCATGCGCCTGAAATAGTCAAATAAACTGCTGAGATAAAAGCAAAGTTTTCGTTAATTTGTTGCAATAAAAAAATTTCTTGTCAGTTGGTCATACATAAAATTGCATTAATCAGGAATAAACATGAACTTGCCAACGGGTTGCAAGTAGGTTTTCTATGCTTTCAAATAAAAGTGCTTGCATAAAATAAAATAAAGACATTTTGGTGGAAATTTTTCATTTTTAGATTTTTTTTCTTTTCAACGGACCTCGCCCGTCAAATATACATCGTCGTCGGTGTTATAGGCTGGCATGCATGTGTGTATTCGCAACGTCGGTATTGTAGTGAATTTGTGCCGCGTCGGCAAAGCAGTGTACACTGCGAATATGCACAAGTGCAAGTGAGATAACTAGCTGCTACACTTATTTTTTTGATAGATCGTCTTTGGTCCGTCGGTCTTGTGTGCGAACTTGTGTCATAAAGCGTTCAGCAGAATCAATCCGTGACGTACGTCACGTACGTCGAAATAACTGACAGCAGAGTAGACTGCGGATGTTTGTATGCGTAACGCCAGATAAGACGGATACGTCAAAGTAGAAATTGCTCTAAAGCTTTCGGCAGAATCAGTCCGCCAATACGTCAGCTGCGTCACGTACGTCAATTTTAGAGCAATTTCTACTTTGACGTATCCGTCTTATCTGGCGTTACGCATACAAACATCCGCAGTCTACTTTGCTGTCAGTTATTTCGACGTACGTGACGTACGTCACGGATTGATTCTGCTGAACGCTTAAAATTGACGTACGTGACGCAGCTGACGTATTGGCGGACTGATTCTGCCGAAAGCTTAAATGTAAACGAAACGTCACGCAATCTTTCTTATTGGTTTATTTATATTTATTCATTCTCTTTTGCTTCACCATTTTTCCAATTGGAATTATAGTGATAGTAGTCAAAAAAGTAAATTAATCTTTTTTTGCGAAATTCCTTTAAAAAGAAACGTGCGCAGATCTATGAAAAAAGGTAAACAAAGATTAGTGTAATTAGAGCATACATATTCGCAAAGCTACGAAGTTCGCGAAAAATATAACGAGGTTGCATGCAGGTGCAATATATGAATAGAAAAGTGGAAATTTGCATCTTCAACTCTCCAACCACCAATTCTAAAATACAAAACCCAATCTAAATGAATTTTCACTGCGCTTTTTTTCTATATTTATAACATAAGAATTTGTTGAAAACTCGCAGTGAATATTTATTTAAAACTGTACGGATAAGTTTTTTAAGAATTCGTGCGTAGGTATCATTAAAATATTTCTTGTTAATTAAACCTAATAATTGTCTTCATATTTACAGTCTGACGAAGGAATTTCCTTAATTTGAAAAACGTAAACTAGTGAATGGCCATGTAGTGAGAAGAATAAAATTTAGCAAGATGAACAATGCTTAAACAAATACTTTAATAAAAATAGTTAAAACAGTATTGTTACAAAAAGACGGCAGCGAAGATTAAATTCAACCCAAAATTGAAATAGCTACAAAAGAGTTCGTAGCGGAAACATGTTCCTTAAGCTCCAGATACCAGCTCATATGTACGTGCTTGGACAAATGAATGAGTGATCGACACAATAGCTAAACATAAATTGCAGCCAACAATACAGGCAAATGCGGCATGATAATATCAAAAGAGCAATATATACCATAGTTCTTCAGGGATTCATTAAAAAGGATTAATTTTAAGCAAAAAACCAGGAACCGACCCACAAAAATATAAACACAACACACGCCTAATAACACGCTAGATTCGCGTAAATCAACTACAACAAAGTATCAACTTTTAATTAGAATTTCCTTAAGTTGCGTTATATTATTCAACACCAAACTATATTAATTGGTAAGTAAAATAAATGTTTGTATCATACTATAACTAAAAAAAAGAATAGGCAGTAGAGATTTAAATGCTGATAATTCTTATTTAATCATTAGAGGGAAAGCCCAAAATGTTGTTCTTGTTGCTAACAGCAAAAAACACACTCCGAAGGTTTTGGGTAGTGATACCGAAATTTACACTTATTGGCCGGATTTGGACCCGGTACGCTGCGGTACTGCCCGACCTTCTAGGTCATGTCATCCCTCCATCCGCGAGGATGGGTAATGAGAGGTGAGAGGCGTCATATCCGTAGATCAACCATCGAGTTAGCACGTCATTACCTATGTGCATATTAGTCGCCTCTTACGACCGGTATGCCTACCTCGGGCATATTCTAAACCCCTAACCAGCAGGGTCAAACCCAAACTCAACCCAACCTGTTCCATTCGTAGAATCGGAGCACGTTCCTTTTCCGAATATGAATCTGACACACTCACACTCTGGTTAATAGCACCTTCGACTTACATAGGAGCCATTTCGTTGAGCCCTTCACCGGATTTTAGTCGCCTTTTACGACAGGCATACCCGGGCCTCTTTTGCCCCCAACAGCGGATTTCATATTAATAACAAGACATCAAAGCAGGAATTTTTAACCATTTGGATGGCTAAATTGTAGAAAGTTAAGCCAAGTACTATCATCAAAGCCGTGGAATTTCGCCAGCAACATTCAATTGGCTTGTCGTGAAATGTTGCTTGCTATTTTAATTTTTTTATTTTATTAATTTTTTGTTTATTTATCTCTCTTCTGTTAATTTTCTAATTTCAAGGATCAATGTCAACAAATGTCACTTTACGCACTGTTTTAAATGACATGACAATTAAAAAAGTCGTGAAAAAATGTTGCTAATGCCATATTGCACAATATTTTCATGTCGTGAACTTAGTACTAATTTGCCGTGAAGTACAAGCGAAATTTCACGGCTATTTCACGGCAAGAAATTTTGTATGGATTTTGACAGCTGTTTCACATGAAACGCGAAGTTAGTACCTAGCTTTAGTCGATATGCGACGATTTTGAGTCAACTTCGGAGATAGGGTTCTTTAAACATATTTTCACTTTTTCCTCATTCAATCAGAAGACATTTCTCGTTACAACAACAACAACATTGCGTAAGCCTTTTTGGACTTCTTTAGTAACAAGGTCACCTATTCTACTTTAAGTAAGCCACTGCTATTAATTTCAACGCTGCTGTATGTATCCTTGGATCTGTTTTTCTTGTAACATTCATGTAAACAGTTGTCATTTTAACTAAAGAGTCACTCTCAGAAGGTGATAGCCCTTGACAGAATATATATCCGAAATCCGTAAGCGATTTTAAGGTGCAACTTGCGGGATTCAGGGAGTTGCTAGTTCAAGACAAATCTTCTTTCTCTACAATAGGTCACATATAGCCTTATAAGGCTATTGATTGTTTTTGTAGGGAGTACTGAGATGCATGTACCTGTCCCCCGCCAACTCGTCGTTAACCAGTCGCCAACACTGTCATCAGTGTCAAAGAAGTGTATGTTGTCTTAGGGGATGGCTAATTCTCCAGCCAAGCAAATCACATCCATAAACTTGGGGATGTTTTTGGGTTACAAACTAATAATGGCGTGACACTTTAATTAACTATTTGTTATACAACTTAGCTTAGATATATATTTTGCCTATCCTTTATCAAACGCTTAATCTTACTACTAGCTTTTTTCTTCAAATTTATTTATCATATAAACTTCAACATATCTACTAATCTAAATACAAACACATTTCTTGATTTATCTAAAAGTAATCTAACTGCAGTAACAATTGAACTATGGAATGTTTTCTCGAATACTATATACATATATATAATTAAATATGAGACATTACGCAAATAACAAGTAGGTTTACTCATTCTGATAAAAACAAAATTATAAATTTGTCTTTCCTTTCTGAGGGATCTTTAAAATTTCTTTTATATTTTTAATTCTGTGCCAACTGATGGGATGTTTATAAATCGTGGCTAAAATGTTCATACACACATATTTACATATTTACATGTACATTCACTTATCTCAATTTTATCTATATTAAATCAACGTTGAACACACGAAACTAACCATGCGTCAAAGAATATAATACAAAGAAGCTCAAATGATCGCTTGAGGGTGCGCGCCCTCAACGCTTCTTATCATACGCGCACACCTCTGCGCACAGTGGTTTAAATTGTTCTCGCAATTGATAAAAATGCATTATTTCTTAAGTGTTTTTATGAAACTGGGGTATGGGGGTATATTCATAGAACACGAAGTTTGGTTATAAAGCTGTTTCAAAGGAAATGTCCATACAAATTTTCAATCATAGAAGCTTTAAACCTTTTTTATTTTAAATGAATGTGTTGGTGTCTATTATGTTCTTTTGTCAATGATAAACAACTATAGGTATATTATCAAAAAATTTATTTTTGGTGCGCCTTGTAGGTGTTGTTGTTGTTGTTGTTGTTGTAGCGAGGTGTTGCCCTGCCTAAATGTCTGACAGGGTCACCCCGTGTATTGCTCTTGGCCGGGTCGATATAAGAAAACGGCCCGGGTCTTTTCGGCACGATGGGTACAGCACAAGTACTGGTACCGTTCTCGTAGAACCGGCAATACAAGAAACTAGCCGTGTAGGCTATGTAGGTCATTAAGCGTTACCCAGGGTGCACCAACTGGGAGGCGACCTACTTTTACACCCCCTCTTACACCCCTGTAGGCGAATGCGCCTCTGTATATTATTATTTATAAACCGTAGTACTGTGCTTACACATGTTTGTATGTTTTGCTAGACTTCGATAGCAGTGAAAGACACTGAAGATACATATACGTAAATATATTAATAATAAGCGAATTGACAATGGCAAACCAGACTACAAAACCTTAATTTAATAACAAATTTAAAGCGCTAAATATTAACATAGTAGACGTAGAGCAGTGGGGATATGAAGATAATTGTAATAGAATTGAGTGGAAGTTTTCTCTATGAGGATACGTCAAAAAAATGTTTTGTCCTGACTTTATCTGTTAAATTGTAGATGATTTTTGTGTGACGAAAGGGCTCAAAAACTACTGAAAGGATTTTTTTCCAATATTTGAAAGTTTGTTCTTTAGATACGTTCTCTTGCTATAGGTTGTATTTTCCCCGCTAGATGGAACTGACGTCTCTGCTTTTTCAAAACATTGATTCGATTCTGTTAATTTTTAGCATCCATCGCTGAACCAAGAATACACATTTTTGTGAATATCTCAACTTCAGTGCCACCTAACGGATTTTCTGTAAACGACTCTTCAAAATCTGTACTAAAGATTCAATTCTGTTAGTTTTTGGCACCCAACTTTGATTTAGCTCTTAACCTTGTCTGAGAAAATTAGAAAGTTGGACAAAAAATACTTATTTTGTGAAAATCTCCACTTCAGCGCCACCTAGCGGTTTCTTGTGTAAGAAACTGTTTGATTACCTGCCGAAAGCCCACTGAATCGCATCATAAATACGGTTTTTGCAAATATAGCGACTCCAGCGCCGTCTACGGAGAAAAACTGTAGCCCATGTCAAGAGGACTCATCCAAAACCACCCCATCTCAGATACTTTTTTCAATAGTTCTAATTCAGAACTTGATTCAAAAACGTCCTAACTCAGTTGAAAATATAACGGGCTCTCGTTTTGAACCTTATTCTGAGATAGAGCACTAAGCCTTTATACTGGTCCAGTTGCTGTTTCTGATATATTTTCATTTATTGTATAAAAAACTTATGAAATCGTTAGAATCACTGTTTCCGAGCTTGTGCAAAAATACCAAAAACGCGATCTGGATATTTCCTGAAAAAAAGGAGAAAATTTCCAAATTCGATGAACAATTTCGAAATGATTTTTGACTATGCAGTTTCGTAGAGTATTAAGTTCTAGACGACAAGTTTAGTATGACAAGCTCATAACAAAGTTCAAGGTGAACCCAAAATAAAAGAAAATAAATATATATTCAGTTGGAATCGACGATGTACTTTTTTATGTTCAGGGAATTTTGTAAAACTCCTTTTTATGATTCTGTCAATATATCGTATAAGTGGTCGTCTTCCTTGAACTTTGTTCTCATTGCTTTTTATTTTATCCTTTTAAGTGTCCAAGTTCTAGTTGTTACCAGAAAAACGAAAAACCATTAATGTGTAAAATCGCAAGTATATGCTAAGTTCGCTTCCTTTGTTGTTCTCTATTTTCGCATTTTGTCGAAAACAGTTGTTTGAAGCATTGTCATACAATAACCAAATACAATTTTCACACATTTGAGAAAAAAGAGATTCGGCTCTCATGTATTTACATATGCCCACATAGTCATGACATTGGGCATGGTAACGTATTACCGTTAATTAGATTTGAACCAGAAACAAACAAAAAAACGAAGCAATGTTTTTTTTTACATTTACATACATAGTAGTTACATATTACATAGTCTGTACACTAGTTTTCCTAACTGTATGTGTTCCTGCCAAAACCCACTAGAAATATTTTGTCCCAATACAAAAACACTACCCCAAAGTGTTGGGAATTAGATGTATATTGGAACGAGTTTTCGTCGTCCCTTGTCAGTTTTGGTTTTGTAATAAATCGGTTTCGGCGATCCACCATCTTCAGTGTTTGATTTATTTTTCCGAACGAGAAGGAGAACGCCATTTGCTATGTGTGCCCCTAACCCGCAGTTGGCTTTTTACACCATTTCCAACGGCCTATATGTCAAAGAAGCTAACGCTAACTTTAATACCTACTTTATCTCGACTATGACTATGACCCGGTGTATCCACCCGGTCGGAAAAGCACAAAATCAAATCAACTCTGTTAAGTATTACTTTAGAAATGTAATGTCTCAAGTAGCATCCTTAGTTCTAATTCTGTGCAAGTTAGAAATAACCAGAAATTACTAAAAATCCATCCTGTACTCGTTCCCCTAGCTATGAGAGCACGGCACAGAGATGGTAAAGGCTATTACTCAGTCAAAAGTAACGCACAGACCTTTTGAAGCGAAACTTTTTCTGCTTTCCTTGAGGGAATTTTATTTTGAAAAAGTAAATTTTTGTATGACAACAATGCTTATGGTAACGGTGCAACATATATTTAGCCTTGGCATTTGTGGTAGTAGCCTCGAAAATAGAATTCTTCTACAAACAAATCTGAGTTCAAGTGCTCTGGCCATTGGTGTAGCCTCGACAAAAAATCAATTCCAAGCTTAACAAAGCTATAGGAAATGAACTCAGTATTGGCCGGAAGAATTGAATTTAAAATGCTCAAGTCAATGTTTTCACCAGAGCCACGAGTGGGTTTGTGATGGCTTACCAAGCCGGAGGTCTGAGGTTCAGGTACTGTAGTGAATTCTTGATATAGTTTGTGTCAGTTAGGGCGAGTAGAACTAAGAGGTAAGGTGAGAACTATATAGAGTTATACGAAGCTGTGAAGCTAGAGGGAGAGACGGAGAGGATATACATTTATAGATGTAGATGAAGTGGGAGAGAGAGGGAAATATAAAGGTAAATGGATAGAAAGAGGAACTGGAATTAACAGAGGATGAGAGATAACGGGATAGAGTTATAGGAAATGGTATCGCTAGAGCGATGGATAGAAAGAGGAATGACAACGAGAGATACGAGTTATCGAAAGTTCTAAATCTAGAGAGAGAGTTAGAGATAGATGAAACAGAAGAGGGGCTATAGATGCATATGGAACGAAAGAGTGAGGGTTAAAGAAAACGAAATCAAGCTTCGGGTGGAACAGGGACTTTCAGGTCTGCTGTATTATCATTTGGTGAACTGAACTTAATATTTCGGTAACTATGCAAGTTATATCAATAACACTGTACAGCAGCCGGCTGAGTATGGGACCATACCAACTTTTTTTTTTAGAGATTAAGACATAAGTAAAAAATGGGGTTCCTCGTTTTTCGAAGTTAGCCTCCAAAATTTAGTTACGGGCTTTCGGAGTTCCATGTTCGAAAGTGGTTTTCTAATTATTTTGTTTAAAAAATTGAAAAAGGGAAAATGTGGGCGCGGCCTGCTTGCTTCTCTTGTTTGAATGGTGTCCGTTTTATATTCAAAATTGTATGTAAGAACTGCTATACAGGGCCAAAAGAGATATGCGAGAAAAATAAAACCTGCATATTTTTAATTATATAATACTTCTTCTTATACACACTTTCAAATTAAAAAAAAATACACCAATCAAGTAAGAGGTGGAAGAAGGCCACGCCTACATTTAACCTTTATCAATTTTTTTAACAAAACTATTAAAACCCCGAATCTTCGAGGATTATAGCTTCAAAATTGGAAAGCCCATAACTAAATTTTGGAGGCTAACTTCGAAAAAACGGGGTACGTAGTTTTTTTATGTATGTCTCAATCTCTTCAAAAAAGTTGGTTAGATCCCATACTCAAAAAAGTTGATTTTGTAAGATTTAAGATACATAATAAGATTTTTAAGCAAAGATCGATCACAAACAAATGTTGTGGATTTTAAGGAAATAGGCGTGGCACTACTTACTTTTCTGTATAAAAGTTCTGCTGTTTTTGATGATGATTGCTAGTAGTTTTACATATCCCTTGGTGATCTAGCTTTCAATTCATTTGATGTATTCATGACTATGAATGAGTCGAAGCTGGAGAAAATAAAAAAAATCTTGACCAAGACAACGAAAAACGTTTTTAAATTACAAATAAATATATATAGAACCACGCAATCAGGTCACAAAACATTGTAAAATAATATCTTGAACTTAACATAGACATGTATGTAGTTTCAAATGTATGCACATCCAAACGGCCCTATCGCTATACCGTATACGCTGATGAACCAACCACTTTTTGTTTTAATAGTTTCCACAAAATACAAAATACGTTAATTATAATCAGCATGCATATTCCATACACAATTCCACACTACCGTCACCACACGGCCGTCACAGACACTGGACATATTACATTGACAAACGCGCAAGTTTAGTCATCGACCTTGCAAATAGCCAATGAAGTTCAAGACAATTGGATTAGAATGCACTTGATGATGGTAAAGCGGAAGAGACGACGCAGCAAGGCTAATGGGGCACCCCCACATGATGAACGTTGCTGGCTAGTGGTAACACATGCACAGAGTACTTCTCCTCCAATAGGTAGCATTTCGCGGTTCACACTCGTCGTTACAGTTCAATATCGAGGTGTTAGGAAGCCCTACATGACCACAGAGCACAAATTGACATATGCAGTATGTGTGTGCTCATCTTTTGGACTCGGGAAGTGGCTGCTTTTCTCACTATTGGCCAGTTGTTTTTCAATTTTTTAGCATTTCGTTAGGGCACGCGTTGACTTATTCGTTAAACGGGCTCGCGCGGGGGGGAACGTGTTCCAATTTTGAAAAAAAATTTATTAATTTCTAAAATTGACATAACGCAACCTACAGTCCGAGAGTGAAGAGCTTTGACATAAATGCTTACGCTTATATTTTTTGGTCAATATTGAACTAAGCCTGAATATATTAAGTGCATAACATATTTACGACAAGCTTACTATAATAATCTTACTTCAGTGAGCTCGACGTTTGGAAAACGTTTGGAAAATATTGTGTGGAATCTACGCAAGTGATCCTTTAAAAAAAAATATTATTATTATATTAAAAAAAATTGATTCGACGTATAGTAAACCTTTCGAGGTAAAAAAATTACATTTATCCGTATTTGAATCTGCAATCTATTTAAAAATATTATTTTGTATACCAACAATTTCATTGTGTGTGTGATCAAAGGCCAGGGAAAAATCCCAAAGGGTTTCTCATCGGTTTCTTAAGCTTTTGGGTATGCTGAATCCGAAACTGAAGTCAGTATTTTCGGATCAGTCTAGGTTTTCCCTCCAGAGGCTAGTTACTTTTTTAAATCTTTTTATTTTTTTTTATTAATTTAGTGTACCCCAATTTTTTGCACTATGTATGCCGTCAAATATAAAATCCAAAATTAGATTATGGTTTCTTGACCAAAGAAAAATTTTTAAATTATTAAAAAAAATTTTTTTTAACTACCGATCTCTTTACAAACTACCCTCTGGAGAGAACCCCTGGGGTGACCCGGAAAATCTGACTTCAGATTCGGATTCAGCACACACGAAAGCTTCAGAAACCGTCGAGAAACACGGTGGGAATTTCAAAAACTTCAATTTTGTTGTACTGTGTAATTTTAATGAAAAATTCAAATATTAACGGGTTTCTCTCCTGTCATTTTCTACTCAAATAAAAAATTAATTACACATAAAAATTAAAAAAAAAAAAACAAATGAAATAATAACTTTGTAGATACAGCAGCAGGAATGAAAATGGCGCTCCCCGTTTTTGAAATTTTGCTTCCAAAATTTAGATACGGTCTTTCGATGCTCGAAGTTCGAAAGTGGTTTTCTAATTGTTTTGTTTGAAAAATTAAAAAAATGTGGGCGTGGCCTTTTTGCCTCTCCCGTTTGATTCGTGTCGTTTTTCTACCTAAAAATTTATGTGAGAAGCGCTATACATGGCCAAAGTGAGATCTTCGAAAAAATTTCTTCATACATAAATTAAAAAAAAAAAAAAAGTACCCAAATCAAATAAGAGAAGAAAGAAGGCCACACCCACATATATATATAAACAAAACAATTAGAAAACCCAATCTTCGAATGGCCAACTTCGACAGCCCGTAACTAAGTTTTGGAGGCTAGCTTCGAAAACTGAGGATGCCATTTTTTTACTTATATTTATCTTAATCTCTTCAAAAGAGTTGGTTTGGTTCCATACCCAGAAAAAAGTTGACTTTGTCGTATAAGGCGCTGCTCATGCTGAGCCTGCATTTTGCATTTTAGCATTTGGCCCAAAAAGCAGCATTTTTCCATACAATTTTGAAAGCTAAACGCAACTAAATGCTATTTTATTTCTTCATTAGGTTTAGCATCTTCGAAGATACAGTACGAACAAAAATTTCCTTGTATGAAGAAAAAGTGAAAAAAAAATGTTGCATACTCTTGGGTGAACCGCTGTTTATATTAGGATATCTTCTCACTAAGCAAGTCAACGTTCTTATGCAATCCTTTTTCCTGTTAAAACTTGCAATTTTCGAGGTGAAGAGTTTCCAAGTTTGTTTAGAAAGTCGGTTTCTTTACCCACGAACTCGCTTTTATAAAAGAAATGGAGTTTGTCTGAAAAGGCAAGCATACTTCCACTTGCGATGTAGGAACGCACCTTAAGCACTTAAGCAAAATTAGCTAAATGCGCATTTTCAAAATGCGGCAGCATGAACGCATCTTCGAAATGTACGACTGAAAATGGAAAATGCTGCCTTTTAAAACTCAGCATGAACACTACATAACATTAGGGGTGTAAAAGTAGGTCACCTCCCAGTTGGTGCACCCTGGGTAACGCTAAATGACCTACATAGCCTACACGGCTAGTTTCTCGTATTGCCGGTTCTACGAGAACGGTACCAGTACTTGTGCTGTACCCATCGTGCCAAAACGACCCGGGCCGTCTTCTTATATCGACTCGGCCAAGAGCAATACACTCGGGGTGACCCTGTCTGACATTTAGGCAGGGCTACACCTCGCTACAACAACAACAACAACAACAACTACATAACATTGTACAGCAGCCATATCAACTATTTTGAAGGAGTTCCCCGTTTTTCGAAGTTAGCCCTCAAAATTTAGTTACAGGTTTTCGAAGTTCGAAAGTGGTTTTCAAATGGTTTTGTTGGAAAAATTTAAAAAGGCAAAATGTAGACGTGGCCTTTTTGCCTCTCGTTTGATTGGTGTCAGGGCCAAAGTGAGATATTCGAAAAATTAAAAGCCGCATATTTTTTAATTATAAAATATTTCTTCATACATAAACCTTCAAAAAAATTACACCAATCAAGTAAGAGAAAAGAGAAGGCCACGCCCACTTTTAAAACTTTTTCAATCTTCGAAGGGTCCAGCTTCGAACTTCGAAAGAAAGTAACTAAATTTTGAAAGCTAACTTCGAAAAATGGAGAACCCAATTTTTTAACTTTTTGTTAATCTCTTTAAAAGTTGATTTTGTCGTATGGTGTTATAAATTAAAACTATTAAAAAAATAAAAAAATAAAAACCATAATAAAATTACCATTCTTGACCTTGAGCTAATTTAAAGTCATAAAAATTAAAAAAAAAAAAATTGTTTGAATCAAAACTAAATTCCCTTTTCTTATTTTTTTTTTCAGATGTTTATGGAATTTTTTATGGAATAAAACACTGGATGCGTTTTAATTGTTGGTTGCATACTTGTACAAATAAAAAATGCTAAGGAAATGAATAAAATTGCTGCACATTTAAAAGGAACAACAGCAATCAAAACAACAATAAAAGAAACAAAATCTCATTTGCCGAATATTTATCTATACAAGAATTGAAGTTGAACTTCAGATTTTTCTTGAAATTAATCTCAACACATAAATAGGAACGTATGCTTTGCATTGCAGCATTGATTGTTGTAACAACGGCAAGCATCACTAGCACCACACCTAATAAGGTGGTGGAAAATTATACATTGATCACACAGGAAACAAGCTCCTTGAAAACTGCTTAGCGCAACAAAGGTGATCAAACAAATTAAAGCGTCACTCGGCTATTAACAGGAGTTGGACAGTGATTTTCCTAAAAGCTTTTACTTTAAATAAATAAACATACAGTGTCCAGTAGTAAATACATTTAGAGTGTGGTTAAGGGTGAGGCGTAAATAGCCAAAAATTTAGCTAGCATGGAGTGCTGTTTATCGGAGGAGGCGAAGGAACAGAAGCGCATCAATCAAGAAATTGAACGACAGTTGCGTCGAGATAAGCGTGATGCGCGAAGGGAACTCAAATTATTGTTACTCGGTAAGTTTTGGGGTCGAAATAAAAAAAGTTCAATTTCGTCAAAGGGGAATTTCCTTTTAGCATAAAACCAAACCAATTAAAAACGGTGTGTTTAACCCTTTTTACGTTTTTTGCAAGTAGCAGAATTTGTTTTAAATAAAATAGCTTCCAAATTATTTCAAAAAGTAAATTTTAAAATGGAAAAAAGTTAGATTTTGTATAACTTCTTTCTTTTATCCGAATTCTTTCAAATCAGAGTTCTTAAATTTCGAATATTTTAATTATTATTCGAATAGTAAAATTTTAATACTTATATTCAAATAGTAACATTCGATTTTTAGTAGCAAAAAAAATCGGCATTAGAGCTTCGAATATTCGAATTACTCGAATAATTCCGAGCCCTACTTCGAATCCGAGGGGTTCGATTCCATCTATTTGACGATCTGTCATGGAATGGCTCCTATGTATTAGCTACGTATGAACCTTTCCTTCGTTTATTCTTTCAGGTACTGGTGAATCTGGTAAATCGACGTTCATCAAACAGATGCGTATTATTCACGGCAGTGGTTACTCCGATGAAGACAAACGAGGTTACATTAAATTAGTTTATCAAAATATATTTATGGCCATGCAGTCGATGATCAAGGCTATGGATATGTTAAAAATTTCGTACGGCAAAGACGAACACGGTGTAAGTTGCTACATAATATTGTCATAACCATATTACGCGAATCGATTTTTAAACGGGTTTAAGCCACATTTTTTTTTAGTTTATGGCTTTGTTTTTATTTTTTCATATATTTTTTTATCACAATTTAACAAAATCATTTTATAGGGCCAGTCAGGACAGCATAATAAAAATTAAATATGTAGTTAGTTAGAGCTCTTGATATTCGAATAAGGCAGTATTGTTATCAAATACTCGTTTCTGTGCGATAATTCGAATTTGTACTAATTTTTTATACATTTTTTTACATAACTTTTTTTATTTTTTCATATATTTCTATTTTATATCACAACAATTAAACAAAATTATTTTATAGGGCCAGTCATGGCTGCAAAATAAAAAATAAATAGTTAATTAGAGCTCTTGATGTTCGAATAATTGAGCTATTCGAGTAAGGCAGTGTTCGAATAGTAAAATTCGAACATCAATATTCGAATAAATGTGCGTTGTCGAATACTCGATGGGATCAAATACTCCGATTACGTGCTCAACGGTTACATATTTTTTAAAATAAAACAAACCCTGTTTTTGTAACATATTTAAATTTTATATTTCTTAATTAACAACCAAAAAACTCGATTTCGCATTTTCGAACTATTCAAATAATTTTAAGTGTCTTAATAATTATGCATATTTCATTTTTAATCAGGAACTTGGTGAACTGGTTATGAGCATCGACTATGAAACAGTCACATCATTCGAAGATCCATATTTGTCTGCAATCAAAAATCTCTGGGCGGACGCAGGTATACAAGAATGCTACGATCGACGAAGAGAATACCAACTCACAGATTCAGCCAAATAGTGAGTATTTTGTTTTGACAAACATAATCATTAAAAAATTCTAGATGAAAACATTAAATGCTAACTACATATGCAACAAACAAAAGTATAGACACATAATAACGGTCATCCTACAGTGGTGGTGATATAACTCGAAGCAAAGTTGATTCAAATAATTGTAACAAATTGTTGTAAGATGTAGCTTAAATAGATTTTTTTCTTAGTGCATATTTTTAATCAAGCATTAATGCTCGTAATTGCGTCACCACCACTGTACACATATGTATATCAAAATTGATACATATAATTATTTGTATGTACGTATATTTATTAGTTATCTGATGGATCTCGATCGCGTGGCTCAACCAGATTATTTACCAACCGAACAAGATATTTTGAGAGTTCGTGTGCCGACAACGGGGATCATTGAGTATCCCTTTGACTTAGAAGAGATTCGATTTAGGTACTAAAATAAAAACAAAAAATAGTTGTTTGTTAATTTTAAAATCTACTACTTTGTTTGTCCTAACTTTTATATTTATAAAAACTAATCCTATTCGTTAAATTTGTTTTATGCATGCCACAACAAGCGAATTAAGCAAGCTTTATTAGTTTTAAGTAAAAAAAGAAAATACGGCACTAACATTTTTTAGTTTTCTTTGACGAGTTGTTAGGGGTGATTACTTTAGTTAGGTTTTTTAGAAACTTGTATAGGAGAAAAAGTCAATTAGTTGGAGTCTTCTTGTAAGCAAGTTAAAGTGAAAAGCTGCCCAAAAACATGAAAAATTAGATATCATCATCAATTTGCTTTTGTAGTGTTCGTTGTTGGTAGCTTCAATAGCACTAAAACTTTGTAAAAGTGAAAACTTAACTATTCGTGAAAACTTAACTATTCGTGATTCTATGCAGCTATCTCAGTGATCTTGACCGTATCGAAAAAGAAGACTATCTACCCAGTGAACAGGATATTTTGCGTGCTCGTGTGCCCACAACAGGAATACTTGAGTATCCCTTTGATTTGGACGGTATCGTATTTAGGTATACTCCAAAAAATATATAAAAAATGTCCTAAGAAGTACAGCTAGAAAAAAATGTACGAGATAGTTCGCCAAACCAGCTTAAGTAAAGTAAAGGGCTAGTTAATGAAAAAAGAGAGCTGCAATAACTTCGCTTGTAAACACAATTTTTATTTAATTATGCATTGCTTCATTACTTATGTTTTATGTATATTGCTTTACAGTAGTAATAAATTGGCATTTTGTATAGCAACAATTGTGTTATTTATGACTATAAATAAGCCAGGAGTAATATTTTTTTGTTTTTTTTTTATGAAAATAATTTTTGTGATTGATTTTATAAATAACACAGTACAGCAGCCGACTGGGTATGGGACTACACCAACTTTGAAGAGATCAAGACATGTATAAAAATGGCTTTCCTCGTTTTTCGAAGTAAGTCTCCACCATTTACTAACTTTTCGAAGTTCGAAAGTGGTTTTGTAACTGTTAAGAAATTTAAAAAATGCAAAATGTGAGCGTTGTCTGCTTGTCTCTCTTGTTTGATTGGTGTAATTATTTTAAATGTATCTAAGAAGTGCTATAAAGGACCAAAGTGAGATTTTCGAAAAAATTAAAAGCTGCATATTTTAAATTATATATTATTTATACACCAAACAAGTAAGATGAGCAACTTAGCCCTGCGGGTTTAGAATATGCCCAAGGTAGATATAGAAGGCCACGCCCAAATTTAACCTTTTTAAATTTTTTAAACAAAACAATTATAAAACCAAATCTTCGAAGGGTCTAATTTCGAACTTCGAAAGCCCGTAACTAATTTTTGCAGGCTAACTGCGAAAAAGGGGGAATGCTATTTTTTTTAGTTATGTCTCAATCTCCCCAAAAAAGTTGGTTTGGTACAATACCCAGATAAAAAGTTTATTTTCTTGTATAGTGTAATAATTTGCCTAAACAAATTTTTATTGGCCTTGAGCTCATTTTTAGTCATGATTAAAAAATGCAATTTTTTTATTTTTCTTTTTTTATCTACATTAATATGTAATGTTAATCTGTGTTTTTATGGAAATTTCATAAACAGTTATACTAATATATTTCTTTCATACTCAAAACACACTCGATCCTAACAAAAAACAGAATGGTGGACGTGGGTGGTCAGCGTTCCGAAAGAAGAAAATGGATTCATTGCTTTGAGAATGTGACATCAATCATATTTTTGGTTGCGCTATCGGAATACGATCAAATCTTATTCGAATCTGATAATGAGGTGAATTTCAATTTGTTATATACAAATATTTTTACTTAATGGTTCTTGTTTTTTTTTTTTTAATTTCTAGAATCGTATGGAAGAATCAAAAGCTTTATTTAGGACTATTATTACGTATCCGTGGTTCCAAAATTCGTCGGTTATTCTTTTCTTAAATAAGAAAGACTTATTAGAAGAAAAAATTATGTATTCGCATTTGGTAGATTACTTTCCCGAATATGATGGTGAGTTCTTATATAAGTAATAATTTAATTTGTATTAATTAGTTATAAATATTTCGAAATTTATGAGCTCGATTCATTAAAATTTAATGAAAACAAGTATTTTATATTCTAAAAACTTTTATTTGGTGCTTTTGATTCAAATTTAAGTCCACGAGCTCATAATTTTCAAAATATTTATAGTAACTAAGGTCTTAAAAAACTAAAAGTTAATAATTAGTTATATATTAATTATAAGTGGTAATTTTGCTAATGTTTACGAACATTAAAACATGCATATATCCTCTTTTTGCTAGAGCTCTTTATATTCGAATAATCGAACTATTCGAATAAGACAGTATTTGAATAGTAAAACTCGAAAATCCATCTTCGAATATTCGTATGATAAATTAAAATATAACAATGGAGTACGATTATTCGAGTATTTGCAGTTTGTCGAATATTCGAATAATTTCAAGAGCTCTACTATTTGCTGTACATATTACAATGTAACACAATTTTGCAAACTTTTATGTGGTTTACTAAGGACCCAAATGTGATCATGCTGCCGCTAAACAATTTGTCTTAAAAAAATATCTGGCTGCGAATCCAGATCCAGAACGTCAGTGCTACTCTCACTTTACAACGGCTACAGGTTAAAAAAAAAATATATAGATTGATTCTTGAAAGTTTCCAGTAGATGTAGCTGCTACGTGCTATGTAATTCGATTATTATTGGCAGAACGCTATGTTAGACAATACATACATACATAGCTCTTAATAACTATAGGTTTTTATTATAAAAATTATATTTGTCTGTTAATATTAAAAATAAGTAATTTAAACGCTTAATATTTGAAATATTTTGTAATAACTTTATCGCTTGTACGCTTTTTCATACATATTCTCGAATTTGCTATATTATTTAGGTCCACAAAGGGACGCGATTGCCGCCCGTGAGTTCATACTACGCATGTTTGTAGATCTTAATCCAGATTCCGAAAAAATCATATATTCTCATTTCACATGTGCTACGGGTAAGTAAAAATTACTAGATATTGTAAGCGTGTATGTACATGTGCGCGTGTTGATGATTGTGTCTTGAGCGTGTTTCTGAAATTGACATACGATGCATTTTTGAAGTATGTATAAATGTGCAAACGACAGCACGTTTATAATGGAAGAACATTTTCGTGCACCTGGGAGGTAAATAAATTCACTTATCACTTGTAAAAAAAATAGTTGCATAAAAGTAAAGCTAGTCAGTAACAGTATTTAATTGTGTAAAAATATATGTGCTACCGTATGTGTAAATGTATATAAGTACAAATGCTAGATTTTTGAAAAGCAAAAAGTTGTAGTCTTTTGAACGACAATGAGCGCATTTATAGCTTCAAATAAAAGTTTTAATTCCTTCCTATAAAATGCCATACCACTGGACGTTACGCCATCACGTTCGTATTGCAAAACTTCGTATAAATGAATATTGTCATCAACACAGATACTGAAAATATTAAGCTTGTCTTCTGTGCTGTAAAAGATACTATCATGCAAAATGCTCTCAAAGAATTCAATCTGGGCTAAAAGTGACATCGCCATAAGCGGCATCTCGAATTGCATAGACACATAAATGGACGACGGCGCGCATTAACTGTCCCTACTTGCCCAATATTCATCTCGTCATTTCCTATTTGTTATACAGCAACGATACATGTGTAATATCTCAAAGCATTGAATTAAATTTAATACAAAATATGATAAATAAATTAAAAGAAAATGGAAAGGCATAATTTTCATAGAATTAATATAATTATGAAAAGAAACACAAAATACTGATTTATTTCGTTGTTTGTTTTTTATTATTTTTTTTTTTTAATTTTCTCCAGTGTAACTAATTAGCTTATATGCATACAAATGTACTGTTAATATGTGAAATAAAATAAATCTGTAAACGTTTTTTTATTTCACACTTGAGTCAACTAGTGTGATCTGTGAGTATAATAGGGGATGGCTATGTACTTAGTTAATTGTGTTACGGGTTACAAAGGCGATAGTTAAAATACACGGTTGAAGTATCGGTTATCGATAATCACTCATCCTCAACTAGAACTATCCGAAAACGGTTTAGCTCTACGTCAGTTTGGAACAAGTCGAAGTTTTCCATGGTGGTCCTACCATATCAACCTATGACGAAGAAAAAGCCAATTTTTACGATTCAATAAGCGCTTCAAAATGCTCCCTGGATGCAGTTAGATTTAAAATGTGTGAACGTGTGTGCTTGTGTGTGAGATATATATATATATATTATTACTGTGTTAATGGGGCTCTTATTTTTTATTTTCTTTGATAATTTATTAAGTACTCGTATAGTAGAATTCAATTACGCTGCATAGCAGCCGGTTGGGTATGAAACCACACCAACTTTTTTGAAAAGATTAGGACATAAGTAAAAAAATGGCGTTACCCATTTTTCTAAGTTAGCCTCCAAAATTCGCGCTTTCGAAGTTGGATGTTCGAAAGTGGTTTTCTAATTGTTTTGTTTAAAAAACTGAAAAGGAAAAATGTGGGCGTGGCCTGCTTGCCTCTCGATTGATTGGTACCCTTTTTCTATTTTAAAGTGTATAGCACTTCTAATACAGGGTCAAAATGAGATCTTCGAAAAAATCAAAAGCCGTATATTTTTAATTATATAATATTTCTTTATAGATACACTTTCAAATTAAACAAAAAGTACACCAATCAAGTAAGAGGAGTAAGAATCGATTGTATCCTTAGTTATATTCCGTAAACATAATTGTTGTGGGTTTTTGTGTGACGAAATGGCCCAAAAACTACTAAACAAATTTTAGCTTAATTTTGACAGTTTGTTCTTTGTCTAAGTCTTCTCGACATAGGCTTTATTTTTCCCCGCTAGCTGGCGATGGAGCCGCATCCATTGGTTTCCCTTGTAAGGTTGATAACATTTCGGCCACAAACCTGGTAGGTCTAGCGTCAAGTTGCTCGCAATAACTCGGTGTTTACCCAATCATCGTGGGCTTTTATTTCAATATAGTGCTATGAAATATAAATCCATGATACAGCAACAAGTTCGAAATTGTGTCACCGAAAAAATTCGAAGGATAAAACTTAGTAGACAATTCTAAAGTAATGTCCTTGCAGTATCTACTTAACGAAAAGTTCTTCGAAAGGTTTGAAAAACTAACTGATATTCTATTCCAATGGCGCCTATCCAAGCTATCTCAATATGAGGAAAATGAACGATGAAAACTCTCCGACCCCAGAGGAACTATCGATTAGGGGTTGACGGCGATACTTTGGAGACAATAAGTGAACTTTACACTTTTACTACCTTGGTGTTTTGAGTAAGTTTTCGCAAACAGTTCTCGAACTGTTTGACATTACCACTACCAGATGTTGGAAAGACTCTTTCGACCTCAGAAAAAAAGGAAATATGCGCCTTGAGATATGCAACAATTTTATCTGTTTGACCTTATTCGCATTTTTTTTTAGATCCAATTAGTAACATAACTTTATGAGAAAGATGTTTTATATTTCAAGAAGTAAGGGTCTCATTATGTATGACGAATGATAGCTCAGACGAACGATTCGTCTGCTTCCAAAATCGCATTTTCTTTCATTTTTGTTTTTTATGTCAAAGAAAAGCCGAAAATATTTAAAAAAAATCTATGGAGCGAATGAAAATGATTGATAATGCGATGGCTACGCGATATTGTGAGCAGATGAATCGTTCGTCTGAGCTATCGTTAGCCATACATAATGAGGCCCTAAATTTTTCTTATTTATTTTCCGTCTTTTGTTGAAACTGGCCGAAAATTTTACAAGACATCAATTTCGTATTTTATAGTGTACCCGCTTCTCTCAGCAAATTTTGACTGTTTGACAGTTTTGCTAGTTGTAGTCGAAAAAGTACGGGCTTGTACCTATTGTTTTATCAAATGTCAAACAGCTAATCGCTTGGCAGATTTACTCTAAGTAGACAACAAAAAATCTGTTGACTTAAAGTGGTAACTTCTGACGAGAACCCTATTCACTGTCTCTGTGGTGTGCTCTCAATAGTAAGAGAATCGAGAACGAGCTGGATCTGACTACTTTGGACTGCATCTGCGTACTTGTAGCTCGTATGGCGTCATCACTATTGTAAAACCCAATTATAATAGTCGATTACTTTATCCTATCTAATTACCTGTAACTAGGAAAATCGATTCTTTATCATTCACTTCACTACTATATTAAGCTAAGGCCCCGATTCTGAGCTGTATTGGATGTTCTCTTTTCGCTGGTTGCCGAAAATCCTCAAGCAAATATCCAATTGGAATTGAAATTTTCGTTGGGCATCGAACTTTTTTGTCAAAGAGAAATTTTGAGCTCGAGATATTTAGTAAAACTATTATAAATGACACAAAATGGCACCCGGCTGCGTATTGGACAAAGCCAACCAACCAAGAGATTGAGACATAAGTAAAAAAGTAATAACCTCGTTTTTCGAAGATCGAAGTTATTTAAAAAACTAAAAAAAAAGGGGAAATCTTGTTTGATCGGTGCACTTTATTTTATTTGAAAGTGTATATGAGAAGTGTTATACAGGTATAAAGTCAGATCTTCGAAAAAATTAAGATCCACTTTTAAGTTCAAAATTTACGAAAGATCCTTCTTCGAACTTCGAAAGCCCATAACTAAGTTTGGATGCTAACTTCGAAAAACGGGAAAATTTTTCTTATACTAATGTGTCAATCTCTTCATAAAAAAATTGTTATTGAGAAACACCCAATTTGTAGTTGTTGTTATAGCAGTCGCCCTGCCTAGTCGGGAGATCCACTTATAAAAAGTCTCATGACGGACCAGACAGAGTTTTACTGATGTTGACAGTCCTTTGCTGGATATGAATCCGGTACGTTTCGATGAATTGCACCTTGTGGTACTAGCCCGACTGTCTTGGAAACGATTTCGTTGGATTTTAGTCGCCTCTTACGAGAGCCATACCTACCTCGGGCATATTCTAAACCCCTAACCGTGGTTGTTGTTGTTGTTAACAATGCATTTCCCTGCCTAGAGTGTGTGATCATTCCGAAGATCTTCATGAAGCTCTTCTAACGGGAGTCCAAGGAAACGCGCAGTTTCAATAGGGTTGCACCAGAGGGACATAGGGGTTAGAAGAGAAGGTTCAATTGGACATTTGAAGAGATGTAGGGTATCATGGGGGGTCCTACCACATGCAGGGCAAATTGTATCATTCAGTCTGGATGGGGGTGAGACTCAGGAGATATGAGGAAACATCCCTTAGCAGTTCTGATAGCGGTATTATGGCAGACTTGTAACTTCGTCCAGTTGGTGTTACGCACGTTAGGCGATATGGGTTCAGTATAGTCAAAGACTGGTCGGCCAATGGCCTTATATGTAGTCAGCAACTTTTCCTTGTCCTTTCCCCAAATACTGCCGGCAAGTGACTTGGGGATCTTGTTGCGGCCATTGCAGACACATGACCAGCAACCAGTATTATCCAATTTCACCCCAGTAACTTTGGGTGGCTGACAGTTGGTAGCTTAGTGCCATCAACGTAAATGTCTAATTTGTTTCTCACTTGGTGTGTCCATGTCGTAAGGAGTGTCGCCGTAGATTTAGTCGGTGATATCGTCAGATCTCGCTCAGTGAAAACCCTGGAAAGGTCGCAGAGGTAACTGTTGATTTTCGCACAGAGTTCATCAGTATAGCGGCCCTCTGGTGGTAGGGACATTCGATAGATAGAAGTTAAACGGTGTCGGGGATAGGACACCACCCTGTGGCACCCTTTGTCCAATACGTCTGGGGTTTGATGTAGCTTTTCTAAAGTTTATCGACGCCTGCCGTCCGTTCAGATAATTAGCGGTCCATCTCTTTAACCCATCAGGGGGTTGTGTCTCAAGAAGATCTTGTATGAGCGTGGCGTGATTGACTGTGTCAAAAGCTTTTGACAAGTCTAGTGCCACTAACACTGTCCTGTGATTTGGTTAGGGTTGATTTAGGCCGCTATTTATTTGCGTTGTAATGGCATTGAGTGCGGTGATGGTGCTTAAATAGCCAGGTGCAGATTTGCAGTATACATAATACGGGAGCAAGATGGACTCCAGCGTCTTCACTAACGGCAACAAAAGTGATATAGGGCGATATGAATCGCCTATGTTTGCCGGCTTTCTAGGTTTTAATAGTGGAACCACTCTCGCCTTTTTCCATATTTCAGGAATGACGAAAGTGTTCAGTGAAAGACTGAATAGAGCCGCTAGGTATTTGTCTCCCTCCTGACCTAGATGTTTATCGCAATACCGTCTGTTCCGATTAATTTTGAGGGCTTAGCCTGTCTGAGGCTTCCTTGACGTCCGAGGCAGTGATGACAATGGCGTGTTTTCGTTTTTTGTATTTACGCGCCTGTCGTATGGTCCTACGTTTAGCCCTATAGCGCGGAATGTAGTATCAATTGTCGACAGAAGGAGTTCGCACATCCCCTAGGGTCCTTCTTCACCCTGTCGCCGAAAGTGATATCCTCTTTATCCTTATGCTTCGTTGGATTGGATAGAGCTTTAATCGTAGTCCATAGTTTGCCCACACCATCGGAGAGGTTGCATTGCTCCCGGTTGTTGTTTTCATTTGGCCAATTTGTGTTTATCGACCAACCTACGAATTTCCGCTTTGAGATCCCTTATGCGGGGGTTAGTGGGGGTCGGTCATACATTTTGGCACGCTTTGGGCACTCAATGGGATTTGGGATTTTTCAAAATTTGCGCCCCTACCCAAAAGTTCGACCCAAATTGGGGGACATCAGAATTCGTTTTAGAGATATGCTTCCTTCGGCAAAGTTTCTTATTTTGATCCCTAGAATACGATTCTCACAGAGCAATGAGCGATTTTTAAATCGACCCGCCCTAGCCTACATCTAATCTAATCTTGGCTTGCGTCATAATGACGCTTAACCGCCTAGGCGATTTTGGCCGTTTCGAATCAAAGCACGCCAGTCATTGCTTTTTAGCGATAACTGACGCCAATTGGAAACCCCAAGGGAGTACAAGTCATCCTCCACCTGTTGTTTCCATCTCAGTCGAGGCCTCCCCCTTCCTCTGCTGCCGAATTCGGGTGTCGATAGTAAAACTTTCTGTTCTGGAGCTTCTTTTTCCATTCGCATAACATGACCCAGCCAGCGGAGCCTTTGGGCTTTAATCCGCTGAACTATGGTCAGGTCTGCGTAAAGCTCGTACAGCTCATCGTTGAATTTCCTTCGATACTCGCCGTTGGCATCACGGGAAGGACCATAAATCTTCCGGAGAACTTTTCTCTCAAATACTCCAAGGGCCATCTCATCTTCTCTGGATACTGTCCATGATTCCGAGCCGTACATCAGGACTGGTATGATGAGAGACTTATAGAGCGTGATCTTTGTTCTTCGAGAGAGGACTTTACTTCTCAATTGCCTTCTCAGTCCAAAGTAGCACTTGTTGGCAAGAGTGATTCTCCGTTGGATTTCTAGACTGATATTATTTTCGGTGTTAATGCTGGTTCCCAAATAGACGAAATCTCTCACCGTTTCAAACTTGTAGCCATCAACGGTGACTTGGCTGCCAAGGCGCACGTGCGCCGATTCTTTCTTTGATGACAGTAGGTACTTCGTCTTGTCCTCGTTCACCGCAAGACCCACTTTTTTCGCTTCTTTATCCAGCCCAGAGAAGGCAGCGCTTACGGCGCGGTTGTTAAGGCCAATGATATCAATATCATCGGCATACGCCAGCAATTGTAAGCTCTTGTAGAAGATTGTGCCATTGCGGTTTAGCTCTGCTGCTCGAATTATCTTCTCCAGCATCAGGTTGAAGAAATCGCACGAAAGGGAGTCGCCCTGTCTGAAGCCTCGTTTGGTTTCAAATGGCTCAGAGAGGTCCTTCCCGATTCTGACGAAGCTGTTGGTATTGCTCAGCGTCATTTGGCAAAGCCGTATAAGCTTTGCAGGGAAGTCAAACTCAGACATGGCGGCATACAGGCAACTCCTTTTTGCGCTGTCAAAAGCGGCTTTAAAATCGACAAAGAGGTGGTGTGTATCGATTCTTTTATCATGGGTCTTCTCCAGGATTTGGCGTATCGTGAAAATCTGGTCGATGGTAGACTTACCAGGTCTAAAGCCACACTGATAAGGTCCAATCAGTTTGTCCACGATGGGCTTCAGTCTTTCACACAATACGCTAGAAAGAACCTTATATGCGATATTAAGAAGACTGATTCCGCGGTAGTTGGTGGGGTTAGCGGGATCGCCTTTCTTGTGGATTGGGCAAAGCACACTTAAATTCCAATCTGGAGGCATGCACTCGTCTGACCATATTCTGCATAAGAGCTGATGCATGCTTTTTACCAGCTCTTCGCCTCCTAGCCTACATATTTCTGGCAAAAATCGAACTGGTGAACTTACATACATATTTTTCTTTAATTTAATGAACCCCATTACTCACTTTGAAAAATATTTTAACTGTTTAATATTTGCTAATGCACTTTTCTGATCCCTCTTATTTCTTTTATAGATACTGAAAATATAAGATTCGTGTTTGCAGCTGTTAAGGATACAATTCTTCAATCAAATCTGAAGGAATATAATCTGGTCTGAAGTGTTTTCAGATGTACGGACAATTTTTGTGATTTTATTATATTCATGATTCCTTTTTCGCATAAAAATTAAGTAAAAATAGTGGTGAAAATTTTTCATATTGAGCTAAATTAAATTTGAAGCAAAAAAAAATAATAAAATATGTGTAAAACAAATTAGACAAACAAATGGCGGCGCGCGCAAATGGCGAGGAATATGAAAATTAAACTAACAATTATTCAAAGAAAAAAATTTTATAACGCAAAATAAAATATAATATAATAAATATGCATAATGTAATTAAATACATATTAAGTAAGAGCCATTACCAGCAACCGACAAAAACTAAAAACAAGTAAGGAATATGAAAATGCAGATGTTTGTAAAATGAAACGGCAATCAGGCGCAAGAAAGTTGTAGGAATAAAATAAAGCAAAATAAATTGTATCCGAATATGCTGGGTGAAACTACATATATAAAACATATGTATGCACGTAGTATGTACACATACATACATACATACATAGTAAATACCGAGTTGGAGTGAAAATATATTAGTTAAACAAATTTTATAATTTTTGTTTAAACGTAAGCACGGAATCATGAAGTGAAAGCGAGATGAAATTTAAAAGGTTTTACAAAATACAATTACATTCATACAAAAACATACATACATAGCTATCAATTCAAGTATAAAGAACGTATGCATGCAGTCATATTAAATGAATATAAACTAAAGAAAAGAAAAAAACAAAAATATTTAATATACATACATACATAAATGTAATTACGAATACATATATACTTACATACATACATACTACATACATAATTTGTACATGTATTAAGTGAAGTGAACCATTAGATGTAAACAAAAAAAATATAAATACATAAAATAAAACAAGATTAATAAAAATGCTAACTGAAAAGGAATATGTAATAGACAAGTTCAACCAAATATTTAACACAAAAGAAAACCCGTTTGAAACGCATCAGCCAAGGCGAATCTATAGGAGAAAATTCGAACTTTCCAGTCGACAGAGTCCAAAATCTTTTTCGATTCGCACGCAGCTGGGTATTTGAAATTGAGACATAAGTAAAAAAGTATTTTGGCCCTTTTTCGAAGTTAGTTATGCGCTTTCGAAGTTAGCCTCAAAAACTTATCGCTACCTTAATACACAAAGGCCCTAACTGACATAAAACAAAATTTTACAGGAGAAGCAAAAAACAAAAATTTGTTTACATTGAACGCATGCAAATATTGCTTTGTAAATTTGGAATATCCCCGTTATTACTGCTAGTAACTCTTTAAAATTTGTAGGGAGTGTGTATTTCACTAAATCATACTTGAACATGTGAAAAAGTCGTTTTCGAAAAATGTGTCAATTAGGGTCTTTGTGAATTAAGGTAACGTTATGTGGTTATGCGCTTTCGAAGTTCGAAATTCAACCTTTCGAAATTTGTTTGGTTTCTAATTGATGTATTCAAAAAAAGGTAAAAAAGCAAAATGTAAGCGTGGCCTGCTCGACTCCTGTTGGATTTGTGTACATTCTTTATTTGAAAGTAAGATCTTCGAAAAATTTAAAGGCCGCATATTTCTAATTATATAATATTTCTTCTAATTCAAATTCAATACTTTCAAATCAAAACAAGTCCACCAATTAGATATGAGAGGAAGCAGGTCACGCCAACATTCTTATCTTTTTTAATTTTTTAAATACAATTTCGAACTTCGAAAGCACACGTATCATATTCGAATGTTTAGTTGATGCGAAATGTACAGTTATGAAGTTAGAGAAAACATAATTCGTCGTAAGTACATTTTCTTTGTCTGTTCACACTTTTTAAGAGAGGCAAAGTGGCTTTTACGTCTTTTTTTTCTTTTGGCGTTTACGTTTTTTTGGCGCACACCGCTCGATGCTTTTCTCATGTGACTAGCGTGATTGATCTGGGTTTTTCGAAGCGGTTTAAACCGGGGTTTTCTTAATTTTCAACCGGTTTTTCAATAATTGTAGTTTTTCAAATACCGAATTACCTGGTTTCTTACGGTCGAATAAAGGGATTTTTAATAATATTCCGGTTTCGATTTCAGTTTTGTAAGTGGTTTCGGTTTTGGTTCCGGTTTCGTTCCTCAACATTTATTTCGGTTTCGTTCCAACACAAAAACATTTTTTTTTCGGATTTCGTACATTTTTTCGATGGCTTTATTCGACTATAATTCAATTTCCTCTTCCGGAGTTTTGATATTGAGGTCAGAACGTGTCTTGTAATCTTGCTAAGCCATCTTCCATAAACAATAATTCAGGGTAGCCTCTAGTAAGATAAAATATGTGTCCACAAAAAGAAGACATTAAAAAAATTTCAAAACCGTTTCGAACCGGTTCCGGCTTTTGAAACCATTTCGGTTTCGTTCTTTTTCAGATAAAAATATCGGTTACGGTTTCGGTTGTGAAAAATTAATCGGTTGTATTCGGTTTGAAAAAGAGTGATTTTGCACTCAGACGTGGATTCAACTTTAAAATATCGCGCTATTGAAAAATATTTTGCATTTTGGAAAACGTTTTGAAGAAGATTGGTTTTTGAATGTTTTTCTAGTATAGCTATGTTTTAAACGGGTAACAAAAAATATGTGTATTTGGTACAGCCTTATTAACCCCAATGAATTCGCCTTGGCATACACGAGAAACCAGTTTAATTTAAACGCTCCTACGACTGTTGGCGAAAGCTGTTGTTAGACTTGTTAAATGAATTCAAGCTACCTAAGACCAACAACAGCTTAATACTAAGATACGCAGCCACGAATTGGCTATACAAAGGGCATGAAAGAACATTTTCTCAGACTAGATTTTGAAGTAAATCGGGCAAAAATGAAATACCTGGCCTCTACTAAAAAAAATTGAGTCTGAGCAAATGCTCACTCTCTATGATCAGGGCCAAAGATGTGGCAAGCGTTAGCATCAGACAATGCTACAAGGCAGCAAATTTGCATACATACACACAAAACATACATACATTATATACATACATAGTATGTAGGTAAGGCGAAATATTATTGGAAGTGAAATATGCAAATGACGAACTAAAAATAAAAAATAATAGCAAAAATGCGTAACATAAAAAAGTTTTTATAATTTGTTTACAGAAATTTGTGCGTGATGTTTTTTTTAATAAACGTAAAAGTTAAATGATAAATACCATTTAACTTATAAATCTCATAATTAAACTTAAAAATGAAAAAAAAAAAAACAAAACGACGCCATACTCACACGCACACATGTAAAAGCCCAAGCATTCAAATGAAATTAAAAAAAAAAGTAGCAAAAAAATGTATGTACGTTAGGGTCTGCCATTTTCAAGTCGTTATGTCTAGTTTTTATTTTTCAAAAAAACGATATTTTAAAGTATGTTTGAAGAACGCCCTTTCTCAGGATTGAAAAATTAGAATTTAGTTCAAAAAGGATATATTTCAGAACGAGTTTCGAAAACGCCCTAACTGAACGAAAATTTAATACATATTCAGCTGAGATAGGACGTTTTTGAGTAAAATGCTGAAATAGGGCTTTGTTGCAGAATATTTCTCAGATAGGGCGCTCTTCAAACACAAAATCTGAAATAAAATATTTTTAAAAAGAGATCTTCCTTCAAGGGCTGCGTGATTTGATAGCACTGTGCAACAGTTTGACTGTTGCTGTCTGCACCCTCAGACCGAATTATTGAAACCACATAATATTGCAGTTTTTTTTTTATTTTTTAAAAAATACTTTCTTCCGTCCATTTCTTTAAATGAGTTTCAAAAATGTGAATTCAATACATTTGCAGCTGAGATCGCTCTTTTCAGCTAAATAATGGGATCTTGAATTTTTTTTTGTACATTTATCACACTAACTCGGACCAGTGTTGCCAGTTTGAGGGATATACGAAAATTCGAATGCGAGCATCAGGACAGGTTTAAAGGTCTAAAAATAATCTTAAAGCTTAAATAGTTTAATAATTAATTGCTACCGCGTCCTAAACACGTCTAAAAATGTCGGGAGGTATAAAATAACGCGTTTCGAACGCAGGAATGCTAAAAAATTTTGCGCCCTAAGATATGCAACCATTTCAAATTTTTATTGCCAACGAACATTGCTGACAGGTTTTGTATCTGAGATGATTTGAAAACTGTGCTGCTTATTTCTGTTAAGCAAATTTTAATTCTATTCAGCATTTCTTTTTTTTTCAAAATAATTGTGAGTGTTTTAAACTTTTTTTAACCTATTCCAAGGCTAATTAAAGGTATTAAAATAATCGATAGTTTTGCAAAAAAGTAAACTATCGATTGCTTTTCTAGCTCTACTGGGCGATGATGACTACTATCGATTACTTAAATTATTATCTCTGCTAAAGAGTTATCTGATCTGATCTGATGATCAACAAATTCCTAATTGAGCTAAGCTCATTTTTAATTCACTTTAATTATTTATCTCTGAAGCATTAATTTTTCATACAAATTAAACATGTCTCCTAACACACTAATGTACATACATAAAGCTAAAAATAATACGGTGCATATATATAATATAAACTAAGCAAATATATAAGAAAAAATGCAAATAATCTTTGCAAAACTTCATACAAAACTTAGATGTACCAGATCAAATCGTATGATTGCTGAGAATCATACATACGCACATGCGCACCTAGCTGCATATATACATACATACCTACTACATAAATATTAAGTGCAAGCTGATAAATAAAAGAAAAAATATTTTTTGTTTTTGTAACACGATGGCATTATAATTGTAAATTTGAAAAACTCGTTGATACTTTGTCATAAGTTTTGCCATTTTTCATGTTTTTAAAAAAGCCCAGTTGCTCTCAGCTCAAGTCAGCAGAGGTTAACATTTTTTCTGGTTATGTGGTTATATTTTTTTTTTTTTTTTTGCGTAATTTACAACACCAACAAACTGTAGAGAAATATAGCTTTTAACTAGAAACTTGTTAACCCTCATCTGGCGTGTGTACGAAAAGTGGCTGGCTAATATGTTTCTTCCTTTTTTTATTTCGATTAGTGAACTTCTTTTACTTTCTTTTTTGTATATTTGATAATATGTAATAAAAAAATAAAAAAGTTATATATTAATATAAATAATTTATATGCGCTCATAAGAAAATAAATATTTATATTATGAACAAATAAAGAAGAATGAAAACACTCAAAAATATAGTTGTTTATTTTGGACCAAACCAATTTTTTTGAAAAGATTATTATTATTATTATAAGGCCTTATTACACCGCAACCATTAGTACGATCTATTGTGTGACCTATCAGCTTATTGCTGTATGCGGAGGCTCTTTATAAATTTTAGCACGTCCTCAGGTTTTTTATTCCATATTACGAACGCGTTGAGAGTGACACCACCTAGGTAGCAGAATCTCTTTCTTGCTAACGCAATGCATTCGCAGAGTATGTGAACCGACGTTTCATCGTCCAGTTCGCAAAACCGACAAATTGTTGTATCTGACAGATTCAGCTTACTCAGGTGATAACGCAGACCGCAATGTCCCGTAAAATACCCAGTGAGGGTTCTTAGATCCACCCTTCTTAGATTTATGAGCCTGGCCGATGCTCTTTGCGATGGTTCCATAAAGAGTTTGGCCTGCCTCTGTCCTAGGCTGCTAAGCCAATGCTGCCTAAACTGTTTCCCAGTTGCTTATGGTCTCCTTTACGTGGGCCTTGGTGAGCCCACAGAAGGGTTCCGACCATGAAATGCTGTTAGAGCTCTTTGTTTTGCAAGGTGGTCCGCGTTTTCGTTGCCGTCATGTCCTTCATGCCGTGGGACCCAACCTAACAACACTTTGTTTTTGACCCCCAGATCATTAATGACTGTGACGCACTCATAAACAAGCTTCGAAGTTATTGTGTACGCCTGCAAGGCAAATAGGGCGGCCTGACTGTCCGACATAATGTAAATTCGCTTAGAGGATAGTCCTCTTCGGAGGCATTCTCTGCCACAGATTTCTATTGCATGGATTTGTGGTTGGAAAATAGTGGGGTAGTTACCCATTGGTACCGATTTTTTGTAGTTTGGTCCATAGATAAGCTCCCGTTTTACCATTTTCCAGCTTCGATCCATCCGTATACCAAATCTCCGAATCGGATTCAGCATATGGGTTCCCTGTTTCCCAGAGCACTCGATCAACAATTGAAACCTCAAATTTTCGCGTGATCCTGAGCGTAGAATTTATTGCATCATTTACTTGCAATATAGGATCGTTTATGAAGTTCTTGACTATCTTCATATGTCCTGTCATATTTCCGATTTTTAGATCAGAAACATTTTGAATTCTCAATGCAGCGAATGTGGCTTCCTCCTCTATCAGAATAGGGAAGGAAGGTATTCCTACAAGGGCACTTAGAGCATCAGCAGGGCACGTTCTCATTGCATCTGTTATGCCGACACAGACCAGCCGATGCAGCTTACTTAATTTAGTTGCTGCTGTTCTCTGAGCAGTCTTAGGCCACCATACCAGGGAAGCGTAGGTGACTATTGGCTTCACAACTGTATTAAATGAGCAATACGTCATTTTGGAAGACAGACCCCATGTTTTGCCATAAAGTCTAGTGCAGGCGAAAAAGGCCCTCGTTGCTTTATTTATTGTAGCTTCCAAATGAGCATTCCATGTGAGGGTCTTGTCCATTGTTACTCCTAGGTATTTTGCCTCCGTTGAATAACTTATGTGGCTGCCTCCTATGGACGGCTCTAACAAGGACAGCTTTCTTCGCCGCGTGAAAGGCACCTAGATTGTTTTGTTTGGGTTAATAGATAGTCCTTTGCTAGCACACCATCTCTCAATGATGCGAAGGGCTTGTTGCATGCGATCGGATATTGTTTCGTAATGCATTCCTGTTACGCAGACGACCAAGTCATCTGCAAAGCCCTGAACGTCAAAACCATTGCGCTTCAAAAGGTGAAGAAGTTCGTCTATGACAAGGGTTCAAAGTAGAGGAGAAAGTACACCTCCTTGAGGGCATTATCTTGTGGCCACGATTGAGCCAGCGAGTAATCATTGGGCATACGTTTTTTCTAATCATGGCTTCCTCAATGGCCTGATCCATCGTATTATCGAAAGAGCCTGATATATCGATAAAATTGAAAAGATTATGACATAAGTAATGAAAAACTTGCGCTCCTCGTTTTTCGAAGTTAACTTTTAAAACTTAGTTACGGGCTTTGGAAGTTCGAAGTTTGACCCTTGTGGTATTAACTTTCTATCTCTAACTGTTCAATTGAACCTACTCTTCTAACCCCTCTGTCTCTCTGGTCCAACCCTTTTGAAACTGCATGTTTCCTTGGACTCCCGTTAGAAGAGCTTGATGAAGATCTTCGGAATGATCATACACTCTAGGCAAGGCGAAGCATTCTTAACAACAACAACAACCCCTCGAAGATTTGGTTTTCTAAATGTTTCGTTTAAAAAATTGAAATGTGGGCGTGGCCTCGCTTTTTTAGTTTGAAATAAAAAAATTTAGTTGCATAAAAATTTGTAGTATATAGTTTATTCGTTCAGTAAATTGAGTCGTTGACTTAAGACCATTTAGTGGTCATTACGGAACTTTTTTTGGGTATAATTTAAGAATGGCACCCAACATTTCGAGATCTTTTTGTACTTTTGCGAGATCATTTCGGAACTTTTTGGGTATATTTTTTGAACTTTTTCGGGACTGTTTTCGGACTAGTTTCGGGAGCATTAAGAATTTTTTTAAGACCCTTTCGACATTTTTTTGGGGTTATTTCGGAACTTTTTGGCATTATTTCGGGACCATTTAGGATTTTTTTTTTTGGATATTGTTTGTACTTTTTTGGGATTTAGGGATCATTTCGAAGCTTTTAGTTGATATTTTTTCACTCTTTCGGGATCATTTCGGATTTTTTGTGTCATTTCGGAACTTTTTGTGTATAATTTCTGAACTTTAACGCGATTTTTGGGATTTTTTTTTGGGATTATTTCGGGACCGTTTAGGAACTTTTTTCGTCACTTTCTTGTACTTTTTCGGGATTTAGGGATCATTTCGAAACTTTAACCAGATGTTTTTTTTTACTCTTTCGGGTTTTTTGGGCGCCATTTTAGAACTTTTTCGAGTGCTTCGGAATCATTTTGAATTGTTTTTGTGATAATTTCGGGACTTTTTCAGGATTGTTTCGGAATCATTTCCGCACTTTCTCGGATTTTTCTTTTTAAATAAAAGCCAGAAAATTTCACGATGGTGTTTTCGGTCCAAAAAAAAAATGTATATTTGAGCCTGGAAATCCAAAAAACAGTTTAGCATCAAAATTTTGAAAATACTAAATGTGAGCAGAAGCGACCCAGTTTTTTAAGTCGCTAATTTCACTCTCGTCTCGGATTGAACAGGATTATACTGAATGAAGGGCTCTTGATCGGGTAACGACCGAATCGTTCCGATATGTAGATCCGGATGTTGTGAGATGATACTGACGATTGTGGGGTTCCAGAAGAAATAAGTATTTTTGAAGCCTAAGCAAATCATATAAGCTTCGCCGAAAAAAATCACAAACGAAGGACCAAGTGCATTAGGATTTGACATCAAGTGGTGTTGTTTGAATTGGCGCCAGTTATCAAAGAAATTAAGTAAGTCTCCAATATATAAACTACAACTTGAATTACTGCGATATTTATGTTAATGTTTTATTGTATTATTTTTCTTATAGGTAGCTTAATGTGTATAATATATATATATTTAATAAAAAATCAGTACAGTTGTATTATTGACAAAGATTATATGTGAGCAGCGCTTATTTTATACTACTTATACTAAACAGAACAAATACGTACGTTCACATCACAATATAGTATGTTGCACAAAACAAGAAAACAAACGCGCCGATTATGCAGGAGTCGAATCTTCAAATACGACCACGAAGCGAATGGAGAGTGAATATTGAGCATTTGCTCAGGGAAAAACGAAATAACTAGTTTTTACTAAAAAATTCGAGTCTGAGCAAGTGCTCGCTTTTTATGCATGAGGCCGCATCTTTTTTATGTGACGACTCGATTCCAGTATTTCCAATAATATTAGATTTTCTGTGTTTAGTTGATTTCTAAGTCATACTTAGAGTTAACTTTACGGGCCGCTTGCATAAAAGCCGATAACGACTAATCGGCCGGTTACCGGAGTTTAATTGACGTATTTGTTTGCTTTTATGCAATCGGCCCTAAATGTAACTTTTGTGACGTAATCGATATAAATTTTTAGTTATCTCATTTAAAAGTGTTTTTAACAAAGAATTTTGAATTTTCTCTCTTACAAATAAAAATATAAGGATATTCGCGTGCTAACTATATAAACCAAGTAAATAATTTCATTTTTCATATAAGTTCACGAGCTTTATAAGCTTTACGAGATTTGTATAAAAAGTTTACATTAATTTCCCTAACAAAACATGTTTTAATAAATTTTACATAACAACAAAATCGCTTAAATTTCGCTCCGGCTGTACCATACTAGCCGGCATAAGCTTTACAATTTGATTGAAAAGAAAAGCGCGTCGTCTACGTAACTCTTGCAGATGATCATCATGTGCGCGTTTACTGCTATTGCGTCTATTTTGTGACACTGAACCAACGCTAGACATTGCGCTATCACATGATTCTATTGAAAGATCTTCTGTGATATTAAAAAAAAAAAAGCAAAAATTTTAATAAAGCACAATTTGGGAACTAGTGATTAATTTCTTAATAAAGTACCTTCGTCGTCTTGTCGCTTGTCATTTGTTTCTGCTTTTTTATTCGCTTCTGGTTGGTCCACTTGTACGCTGCTATCCATTTTCAGTGTCTTGCCTAAAGGTGGTGTGGCCAATGGCGAACGACCCACTGCACTGCTACAATCGTCTGTACGAAACAGCAAGGAAGCTAATTTGTGAAACTGTTCAAAAGAATATGATATTCGTGAGCATTGATTTTGTTGTAATCTTAATTATATACATATATATATTTTTTTTTTTACATTATTAAGTTGTTCTGGATTCGAGTGATCAATCACTTCTGCAACATGATTACGCAAAAAATACATAGCATTTAATGGATCGACGCGTACCATTTCTTCATAATGCAATTTACGCACAAGATAACGGCAATGCATCAATATTTCACACCTTTTTGGCCTAGAATGAGAATCAAAAAGGGTTGTTGTTAAAAATTTAAGGAACGATGTTCATTTTAATAATTAAAATACTGTAAAACTTCAAACCTTAATATTACTAAACTATTTTTTTGAACGAAATTTTCTACAAAATTATTTACTACTACATTAACAAAAAAATCTCTGGCATTTCAAATGAGATATAAGAAAGAAAAAAATTTGTTGGTCAAAATTCATTAATCTTTTTGAAAAACACCCTTGTGAAAATTTAAGGATATCTTTAGATACAAACATACCTCGTTGGTAAAACAAAAAATTTAGTCCCAAATTTAATGGCGAACTTGAAGTTCTACGACTTTGAAAAAATGTTCCAGTATTGAACATTTAAAAAGATGTTTTTTTTTTAATATTTCTGTTTGAAAAAAAAAAAGAAATGTGTCCCAAATTTGATAGCGAACTTGATTCTGAAAAAATTTCCAATATTGTTAATTTCAAAAACTGTTTTTTTTTTTATTAAAATATTTAAATTTAAAAATAAACAAAAAAATTTTCCAAAGTTTTACGACTCTGAGAAAATCTCCAATATTAGACATTTAAAAAAAAAATTTTTTTTTAAAATATTTTTGCTTAAAAAAAAAGCTAAGTCCCAAATTAAATGGCGAACTTTTAAAGTTTTACCATTCTGCAAAATTTTAAAACAATACTGCGCATTTTAAAGATTTTTTGTAAAAATTAAAAAAAAAAATTTAGCCCCAAATTCAATGGCGAACTTGAAGTATTAAGATTCCGAAAAAGTTGAAAGTTTTCCAAAATTGGGAATCAAAACAATTTTTTTTGTTTAAATAGAAAAGAAGTGAGTCCCAAACTTAAGAACTTAAAGTTTTACGATTCTGAAAAACTTGAAAAATTTTCTTATTGGAGTCAAAATAATTGGACATTAAAATTTTTTTGTTTAAAACTTAAAAAAATGTTGAATCCCAGCGAACTTTAAGTTTTACGATTATGTAATTTTTTGTTTATGTATCTAGAAAAAACAAAACCGGCAGGTTCTAAATTTCTATGTAATTTGACAAAATTTTTACAAATTTGATTCGGAAGTAGATTTCACATCAATTTTAAATTTGCACAACTTTTGAAAAAAAAAAAAATTCCAAAATTCATTTAAATCTTAAGGGCGACCAGCCATTTGACTTTTTGACATGGAATGGCCCTATTAAGGTGTAGTAGTTTTACAGTATTCTCTGGCCATTCTGAAAAATATTCAGCCCAATTATAAAAAAACATCCCGTGCGGATTTTTCCCTCTCCCATTTCCCCTATTAAGAAAATTTTTGAAACTTTTTAACGTTTGAACAAAACTAAAAGTTTGCAATAAAGTGTCATTTGCCAAAACAGCTTATTTCCGCTATTGGAAATTTGTCTTCCTCATTATTCTTCTCCCTAGAGAAAATAAAGAAATTTTAACGCGTGATAAAAATCTGAGGCGAAAAAATTCCGCGAGAATATTTAGAATTGGGATGAAAATCAATATAACTCTCAAAATAAAATATAATTTTTTTGGCTCAGTATAAAGTCAATATACAAATGCATCATACTTTTCTAACTCAAGCGTCCAAAAATCATCCAAGCGCATTTGAGGTATCGCCGACTTTCCTGGATTGCCCCCAAAAAGATAATGTTTCTGGAAATTACATATGATTAGTTATTAATATTATATATTCTAAATACCTACAACCTATTTCGACGGCTGGTGGAATCTGGCGCTATTTCAGAATATTTTTCACCATACTTCAGAGTACGTTTAAAAAACGTTCGTATTTCTGAATTTTATTAAAAACCGCCTAATTAAGATTTTTTTTAACAACGCTGTCTGAGAATATCATTTAAAACCGCACTATCTCAGAATGGACCAAATATTTAAAGAACTTCTTCGATAGGGAGTTTTTGAAAATTAATTTTGGAATAGCCGACCTCCAACTCTGCCGTCGATTTGAAATTGAACAAATTAAAAAAAAATTATGCATACCTTTGTCACGTCATCATATACCAGTTGATGTGCGTAACGTGGGCACGGCTCAAGTGTATCACTACTCTTCAAAGAAATATTAGCAGCATCAGTATTATGACGGCATGTATAAATACGCGACCAATTAAACGATTTCAACGAATATACCCAAAAAGAATTTGACGCATCAATATGTTGTATGTCACGACGATCTTTAAGTTTACTCAAACTGGAGAAAATATAAATTTCATCACGATCGCAATCAATTGTAGCGCGCAGCGTATAACCTGGTGATGGTTCATTTTTCGTATCGACACCGTGGGCACAAATGCTGCTACCACCAGCACCGCCGCATAAATTATTGTATCTATTAAGCACCGATATGGCTTGAGTATCTACATCATAAGTGATGAAATCGTCAATGTCTTCTTTACCACGCTGACCGCCATAAATATATAATTTGCGATTTTTCTAGAGAATAAACCAAAATATATATGATCGAAATTTAAATAAAAAAAAAAAAAAAAAAAAAAAAAAACCTTTACTCGTTCTTACCGTGTGAAATACCATACAATGTGTGAAGCGTGATTTTATCGATAGTACATCTGGATATGCAGCACTCGGATGATGACAATCAACAAGTATTTGTGACCAAGTATTAGTAGCAATGTGATAAGAGAATAGCCCAGAGTATTCTGGCTCATTTGTTGTGGCATTCGAAACACTGCGCGGTGTCAATATTTTTCCACCAAATACATAAATGGTGCGTTTATCGCTATCAATACACATTTGATGATCGTAGACCAGATGCGGTCCACCTACTTGGCTGGTGTCATCACAAATTTGTAACCAAGTGCGTGCGCGTGTATCGTAAAGGAAGAAATCACTCTAATGATATACATATATAAATAATGCAAGTTGATTAAGTAGAATTCCTAGTTTTAAATATACATACATACTTTAATATAATCGGTGGTACGTATAGAATTATCCAAATAACGGCCTAACATAAAAATATTTTCACTTATACCATCAAAGACCATTTTGTGGCATGAACGTGGCGTCGGACCATTAAATAGTTCAGTTTGTTCGAAAAGTAGCGACCAGCTATTGTTGCTTATATCAAATACCCACAAATCGCTGAGATCGCGATAGCCATCCCAACCACCATAGAGGTAGACTAAGCTCTTTTTTGTATCGACAACTAATTGGTGACCACCACGATTTCCTGCAGTTAAATAAGTTTAAATTTGTTTGTTCATTTTTATATAGATCATTGATTATAACGCACCTGGTTGCATGCTGCTCTCTGTATGTTGTATACCCCATGTATGTTTATAATCTTGCCGCGTTAGATACAAATCCATTAAGCCCTCATTTACACACTCGGCTATCAGTTTTTCAGCTTTTTCGTAATCGCCACTTACAACAAGACATGCGTGCAACTCACTTATGAGCGTGTGCTCGAGCTGTACTTGTGTTTGATCTTGTAATGCTTTGAAAGCCGCATCATAGCCTTGTTGACGAAAATGTTTAAGACATAACTTAACTATTTCCACTTCGCGTAGCTATATGGGAGAATCGAAGTTTTAAGGGGTTTCAGTAAATTTTATTAGCCCAATTCTAAATTCGACTAAACCAACTTTTTTAAAGAGATTGATTTCCCCGTTTTTCGAAGTTAGCATCCACAACTTAGTTATATGCGTGTAGCCAGTACACGTGAAAGAAGTTAGCTTCTTAAATTCAGAAATAACGAAATATGATTAAGGTGTATTCGAGAATGGTTTAGATTCACAATCCCTTACTTCCGGGAAAAGGGACCAGGGAACCAATCAATTGGAAAATATCTTATGCCTAAATTGACAGGGGCCAATACAAATAAGATATAGAGGAAGAGGAGCGTGGTAGAAGGAAAGAGGGTATATATAAAAAAGTGAGATAGGTGGCAACCCTGTAAACCGCCGTAAGTGACAACACCCATATACATAATCTTAGAATGAACAAAGTTTTCTAAATGCCTAATTTTATCCAAATCGGTCAAGCAGTTCCCGAGATATACGAAAAAAAAAAAAATTTGCGTTAGCTGGCAATCCTAAGTGGCAACACTACTTGAAAGCATCTTATTTGGAATACGGCCGAAAATACATTTCAATTGATACCCATATTGGAATATCTATATAAATATTTTAAAAAAAAAATAGGTGGCAACCCTGGTAACCGCCTCAAGTGGCAACACCAATATATATAATCTAAAAATGAATAAAATTGTCTATATGCCAAATTTTATCCAAATCGGTCAAGCAGTTCCCGAGATATACGAACATATTAATAAATTGCGGTTATGTGGCAACCGTCAGTGGAAATCCTGCTTTAAATTATCTTATTTGGAATACGGTCGAAAATAACTTTCTTTTGATACCCATATTGGCATATCTAGCTCTATATTTAAAAAGAATTGGGATAGGTGGCAACCCTGTAAACCGCCCTAAGTGGCAACACCCATGTATATAATCTTAAAATGAATCAAATTGTCTATATGCCAAATTTTGCCCAAATCGGTCAAGCAGTTCCCGAGATATTCGAAAAAATTAATAATTAGCGGATATGTGGCAACCCTAAGTGGAAATCCTGCTTTAAATTATCTTATTTGGAATACGGTCGAAAATAACTTTTGATACCCATATTGGCATATCTAGCTCCATATTTTAAAAAAAATGGGATAGGTGGCAACCCTGTAAACCGTCATAAGTGGCAACACCCCGAATTCTGCCCGGCCTAACTATTACAATTTGTGCAATGTTAGCTAGATCCTAGAATTTCACCTCCTATTTGATTTGCACAGCTAAACATCGTGGTGATAATCGCCTACGCCTGAAAGTCGGCTACAATTTCTATTTCCGTTGCATCATCAGCCATTTTCTCAAATTTTACTCTCAATCAAAACTTCATACCGCCGCCTAAGAAGTTAACTTCAATGACTTCAAAAAGCAATGTTTTTGGTCGTTAAAATTAATTCTGTGAAAGTTTTTTTAGATTTACACCATTATTCGATTTTTTTCATTTCAACAAATGATTAAGCTTTCAGCAACTTTTTGTTTGATCGATCTAGCTTAATTACTGCTGAACATTTTTATGTTGAGAGTTTTTTTTTTTTCAAAACTATCGTACGTATTTAATTTCTTTTACCATGTTGTAGTTTTTCAAGCTTTCGCTAGTATACATTGGATCATCCTGACCATGTAATTCGATATACCATATGCTAAAGTTAAATGTTGGACCCCATGAAAGTAGTGGCACAATTTTCATAAACAAAATAGGTAACTCCTCCGAACCGTCTTCAGTCTTGCAACGCAAATTGAATACTTCTGGTATATTATCATTTCGTAGCCCTCTAAACGAATATTTTATAGATTATAATTATTTACTTTCAATTTTAATCTACATATACGAACAGCTTACCCTTCTAGTAGTAGCACCATACGATCTTCATCAAGTCCACCAAAAATTCGAAACTTTTTTATATTACAGACATGAGATTTTTCAAATTTACCAAATTTCATTCTTTTAACAATTGCAGGACGTTTCAGTTTCAGTGTAAGATACTGCGGTGGATTGTTGGTGTGCGCTGACCACCGTGAGGACTGGTCACTCGGACAATCGACGAGTATATTTCTAGAAAAAAAGATGGAATTTAATTGTTTAAAGTTAAAGTACAAATAAGGCAGAAAAAATTGTATAACTGTTCCCAAACCAATCGGTATCGGATCATAGATGGTTAGGTTACTCTAAGGCCAAACTGCCGCTAGAAACAACTACTTTCGTATAGAGTCCTTTCGGTTATATGACGGTATTTTCGGTCTCCTTTAACGCACTTTTTAGGAATCCGAAAGGAAAAAACAATTTTTTCCCACGCATAGAAGCCTTTGGGAGCCTTTCTAGGAGGGTGAGCGCACCGCACAGGCGAGTTCTTATGGATCACCTTAGGCACTTCTGGTTAGCTGGATTTAAAATGAAATTATCAAAAGCACATCATTTAATATATAATCGCTGGTACAGCCCAGTACATATTGAGTAAAGGGATTTATTCTAAATCAATTTGTTTGTAAAAAAGTAAAGAGTATATTGATCGTTTTGTAGCATCGCCGACGATATTCCTACAAGACAGCTTATAGTGCTGTTAGCCACGAGGACGTAAGGACGCTCAACGTACGTAGAACGCAGCAAATTAAAACACATTTGGTTTCTCCGCTACGTTCAATGTGCACGTATATGTATGTACGTCGGTGAGTAAGCACTTGCATAGCGCTCTCATATGACATGTCGTGCCAGTCGACACGTTCGACGTTCTTGCCTGAGTAACTCGGCTTTTACCATCATATGAGCCTTCAGCTGAACGGCTATCAGGGCTTTGGAGGAAATTACCATAAGACTTATGAAAATGCAATGCAATATGAAAAATGGGATGCATAAACTATGTGCATAACACCAATTGGACGAAGTTACAAGTCTGCCAAAATACCGCTATCAGAAATGCTACGGGATGTCTCCTCATGTCTCCCGAGTATCACCTCCATCAAGAGGCAAACCTGCTCAATGTAAAAGAGCACGCGGAAATGCTTAGCAGGCAATTCCTTCTGAACTGCCACAAGCCAGCACATCCAAACCGTCATCTTTTGGACACAGATCCGCCCCCGAGAGACATAAAGAAACATCTCCGTAAGCATTATGATGAGATCCGGCATCATATTACCTAGCCGTTTGATCTGCGGAATCATAAGCGGGCTCTAACCGAGAGCCACACCGAGTCGGTAGACACTTTTGTCGGATCTCTACCTGTGAATCCCGTTCTGAACAGTCCTCCACCGGATATTGCTGAAGAAGAACGCACCTTACCAAGGGAGACAAGAGTCACCTTGGCACAGCTTAGGTCTGGATATAGTGTAAGGTTAAACTCCTACTTATACAGACTTAATCATACAATCTCAAACAAATGCACTGCATGTGGTAGGACCCCCCATGATACTCTACATCTCTTCAATTGTTCATCTGAACCTACTCTTCTAACCTCTCTATCCCTCTGGACAAACCCTGTTGAAACTGCACGTTTCCTTGGACTCCCCTTAGAAGAGCTTGATGAAGATCTTCGGAATGATCATACACTCTAGGCAGGGCAATGCATTGTTAACAACAACAACAACAAAAATCGGGTGCCTAAATCAGGTCAGGCAACGAACCCAGGGAGTCCCGATCCCGAATTAACGGCATCCCGTCCATTTTGTTGTCACGAAATTCCGGGATTATATTTCGGGATTCCGAAATTTGTATAGAAAAAAAGCCTCGACTCTGCTAAAACGCGTCCAAAAATAGCGGTAGAGGTATCAAAATTAGTATCAATAATCCGAAAGCGGAAATTAAAATTTTGGTTTCTGTCAGGCCCGTGCGCAGGGGGTGGTTTTGGGGGTTCAAGCCCCCCTATTGGCTCTCAACGACTGATTTTTTTCATAAAAACTGTCAAAAGTCACAACCTTCGGAGCATCCAAAAGTTCAAAACCCCCCCTATAGCAAATTCCTGCGCACGGGCCTGGTTTCTGTTAAAAGGTTTTGTCAAAAAAACAATAATATTAACGAGTCCGATCCAATAATCGTTTTCGGATTATGCATATGTCAAAATGCGTTTTTGATACCTCTCCCGACCTTTTTGGACGGTATATGAGATAGTCCCGAGAAATCACGGAACCCCGAGATGGTCAAAGGCTTCGGGGTTCGATGTTTTAATTAGGGATGTAACCTACGAATAAAACCATTTTCAATTTCATTGCTATCATTTTATCAACAAGTGTATATACGTTAGCAACGGTCATAATGCGCCTTTCCTTGCTCTATTTCTTTTTCCCATCGAGGAATTTATCAACTTTGTACCGCAAACAGCAAAAATAAACAAAATGAATAAACGTCTAATGCAATTTGCGCCAGGTAGGTAGGGAAGCGGGAAGTGCCACAGTTATGCAAATATTTTTTCTACAAATTATGAAAATAATAGTTTTTGCTTACTCAGGGAAATAGTTGGTGGAAAAACTGGAGTAACGGTGAATCTCATAGGATAGCTTTTCGACGTCGGCAAGGTACGCCACAGACCCGCTGCTGTGCTTGGTGTCTTCAGGCTTCATTCTATCACTCGGTGGCGACTCGGATATTATAGAAATACTAGTATCAACGGCGGCAGTCGGTGACATGGAATCCATTGTTGAGAAATATCCGAAATATACCTTTTCCTCGGCAGTTATTAAGGTGGCTGGCTATCGTATAATTACTAGTTGTAGACGTTCCGCTTGTGTTATATTTATTTTAAAGAAAGTTGCAGGTTTTATATATGTAGGTATACGTTTAAAAAAGCTATATATTCCCTTGATTAAGAACAATGCAAAATTCAGCAAAATTATTGTATTCCAACGTGTTGTTTGTTGTTTGGTAATTTTCGCACTTTTTCTTTTGATTTTTACTTTTATCGTCATTCGCTGAACAGGGTGAGGCGAATTCGCTCGATTCGATGACTCCAAGGCGAATTCATACAGGTGGGTTCGAGCGAATTTAGATCTGCACGCAAACACTCCTTATAACTGGATATGTCAGACAAAGCAACAACATAAGCAATTTGACAGCTGCGAATCTATTTTCAAGGAAGAAGACGAACCCATATGGTGGGAGAATTCCACCTGTAATGAATTCGCTAAACTCCAAATGGACATATTTCTATTCTCGCTGTTTTTTTATAAAAATTATTTTTTTTTTTACTTTTAATTTGCAAATTACAATAATTTTTATTTAATTACTAAAACGGGCTATTCACCTGCCAAGAAATGTCAAGCTCCATATAAAAAAACGCTCAAGAAATGGTCAAGAACTGTTTTCACACGTCAAATTTTCTTGAGCCAATACTCAGCTCATAAGAAAAAATACTACAATTTTTGATGGTTGGCAACGCCGGTTTACCTCAAGAAATAAATATCATCATCATCATTTATTGGCGCTTAACCGCCTAAGCGATTTTGGCCGTTGCATATCAAAGCACGCCAGTCATTCCTTTTTAGCGATAACTGACGCCAATTGGAAACCCCAAGGGAGTTCAAGTCATCCTCCACCTGTTGTTTCCATCTCAGTCGAGGCCTCCCCCTTCCTCTGCTGCCGAATTCAGGCGACGATAGGAAAACCTTCTGTGCTGGAGCTTCTTTGTCCATTCGCATAACATGGCCCAGCCAGCGGAGTCTTTGGGCTTTAATTCGCTGGACTATGGTCAGATCTGCGTAGAGCTCGTACAGCTCATCGTTAAGTTTCCTTCGATACTCGCCGTTGGCATCACGGGAAGGACCATAAATCTTCCGGAGAACTTTTCTCTCAAATACTCCAAGGGCCATCTCATCTTCTCTTGACATTGTCCATGAATCTGAGCCATACATCAGGACAGGTATGATGAGAGACTTATAGAGCGTGATCTTTGTTCTTCGAGAGAGGACTTTACTTCTCAATTGCCTACTCAGTCCAAAGTAGCACTTGTTGGCAAGAGTGATTCTCCGCTGGATTTCTAGACTGATATTATTTTCGGTGTTGATACTGGTTCCCAAATAGACGAAGTCCCTCACAGTTTCAAATTTGTAACTATCAACAGTGACATGGCTGCCAAGGCGCAGGTGCGCCGATTCTTTCTTTGATGACAGCAAATACTTCGTCTTGTCCTCGTTCACGGCAAGACCCACTTTTTTCGCTTCCTTATCCAGTCCAGAGAAGGCAGCGCTTACGGCGCGGTTGTTAAGGCCAATGATATCAATATCATCGGCATACGCCAGCAATTGCACGCTCTTGTAAAAGATTGTACCATTGCGGTTTAGCTCTGCTGCTCGAATTATCTTCTCCAGCATCAGATTGAAGAAATCGCACGAAAGGGAGTCGCCCTGTCTGAAGCCTCGTTTGGTTTCAAATGGCTCAGAGAGGTCCTTCCCGATTCTGACGGAGCTGTTGGTATTGCTCAACGTCATTTGGCAAAGCCGTATAAGCTTTGCAGGGAAGTCAAATTCAGACATGGCGGCATACAGGCAACTCCTTTTTGCGCTGTCAAAAGCGGCTTTGAAATCGACAAAGAGATGGTGTGTGTCGATTCTTTTATCATGGGTCTTCTCCAGGATTTGGCGTATCGTGAAAACCTGGTCGATGGTAGACTTACCAGGTCTAAAGCCACACTGATAAGGTCCAATCAGTTTGTCTACGATGGGCTTCAGCCTTTCACACAACACGCTAGAAAGAACCTTATATGCAATATTAAGAAGACTAATTCCGCGGTAGTTGGTGCGGTTAGCGGGATCGCCTTTCTTGTGGATTGGGCAAAGCACACTTAAATTCCAATCCGGAGGCATGCATTCGTCTGACCATATTCTGCATAAGAGCTGATGCATGCTTTTTACCAGCTCTTCGCCTCCGTGTTTGAACAGCTCGGCGGGTAGTCCGTCTTTTCCAGGCGCTTTGTTGTTTTTGAGCCGGGATATAGCTATCCTCACTTCATCATAGTCAGGTGGTGGGACGACTTTTCCATCGTCAGGGATTGGGGTATCGGGTTCGACGTCTCCCTCGCAATTTAGCAGTGAGGAGAAGTGCTCCCTCCATAATTTAAGTACACTTTGTACGTCGGTTACCAGGTCGCCATTATTGTCCTTACAGGAGCTTGCCCCGGTCTTAAAACCTTCCGTCATCCGCCGGATCTTTTCATAGAATTTTCGGGCATCACTCCTGCCAGCCAGCATCTCAAGCTCCTCACACTCACGCCTTTCGGCCTCACTTTTCTTTTTTCGGAAAAGGCGTCTCTCTTCCTTCTTTGCCTCACGATATTGTTGCCATACACTGCGGGTTGCGCCCGTTCGCAACGTCTCCTTGTAGGCAGCGTCCTTTTTTTTCGAGGCAGTTTTGCATTCCTCATCGTACCAGTTGTTCTTGCGGGCTCGCTGGAACCCTATAGTGGCCTCAGCGGCGGTACGCAATGAGTGAGAGATATGCTTCCATTGCTCGGTTACATCGTTAGGTCGAGGATTGCCCTCTGCTAGCAGGTGTGAGAGTCGAGTTGTGAAATTATCAGCTGTCTGTGTCATGCGCAGCTTCTCGACGTCAAACTTTCCTTCCGTTACTGTGCGCACTTTCTTCGTTGCACAGAGGCGTGTGCGTATCTTGGCTGCGACAAGATAATGGTCAGAGTCAATATTGGGACCACGCAGTGTACGCACGTCCAGAACGGTGGAGCTATGTCTGCCGTCAATCAAGACATGATCAATCTGGTTTCTAGTTCTTTGATCAGGGGACAGCCATGTGGCTTGGTGTATTCGCTTATGCTGGAACCTGGTACTACTGATGACCATATTGCGAGCAGCGGCGAAGTCAATCAACCTAGTGCCGTTGGGGGATGTTATATCGTGGAGACTGAATTTTCCAACTGTGGGACCAAAGACTCCTTCCTTGCCCACCTTGGCATTAAAGTCGCCGAGCACGATTTTGATATCATGCTGTGGGCAGCGATCATAAGTCTGTTCAAGTTTATCGTAGAAGGAGTCCTTCTCTGCGTCGTCCGTCTCCTCAGTCGGCGCATAGGCGCAGATAAATGTTATGTTGAAAAACCTCGCCTTGATGCGGATCGCAGCGAGACGCTCGTTCACAGGAGTGAACGCTAATACTTGGCGGCGAAGTCTCTTTCCCACCACGAATCCTACACCACGCGCTTTGCCGCGTGTCTGGCCACTGTAGTATACGTCGAAATAAATATGCTCGTATATATTTCTTGAGGTAAACGTGCAGATCCACAGCAAAGGTGAGTACATATTGCGCTACACATGTTTTATACATTTTTATAAGAGTAATTTGCAAAAAAATGGAAATTTTGGTAAACGTCAAAATTTCTTGACCAGGCATAAGAAATATATGCTCATTTTTTTCTTGAGGCATTTCTTGGCAGGTGGGTAGCGCGCTTAATGGAAAAATTACAAAAATTAAAAATTTAAGAAAAAGCTACAAAAAAATTTGGAAAACTAGGGGAAAACATAAAAAAGAGATAACAAAAAATGATTTGAAAAATGAAATGAAAAAATGATAAGAAAAAAACAAAAAAGTATTTCTTTTTAAATATAAAAAAAAACAGTATTAAAACCGTTCAGAAAAAAAACGGTATGAAATACGCAAGATTGAGGACAATAAAAGAATTTCTATTGCTTTAAATATTTAATAATAATTATAAAAAAATGATCGATCATTTTTATTAGACTAAAGGGTCAGTTACATAAAGCTTTATTTTGACTTTACTTCGAACTTTGACTTTGACAGAAAAGTTCGGTATACGTATTTAAACGAAGCATGGCAAATTGGAGACCTCAAAGTTAAAGCAAGGTTAAAATTTGGCAAACTCTCAAATTTTGCTTGCTTTGACAATCAGATGTTGATGACTTTGCTTTAATTAAAGAATAAAAAGTTGGAGGAAATAATAATTAATTAATTTTTTCTCTATTAAATTAATAAATTAACCAAAACAGTCTGAATGCAAAGAAATAAATAACGAAAACAATTGTATAAAAGAGAAGCGTCATGGCGTTTCTTTGTAGCATACCTCTGAAGTTGGACGCAAAGTTTTGAGGTAGCAAATGTCAGGCGAGGTTAACAAAGCTTTATGTATTCGACCCTTTAAGGTGATCGCCCAATACACAATTGCTTTGCTGGCTTTGCCTCGAGAAATGTCAAAATTCTTTTGAACTCTACTGAAATGTATGAAATTTGGCCCAGTGGCAGCTTTACTTTGCTTGCTTGAAACGCTTCAAAGCGTCGATTAGCCCAAATCTCTATTTGACAGCGCTTTACACGCTTCGCTGTTTGCCTTGTTGTTGTCTTGTTTGTCTCATCCTGTATTTTTGACAACTTTTGTAGCTTCTATTGGGCCATAGAAGCTTTAAAAGGAAAACAAGGTAAGCCTAGGTAAGTAAGGCAAGCAAAGCAAGCTTACATTGGGTCATCAGCTTTATGCGTAAATATTTTTAAGTATTTTAGTGAGCTCAAGGCCTTCGAAAAATAAAACACAATTGGGCAATTCACAATCGGTGTTGTATTCGTCTATCGTTGTATGTTTCGATGGTTTCCAATATAAATTTTTTGTAAAATTGACAAATAGCACGAAATACTAGAGGTTGTGAATTGCGTAATTATTATTTTACATATATTACAATATTATTGAAAAATATATATTAAATACAATCCATTATATTGTGTTTTATTTTTCAAAGGCCTTGATCTCATTTAAATACTTAAAAATATTATAAAAAAAAAAATAAAAAAAAAAATTGGAAAGAATGGAAAAAAATTATTGAAAAAACTCCGGAAATCATAAAAAAAAATTAAAAAAAAAAACATCCCGATTCTTTTGGAATTTTTTGGCGCCTTTTGATTCCGAAATTTTGTTTTAGCGGGCTACTACACCAATATTCCAGGTTCACATCACGGCGAAAGTGTATTACTGTCATGGAAAGCAACAAATTCATTTACTTCGAAGGTGCCGTTCGGTATCGGAAAAGATTGTAGTCACACATATTTTTCGCAAATAATTCGAAGCAGCACACTACAACTTGGATGAGAATCTGGGGGGCAAAAATCTCTGTAGAGATTGCTGGTGATAAAGCTGATGACCCAATGTACGCTTGCTTTGCTTGCCTAGCTTACCTAGGCTTACCTTGCTTTCCTTTTAAAACTTCTATGACCCAATAGAAGCTACAAAAGTGGTCAAAAATACAGGATCAGACAAACAAGACAAACAGCGAAGCGTGTAAAGCGCTGTCAAATAGAAATTTGGGCTATTCGACGCTTTGAAGCGTTTCAAGCAAGAAAAGTAAGGCTGCCACTGGGCGAACTTTCATACATTTCAGTAGAGTTCAAAAGAATTTTGACATTTCTCGAGGCAAAGCCAGCAAAGCAAGCGTGCATTAACTCATAGGTATACCGAGATTCCGTCGGGAATAATTCGTGAGAGTCGATAAAGAATTCATTGATTTCATCAGAATTTTGTACTAAATTTCGATAAAGTCCCTGGGATAGGGCAAATTCTGACGTTCATATTCACCACGATAACTGTCAGAATTTACCATCGCTCTGTCAACATGTCCTTCTTCAACCAATTGGCACACGGCCTTATTATGTTTTCCCGATGGCTAGCCGTGGTTGGAGGGGTAGATACTAAATGGGGCATATCAATAAAAAAAGGCGATCGCCTTACAAGCCTATTTTCTCACATTTTAGAGGTTTCTCCATATAAATTGCCATCAATTTGAATTATATTTTAATTAATTATCACTTTTATTAATAAACGAATTTTTATTTAAATATTACTGAATAAAGTTGCCATTGCAAGGGTTAAACAAGAAAATTAAATTAAGTCTGGCATCACTCATGTGTGTGTATATCTTCATATCGAGCGAGAAATGTGGAAAATAAATTTGTGAATTTATTAACAGCAAATCTTTTGGATTTTTCAGCAAATTACAGTAAAAAAATTATTCTAAAATATATATCACCTATTTGCAAGAGCTATAAAGCAAGTGTTGAAACGTAGTGTATGAAAAAAATCGTGCTCTGTAACATAAAAAGTTGAAAAATTGCCAAGCAATTGGAAAACGGAACGTAAATAGGTGAATGTGAAAAGCAGGAAATTACCAACAACCCAGTTAGCAGAAGCAAAAATACACAACCTTCCAATTGGAAACATCTGGGCACAGTAGATTCTGTTATTTTCTTCGCGTGCAACAGTATACAACAGCTAAGAAATGGTAAGTTATTATATTTTTCGTTTATATATCATTATTAATATTGCATTTATGAATTTTTATTGGATATTGTATAACGGATTTCACGGTCTCTTCGCGGAGGCCAAGTAGTAGAAATCACAGCAACACAGCCACCTGCAGAGCGCAAGTACAAACATAAACACACGCACATGTGGATACAGTTGTGTGCCTAAAAATAGCAACATGCTGAATCCCCATCCCTATTCCCTTCATCAGGTTGTGAAAGGCGGGTTCCGGGTGCTGTAATGCATGTCTAGCAGGGTTTAATTTGAAGAAAGTGCCTTGTGTCCTATTGTGGCCGGATTATGATATTTTAAAATATGAATGAAAAAATCGGGCCAGTGGATCAGCTGTTTAGCTTTTACCAAATTTCGAGTTAGAATTTTATATACCTATATATGTAGATATAGAAGAAGAGATATGGACTATGAAGTATTTCTTTCGTAAGGACGGAGCCACGCCCCCTTTTTCGTTATCCCCAGTATCTTTGGAGGTGGTAGGGATCGATCACCAAATTTTAGTGGTCTACCCTAAATAAATCCAGAGATATGGACTATGAAATATTTCCTTCGTATGGGAGGAACCACGCCCCCTATATATATCAATGATTTAGCCTGTGACTATCCCTGGAAGATATCCAGTGCATGTGTAAAATTTGGTTACGATCGGCTTTTTCATTTAGGAGCCAAGTGTGCCCATAGGTACATAGGTACATATATAATTTTAATTATATATATAGAAGAAGATAAATATGTAGATACATATGTATTATTGAAGTTTTTTTCATATGATTGTGTAAAAACGTTCTCCCAGCCTTTTCAGTTCCGAAATTAAGCCGCCTCTTCACTTATTTAACGTGGAAACATCGAAGAAATACTTTTATGACTCTTATCAAATTGCCAAACCAATGCCTTTATTTGATTTACGATAAGTCGTCATAATCAGGGATATACCGCCCACTACTTGGCCAAATACGCCCAGGTACTAGCCAATCGTACCCACGGCGTTGAAAAAAATTAGAGAAGCTTAATTATTCCCATTAAATTGATCCGGCCTCCCACTAAACAATTACGTTACGTTGTGTCTAAAGATTTCCTCGAGATCATAACCACAACCGATTTTTTCGAAGTTTTTAATTTGTATGCAAGAATAACGCGACTTCGTTACGAATTTTTCATCCTAGGTTTTCTCTCCAGAGGGTAGTTTTCTCAAAGATCGACAGTAGTAACTTACTATACCCCAATTTTTTGCCCTATGGAACATCTGTATGCTGCAAAATATAGAAACCAAAATTAAATTATGGTTCCTTGACCCCAGAAAAATTGTAAAATTATTTAAAAAAAAATTGTTTTTACAACTACCGATCTCTTTACAAATCACCCTTTGGAGAGAAAATCTTGGGTCACCCAAAAAATCTGACTACAGATTCGGATTAAGCACGCCAAAAGACCTTCATAAACCGTTGAGAAACCCGGTGGGATTTTCAAAAACTAAAAATTTTTTGTACCGTGTAATTTGTATTTTGAGTAAGCTGAAAAAAAAAAATTAAAAAATTTATCAAATTAGGGGTCTTCACTTTTTTTTTTTAACAAACCCACTAATGTCAACATTGCAAAATTTTGTTTCAAAATTTTTTCATTCAACATCAAAATAAGAGTAGCAATTTCTTGTTTTATTTTTTACACTCGTGGGGTTATTGCCTTAAACAATTGCCCAATTTCATGTAAATTTTGTAATTTCTGACCCCAATTGGATTGCCAAATTGTTAGGGTGTTAACAGTCAATTAAATTTTATAATTAATTTCACCTGCTGATCGAATATTGACTTGTTATCTTGAGTTTCCTGTCAAAAAAAAAGATGTATCTAATTCTAAGAAATACTTAACTTTACCCATTAGTATGACGCTTAGAATTGAATTTTTTCCAATATGTCATTCGCTATATCGTTAATGCCTAAAACAATCATATGGTACCAAGTCTTTTAATCTTTCACTTACAATTTATATAATTTTTAGGGTAATGAAACCTCGCTACCTATGGAGATGTGCTCCAATTGTAAGTATTAAACACTCATTGAAATGTATACTTCGAGTTATGCAACATTACATATTTGTATCTTTAAAACTCATCTTACACTTTTCAATATTACAGTTGATGCCGATGAAATTCGTCGTTTGGGCAAGCGTTTCCGTAAGCTCGATCTGGATAATTCGGGTGCATTGAGTGTGGATGAATTTATGTCACTGCCGGAGTTGCAACAAAATCCGTTAGTTCAACGCGTCATCGATATATTTGATGCTGATGGTAACGGTGAAGTCGATTTCAAAGAGTTCATACAGGGTGTATCACAATTTAGTGTGAAAGGTGATAAATTGTCAAAATTACGTTTCGCCTTTCGCATTTACGATATGGATAATGATGGTTACATTTCGAACGGAGAACTGTTTCAGGTAGGCGCATGCACCTTTTGGTTTGTATTTCGTTTGTTTTAACTTTTTTTGTTGCTATTTTAGGTTTTAAAAATGATGGTAGGCAATAATCTGAAAGACACACAACTCCAGCAAATAGTGGATAAGACTATTTGCTTCGCTGACAAGGATGAGGATGGTAAAATCTCTTTTGATGAGTTTTGCTCGGTGGTCGGCAATACAGATATACACAAAAAAATGGTTGTTGATGTTTAAAGTCGTTTTGAAAACAGTTTATTAACGTTAAACTTGGGTATACATGATACATATATGTATACAGTATGCATATGTATATACTTTTTTAAAATTTACTTTAATAACTTTTAACTTTTAAACTGTTCTTGCAATTTATTTTGTTACTATCTTAACTAACGTTATACATTATTTTATATATATATATATTTTTTTTTCATATTAGGATTTTCCAATTAGCAAATTTTTTTAGTATGTGTAAAATTTTTTGAAATTTTAGGGATTTACTAGCCATAATGGCATTACAACAACAATGTCATCAGTCTAATCGGAATGAAAATAAAGTGAAAAGCTGGAATTTTTGATTTACAAAAAGTAAAAAGTACCAAACTCACTTTATTGCAAATAAGTTACTTAATTCGATTCAATAACCAAATTGCATAAATTCATTAAGGGTAATGTTTATAATTATTACTGGATAATGAAAGCATGATGTCGTGCACGTTGTCCTAAAAACGCCTCTCGGAAATCACATTTCCTATAAAAGCAAAAAGCTGTTTGCCGTTTACAATCGGCCAAACCTTTTCGCTGAATGGTTGAGTCGTATCCATGGATCCCGGCATTGGCTTCTTCGGCCATAGCTAATGCCAGACTAGTTAGGTAGTACAAACGATATCTCAAGAGCTTTGTGTTGCCGCTATTTATGTAAGCATAGACATACGATATATGAAGCAACTACATATGGATAAGGGTAGAAATCCAAGCACACATCTTAAAATAGGATTTTGATTTCGAACGTGTGAAATAGACAACTTGCTCAAATCGCCTGAGTTTTTGTGCCGATAACTTACACAGAGCACAGCACCTTTTCTTCTGGAATGTTTTGTGATTCAACCGAGAGAGTAGAAATAGAAATCAGTGTGCAATAATATCTATCATATTCTCAATATGAGTAAAAGTAATACAAATCTTACAGAATCTCCCGAAATGTGCAATATATTATAAACATATATATGTACATTTGTTTAACCAAATGGATTTAAACACCTTAACTTATTTTAAGAATTTATATGAGCTTCTTTTATCTGATACAAGCTAAATATTGGTTTTGTTTTGTACTAACGCTAGCTTAATACTGTTTTATAAAAAAACACATACTTTAATAATAATAAAAAGTTCAAAATCAAGTAAATACAAAAAAAGTCACAAAAAAATCACACAATCTTGAAGGATGATTTACACGGGGCGATTTTTGTCGATCCACTGCGTTCTACATACCTTCAAATACAAGGTGTGAATCGATCGAATTGCCGTGTAAATCAGCCTTAACAAATTATAGCAAATCCCATTTTCAAAGCGGGTAGCTTCGCTTAATTGAATTACTAGTAATTAAAAATTTGCAATGCTATTACTGGCATACCAGAAACAACAGCACGATTTTAAAATTTAAAAGTGATTTAAGAATTGTTTGCCAATAACAAAACATGTCGGTATATTTTTCAACAACTTCTCATCGTGCCATGTCAAAAATCCCTGTGAAACCTAGCACAGTAAACATTTAGCAGTAAAACACTAATGCCACGTACAAAGGTGACCAGAGTTTATCCCATACAATTTGGCCGTTCAAACTAAGCTTAAACTCGCAGGGTGGTTCAAACTTGGTTAGGTTACTTAAAGCTTTTTTGACAGATAGGATATGTTAAGATGTGTCAAAAGGCCTTAACTAACTTAAAATCATGCTTATCTTTGACTGTGACTACGGCCCATTAAATAAAAAAATCTAAAACATGATTTTAAATCCTTCACATGGGTTATTGTTATTATTCCGGAGACCTTTATCTTTTATTTCTTTTGTTGTACTTAATTATATAAAAAATATACAGAAATAAAAAATGTATGTATGTAGGAGAAAACGTCTAAATAACCTGGACATCGATTGAAAATCATACAATCTCTAATTGAATTATTGTGAAACTTTTATGAAGTTAAATAACAAAAACTTCAACTTGTATGTATCTAATGTAATTGCCATAGTTTTTTTTTTCTCTATGCAAATGGAATTAGATAAGCGATATAATAAATTGTAGCAAATAAATAAATTTCTCGCATTAACAAAAAAAATCTACTAGAATTAAATTTCCAAAATATGCGAATTTTGAATGTTCGATAATGAAAATACAGTTGACTGGGTCATATATATTTTTTTTTTAATTATATTAGGGCTCTTCTCTAAAAATTTTTCATAAAATACACGAAAAATTATTCGAATTTTGTCAAAATTTGATCATGGAAGAACAAAAAATACGTATTTTGTTGCTGCATAAAAAAAGTTTTGACAATAGCCTAACAATTTCTTGTGTTTTTTATGATATTTTTGATCAGAATAAAGAAAAAAAAAATACCGTAAAAATGAATGCAGAATAAATAAACACAGCTTTTTGAAGGAAATTGGCTACTGAATCCAAATCTGAAGAATATCCAAACATTGAAAGACCCTTTAAAGTTAGTACTGAGGTTTTTTCCCATTCTGAAAAATGAAATCAATAATAATAAAAAATTATTATTACCAAAAAAAAAAAAAAAAATTGGCCCAGTTTAATATGATGGAATAAATTAGATTTGATGGATTCATGCTGCAATCACTAATGAACAGCACTCACTAAAAATTGACTAGTGTAGCAAAAGGCAAATTTGGGAGAAAGGATCGCCTCTAAACTCTTCGTGGTTATATTGCGAAAACATTTTTATTACCAGTTATTTTCACTTCCGGATTATAAAACCAAAAATCAAACACGTGGTATCAGAAATTATCAAAAATAATAATATAATATAGCACATGCATACATACATATATAATAAAATATATATATATATAAATTTAACTAAATTATGCACATTGTAAAAGTACATATAATAAACTTTTTCTAATGTTCATGAAAAAGCACTTTAACTATTAATTATTTAAATAAATTGACTTAATAACTATAATTTATTTTATTTGAATTGCTCATATTAATGTAAGTATGGTAGATTTGAATCCAATAAGTCACTAAAACAAATCTCTCCATATAGGGAAGTGGTAGATTGGTAATCAGCATTTTTTTTTTAAACGTCCTATTTGAGAACTATTTGTTAAAAACGTACCAAGCTCTCTTAAACCAAATTTTTGAAAAAGGGTATTCGGGTTCGACCAGAGTGAAGTTCGGCTTCAGTCGGGATAAGTATTTTAACCTGCTACAATATCCAGAACTTAATTTTTTTCTCGTTTGTGTTGATTATATTCGACTTTGCCTACGAAACTTACCAAAACGGGTCATATATACGTTTTTTTTAATACCGACTACTTTTTTATTGTCGACTAGGTCTTACCCCTAAAAAGATAGGTATTGATGAGAAAATAAGCCTTGCAAAACTTAACTTAACCCTTGGGGTGGCTATTTTTTCGCCCTTTCCCATACATTTTGAGTAGGGGAAAATGGCATTTTTTTTTTTTTCAAAGTGAATTTCCTTTTAATTTTTGAAACTTTTTTCAAAATATTTTTACATACTCCTAAAGTTGAAGCTTTGGAGCTTCCAAAATGCTAAGCCATGTGCGATTATCTTAACTATTAACACATACACAGTAACACGTATAAAATCTAGTAAATTTTAAATGGCCTTAACTATTTTAATAGTTAAGATAATCGCACATGGCTTAGCATTTTGAAAGCTTAAAAGCTAAAACTTTAAGAGTTTGTAAAAATATTTTGAAAAAAGTTTCAAAAATTTAAAGAAAGAAAAAGCCACCCCCAAAGGATGATTTACACGGGTCGATTTTGCTAACCTTTTTTCAATCGGCTGTGTAAGCAGCAATTCGATCGATCTTCACCTTGTATTTAAGGGTTGAACAAAAGTGGTTCGATAAAAATCGACCAGAAAATCGACCCGTGTAAATGAGCCTTAAGGGTTAAGTTAGAGCGCTAATTTTTGTAAGGCTTATTTTCTCATCACTACCTAAAGTTTCAGGGGGTAAGACCGAAACAAAAACAAATTTTTTTAAATTTGAATCACCCTAGTATGTATGATATAACAAGCGAGCGACTATGTCAAACATACGTGAAAAAACGAACAGAACCGAATCATGAGGACGGATTTTCTTTAGCAGATGCCTCGACTTTGCGAAATTCATAAAAACGAACCAAAGCTTTTTCTATTTCGACTATAGCCTCACCTAGCGGTCTTTTCTTACACATCAAAAATGAACCAGCTCGGATAATATACGCGGATTTGGCAAAACATGGCTACTGCAGCGTCATCTATCGGCAATACTTTAGCCTAGATCGAGACGACTGGTTCAAAAAAGAAATTGTCAAAATTTGGCAATAATCAATTCAGCAGTTTTCATGCACTGTTTGTGCGCAGTGTAGTCAGCTGTTGGTTGACAACTTTCAGCAGCTATCGATAACTGTTAACCACTGCTATTGCAAAAATGCTAAATTTGTTTATCTTTGATCAAGTTCTGATGAAATTCCGCGTAAATTTAATGTAGACATGAGTGATGATTCCAATATGGAACAGAATAGCATATTCTCAGTGCGTTTGGTCATAGCTGACTTCTACATGGAAAAGCCACTATCAGGCTTTGATCCATGTTATTCGGAGTTTCGTGGAAGAGAAATCAAAAGGGTAAGATGGCCACTCTTCTATTAGGTTTATTAATTAAATAAAATACAATTTAAAGGTGCCCATTGTAAGAGTGTTCGGTGCAAATGCTGATGGACTCAAGACTTGCATGCACATTCATGGCGTTTTCCCTTATTTTTACATACCCTATGAAGCAAAGGAGTTCGAATCTTTGAATAAAGCTATTTATCAAATTGCTACTAATGTGGATAAAGCCATTAATATTTCCTTAGGACAAGCATGTTCGAGTGCACAACATGTTTTTAAGGTGCAGCTGGTTAAAGGCATGTAAGAAGCGTATACATTGGTCTAACATGGGCATCAGTATATTTTTGTTAATTATATTTTGTGTATACATTATAGCCCCTTCTATGGATACCATAGAGCAGAACATCAATTTCTTAAAATTTACATGTTCAATCCACGATTTGTTCGTCGCGCTGCAAATTTGCTCCAAAGTGGCGCTGTTATGAACAAAAACTTTCATCCATTCGAATCACACGTACCATACATTTTACAATTTATGATTGATTATAATTTATATGGCATGAGTTTTATACATGTACCAATGGAAATTGTAAAATATCGTCAAGCAAATGACAACAACGACCAAACTGATGGTGAGTGAAAAAATGTATGTATCGCACACCTAGAACTAAACTACCAGCCACCACATTACCCAATCGTATGATCTTCCATTGAGCTGTTGAAAAGCTCATCCTTCCCTGGTCGAATCGAGTCACTATCTTAATATAGATATTGTAATGAGTTAAACGTGCCTTGCAGGTGGCATTGCCCCAGCAAACAGAATCTAACGTTCTAGAAATTTTTGTTTTGTATATTAGAAACTACACCTTTTTCAGTTTATATTCAGAAAGTTACAACTGATATTCAGAAATCAAAGTTTATATGAAAAAATTTCAAATGCGGAGTACAAAGAGATTTTCTGAATATCAATTGTAATTTTCTGAATATTAATTTAAATTTTCTAAGTATCAAATGGGACTTTCTGAATGTTAATTGTTTTTTTTTTCTGAATATCAAATGGAAATTCTGAATATGAATTGTAATTTTCTGTATATGAAATGGAAATCCTGAATATCAATTTTAACTTTCTGAATATCATTTGTAATTTTCGGAATATAAACTGAAAAAGGTGTAGTTGTTGTTGTAACGAGGTGTAGCCCTGCCTAAATGTCGGACAGGGTCATCCCGAGTGTATTGCTCTTGGCCGGGTCGATATAAGAAAACGGCCCGGGTCGTTTTCGGACGATGGGTACAGCACAAGTACTGGTACCGTTCTCGTAGAACCGGCAATACAAGAAACTAGCCGTGTAGGCCATGTGTAGTATAGTTCTCGATGCGAGAAAAATGTTAGAAAACAGAAAGTTGCAATTTATATTCAGAAAATTACAATTCATATTCAGAATTTCCATTTGATATTCAGAAAAGTACATTTAAAATTCAGAAATATCCATTTGATGCTCAGAAAATTAAAATCAATATTCAGAAAATTACAATTGATATTCAGAAAGTTACAATTCATATTCAGAAAATGTCTTTGTACTCCGCATTTGAAATTTTTTCATATAAAATTGAATTTCTGAATATCAATTTTAATTTTCTGACTATCAATTATAATTTTTTGAATATGAACTGAAATTTCTGAATATTTATTGGAATTTTCTGAATATCAATTGTAAATTCTGAATTTCAATTGTAATTTTCTGAATATAAATTCTAACTTTCTAAATATAAACTGAAAAGGGTTTAGAGAACTAACGTAAATTTGAGCCTATTTAAATCACATTAGAGAAATACATTTGAATTCGATTAGAAATCCAACCTTTTTCTCGATATCGAGAACTAAGTCCCCTCCCACCCCACCCGACCAACGCTCACGAAAATGCCTAAGTTTTCGAAGCTTTAGCAATAATTTTCCTGAAAAATGTATCGAGAATGGGTTCCGCAAAACTATCGTAAAAGTATTACCCTTCGCCCAGTTTGTGGCAGCAGAGCTCACTTTCTCGATATCAGATTTTGATACATTTTTCGATTCGTTTTCGTTCCGTAAATGGATTGCTAACGGATCTGGTTTCGGGACGTTTTCACTATCGAGAAAGTTAGGCAAACAGTATCAAATACGATTCTTTTTTGTGCTGTAAATGGACTACTAACGGATCTTGTTTTGGTACGGTTTCACTATCGAGAAAGTACCTAAAACAGTATCGAAAACGGGTCGAGAATGTTTACGCTTACGATGAGTTCTAACTCGTTCCACATTAACAATTTACACATCTTTTTAGTTAAAATCATTTGCTTAATTTTAATTTACATATATAGGTAATATAAAAAAGTATGAGGTTTTGATTATAAACATAATACAATTATAATTCATTAATTAATTTAGAGTAATTAAGCTAATAAAAATCCGTGTTCTTGAAAAACGCCACCCTTGAGTTTGCAGCTGCTAGGTTCTTGAACGTATTGGGGAACTAAAGATTTTTCCGCGACAGTTCGTTTTATGAGAGGATTTCCTCATATCCTAAGGACATTTAAACAATTATTAGATTAGGTGAAATGTTTAATACTTCAAAGTAGCAAACACTTGCATATTTACCTCGAATCGCCAACGAAGAAACATGTCCATTATGCAATGTCTAGCAGATTTTCTGGAAAACTATTGGACTCCTGACCACAAATGTGTCTCTTCAGCTTTAATAATTGAATTAATTTTTAATTTATTTGACGCAAAACAAAAAGGTTTGAAAAGTAAACATGCGGTTTAAACCCGAGACTCTTATATCTAACGAACTTTCAAATTACGAGAAACTATCGCAACTCTCTTAAGCTCTCTAACGTCCGTTTTAAACCCGAGACTCTTATATCTAGCAAACTATCCAATTACGAGAAACTACCGCAATTCTCTTAAGCTCTCTAACATCCGTTCTAAACCCGAAACTCTTATATCTAACGAACTTTGAAGTTACGAGAAACTATTGCAATTCTCTTGAACTTCCTAACATTCATTTTAAAACCGAGACTCTTGTATCTAACGAACTTTGAAACTAAGAAAAAAAAAAAAAAACTAATGGCGGCGAAAACCAACAGGTTATCATAACCTCTAACGAGATTTTTAGCCGAGCTTCTCTTTCCAACTTGTGGTGTGTTGCTTTTGAGTTATCCTACAATTTGGCGGGACCTACAGTTTTTTGCCGACTCCGAACGGCACTTGCAAAACAAATGAATTTTTTGCTGAGAAGCTTCTCATGGCAGAAATACACCCGTAGAGTTTGCCAAACTACTGCCGAGGGGCGACCCTGTTTAGAAAAATTCTAATTTTTGATGTTACTTTTGTCGGGCATCGAACCGCCACGACTTGGTGTAGAAGGCCGAACACTTAACCGCTACACCACGGCGGCGGCTAAGAGAAACTATCATAAATATACGATGTTCGTTAACGAAATCATACAATTTTTTTTTGTATGGGAAATGCGGAAGTGAGTCTGAAAAAAAAATTTTTAAGTCAACGCGCTTTTAGAGCTCCTTGAGATTTGCAAATTTGAGTTTTGTTAGACTAAAATTTAATGGGCTACAAAACTGCATAATCAGATTTTTTCTAGAGAGCCCAGGCCAAAAGTTCAAAATATAGGCCTAGTTTTTATGAATTTTGTGTAAAGCTTTAAGAAGCCACTTTAATGACATTAATTACAACATGAGTGGTATTTTTAAACAAAATTAAGCAAAATGTAATAGATATGAAAGACACTAAAGCTACATTTACACTACACCAAATGCGTCACTTTTGGCCAAGTTTTTTGAGACCGTTCATTCGCAGATTAAATTAGATCACCAAATTAGGTGAAATTAAATTAAATTCGTCTAAATTGGCAAACAAATTCATTCTGCGGACAAACATTCTCAAAATAACTTCGCCAAATGCGACGCATTTGGTGCAGTGTAAATGTGTCATAAGGGTTGCAACTCGCCTTTATAATCGGTTGCAAATGGGTTGGCCACCACAGTAAATGATAAAATTATACGGCTCGGTGCTTCCGACTTAGGGTATTTATCGCTTTAAATCGTTAAAAAAAGGAACGGATATCACAGAAGCCTTTTGGAAATAAATCTCTTGTATATCCACTACTGTCTCGGGATTGCCACTTATGTATCTCTTCTTTAACATTGAACAATGTGGATATCATAGAAGGAAATGTATTTTCGGCCGCAAACCAACGAAGATATTTTCGGTCACGGTTGCCACCTAACTCTTTATTTCTTCGTACTTGATCCTTATCTCATATAACGGTTGAAGCAATTTGGAGCAAATTTGGCTTATGTATATGTATGTATGTATGTTCTAAGACTTTCTCCTTTGGTGTTGAATTAGTACTTGGATATTCACAATTTTTCGTTATAAGTAAGAACTTAACTTCTATCACATGTACTATGCTACACGCGGGTTTTTTAGGATCGTTCGGTATTGAGCTTTACATCTGGTTATGCGACATATAAAAGTAACACTGTACAACAAAATTGAAGTTTTTGAACATCCCAACTGGTTTCTCAACAGATTCTGAAGTTTTGGGTGTGTGGGGAATCCGAATCTAAAGGCAGATTTTTCGGGTCACCTTAGATTTTCTCTCCAGACGATGACTGGAAAAGAGATCGGTAGTTGTGAAAAAATTTTTTTTTTTTAATAAACAATTTTTCTCGGGTCAAGGAACCATAATTTAATTTTGGTTTCTATATTTGGCGGCATACAGATGTTTCTTAGTGCGAAAAATGAGGGTATAGTAAATTATTAAGCAAAAATTAAAAAAAAATATAAACAATTTTTGTTTACTACTTCCGATCTCTGAAAAAACTACCCTGACTAGAAAAAAGTTAGGGTGACCCGAAAAAGCTGATTTCAGATTCGGATTCAGCGCACCCAAAATCTTTAGAAACCGATGAGAAACCCTCTGGAATTTTTGGCCCTTGTACATTGTAATTTAATAATTTCTCTGCTAGATCCTTAACACGCTTTTTATCAACAGAAAATACTCTTTACTGGGTGAAACAGCAGCAAATGCTTGATCCCACTGTTACTAAAAAACAATCTATTTGTGCCCTCGAAATCGACATTGGCTCCAATTTCATTCTTAACCGCTTCCAACTTGCAAACAGTAGTCAAAACAAAGGACACTCAAACCCTGGTATTGAAGCTATTTGGAATGATGAGCGTTTGCGTAGACAGAAAATGAATGAAAACCTAGAGGAGGGAGAAAAGGTAAAGCTCTCCAATTTCTCCCAAAAAAAAATTGTTTTTTTTTCATGATTTGTGTCGTGTGTAGGTACCCCTTCCCGAGATACCAGTATCCCAAGATCGCCCTGATTTGTCACCAACAGAAAGCGATATTTTTCATAGAACAGCACTACAAAGCAAGTTAATGGCTTTGGAGTTATCAACTACAATAAGTGGGAGTCAAGGTAACCTTTCTATGGACTTCAGCGTATCCCATTTACCTCTGGACGAGATGGCCAGCAAAAATCAGGTAAATTAATTTATTAAATAAAGCTTATTCAGCTTTAAAGCTTAAATATTAATATTTTATACAAATATGTATACTACATAGTATTCCTTTTTTTGCATTTTCTACTAGAAACGTACCTTCAATCTATCTAAAATACTCGCGAATGCCATCTACCCGGAGGAATGCACTTTGAACGAAAATTTAGTAGATGCCTCTTTCATTGCAAACCACATATCCAATCACAGTTCTTCAGGCAATACTGCAGATAAAACTGTTGTCAATGATGAGGTTATTGAGCGGGGTGATAGCATTTTTTCGGATGATACTATTATTGATGAAGAGCTACACACGACTGAGTCGCCTAAAAGTTTAAATGTAAGCCGTAAGTAAAAGTATAAAATGAAACTAGGTCGAATAAAATTATTATTAAAATTTTCAGTATGTAAAGAAGATTTGGAATTGCTGGATATATTACAGCAGTTGGAAGAAAACGAGGATGATGAAAATCATGTCGACTTAGACAGCACGTTGGCCCCCTTAACGCAAACGCATAAAAAATGTAAATTAGAAATTCGCTTGATATTAGGGATATACCATAAACATTAGATTATATTTTGTACGTTTCAGTTGAGACCTCGCCAGACTTATTGGATAAGCAAATTGTCGCTGGAGCTATGAGTCAAAGACTCTCTGATAGTGATAACGAGTCCGACACAAGTGAAAATGATAAGCTACAAGATTTCTCAATTATTTTGGAGGATATGGATGAGCTAATATTAAAATTTACACCAAGTCAAACAGAAGGTAATGATATGAACACAAATCAGCTCCCACAAATGGATGGCTCAGATGATTTGTTGCCGAAAACACCTGCTAAAAGCAGTTGTGGAGAGAGAGTTAAAAACAACGAAAAGACTACTCCAAAGACACCAAAAACGCCAAACAGAATGAATCGCTCACCGAAGCGATCTCCACGCACACCAAAGTCAAGTATAAGCAAAAAATATGCGCCGTTACCGTTGAAAATCACTTGTAGAAAGAATGAAAGTAAGAATGAAAAAAAAAACACAATTTGTCTCTTAAATAAATGTATTTATAGATGCTCTTTCAGAAGCCGCAACTAGTGAGACGGAAGCAACTCCACTACACAATCCCGTTTTGAGAAATCTAGATCTTGGTTCTTGTGTTACTAAAAGGTGATTATTTCTAGATTATTGTTATTATTAAATTTAATTTGAAATTTCCAGCACTAAAATGACTTTAAGTAAGAAGCTGGCACTAAGCGCGTTGCGGCGTAAAAGTGTAGACTGGAGTCCACGCAATCTGAACGAGGAGCAAGTGAATGACAACAATTCAAAAGATGGAAGCTGTGCAAAACGGTGAGAATCTAAAATGAAACTGCATTTCTAAGTATTTGAGAATTTTATTTAAAAACTCCTTATAAATTTTTTCTTCGAAAACGCCCTATTTAAAAATGTATGCTCATTCTAAGATGTGGGATCGGACCAAAGTTCCCCCGATGAGTTCCGAAATATTTGTCAAAAACACCCTATCTTAAAATTTCTTTAAAGAACGTAGGGGCGTTCTAAATATGGTCTAAGAAAAAAGTATCTCAAATTTATTTTCATAAACTTTCTTTCTCAACGAAAGTACAATACATTTTTAGATGATATGGGGCAATTTTTGTATCAATTTCTGAGATGAAGCATTTTGAAAAATACATCGAAAAACCTTGATCTTTCACTCAATTGTCGATTTGTTTTCAGAACACCCATCCGTCGATCTAGAAAAACTATGGACATGGACAGAACTCATATAACTTGTGAGCTCACTCCGCGTAGGAAAAGTGGAAGAATTTTAAGAACCTATAGCATTGACGAGAATGTGTCCACAAAAAATGAACAACAAACTGTAGAAGCACATGCTAAAGGCAAATCCTTTAAAACTACTTCTGATGCCGAAACTATCTTGAAACGTAAACAATATACAACACCAAAAAGCAAGCTAGCTTCAAAAAATGAAGACATTTCTGTCGAGTCTAATACAAGTAATAATTTCACCTATGCAAAGAGTCAAAAAGCCTCAATTTTCAGTCATGAGCACGTTATTCGAAAATGTGTGGTGAAAGTTCGTAAAAATATTGCAGGCAATATTTCGGCACACCCTACTACAAGTACGACCAAATCTAACAGTACCGCAACTATAACGTCAGATAATCAGCAGCAGCAACAACAGCATCAGCTTTTGTGTAACATAAGTAAAGGTGGTGATCAGCTTGAACTTGTAAATAATCGCACAAGTCCTCTACAAAACTCAGATGAAAGCGATGAAATTGCAGCTTCTGATACAGAAGACGGCTCTGTTTCGATTGGTGCTAAGCGCTCTCGTCGAAGTTTTCATTTAGCGCAACGTATGAAGAAACTGAAAGAGGATGATACTTCAATTGAACGTCTTCATTCAATAACTGTAAATAACATCAACGAATTGCGCAGCCCAGAATCGAATCCCTTGAGAACTGATGAAGATAGCAACGATGCTAACGATTTACATATACAAAGCTTTTACGATGTATCATTTACCGAGGAATTAAATAGCCCGCCTAATTGCAGTGAAATTATTAAACCAAGAACTGTTACTCAACAAAAGAAGTGCACATCGACACAGCTTTTTGGAGAAGAGACAATTCACTCGCTTGAGCTTAGCCAAAAAACTATTGCTGAGACTCCAAGTCCAAGTTCGAACTATGAAAAGCATTTGATGCCACTAACAACCAATTCTAATTCAAAGCTTCCTGGTGATGTTGCTAATGATTTGGTGCAATTAATACCGCTCCAATCGCCACCATCATACGATGAGGTATTGGCAAGTTGTGAAAAACTTGATTATCCAGAATACAACTTCCAAAGGCCATTCTACGGTGATCCAGATGACATAACACGACACAAAGAAGTGGGACATATGGCTTTGCATATACCGGGTAAACATTTGTAAAGCTTTCTTTTTTGTAAGATTTTTATTACTATTTATCTTAGCTTATCTTCTTCATGTTTATATTTTAGATTCGATTTCAGCTAGCTAACATAAGTTAATACTTCTTTACCACACGACTTCTCTTCTTTCTCAAAAAACAGGAAACAAACTCAACGACTGTGATGAATTTCAAAGTGTATTTGGCGATGAGTTAAAGGGTCTTACAGAATGGCGTCGACAAAAACTGCTAGCTATAGCTGGACCTTCAGCATGTGGCACATCAACTTATCGCAATACACAACGCCTGCGTGAATACTTTTCCGAACACAAACAAATAACTGTGTTCCCACAAATATGTCCGCCAACTCGTCAAGACGCCAAATTGTGGTTAAAAGCGCGCGACCTTTTACACAATGGCACAGACGGCGCTCAGAATAAAATGTCTTTAGAAGAGAGTCCAATAAAAATTAGACGACAAAAAATAACTATGGTATTAAATAATTGCACAGACGGCGATGAAGATGCGGATGCGCTGGATAGTACAATTAGCCTCAACCTAACGCCACCAACACCTGCCATGGAAAAGAGTAGGCTGTCAAAAGCCGCACAGGAGGCTTCACAAAAAAGTTCCGGCACAAAGGAAAGTAGAGGACCGAATTCGCGTACAAGACGCGCAAAACTTTCGTTGCACAAACAAATAAAGGAAAGCGGCAGTGCTGATACTGAATCCCAGTTACCAAATACAACTTTATCAGCAACACAAATGGAGGACAACTTACCCTTGTTAGATAGCACACAACTTTCCGCATCTATCGATTCCACCATATCAAGTCAAACAGTTTTGAATGCAATGCAACGAAATTCATTTGTAAAAGGATTACACACGAATGAAACAGCAACGCCACATGAGCTCAGTTTTGGTCTAAATTCTGCAACGGTGAATAACACATTTGGGTTCAAAGTGAACTTGGAAAACTTGAAGCAAGCTAAATCTGATGTGGAGGTAAACCAATTTGAACTAGAAAATGGTATTCTTGACTAACTAACTTTTAAATATTTTCAGTGTAATTATATAACAACAATTATACTTGAACTATTTGTGCCTTCTCGTGGAAATTTGCTACCTGATCCTGCGCTAGATGAGGTGCGTTGTATGTTTTATGCCATAGAGCATCGTGCGCCAGCGACGACGTATGAAAGCGATGCAACTAAATTGCCAAAAAATGCTTGCGGTTGTATTATTGTCAACGATATAGAAGGTGATAATGTTGCAGAGCATGGGCGAATGTACGGCACTGGTGGCTACAATGGCATCACAATGCGTTATGTGCAAAACGAAATTGAAGCATTCCAGGCATTAGTTGAATTAAGTAGAATTTGGGATCCAGATATATATGGTGGCTATGAAATTGAGACTGCATCATGGGGCTATATATTGGAACGTTCAAAGCAACTCGGTTTTAATATTGCACCATTATTGTCGCGTGTACCTTCACAGAAAGTACGCGAATATGTAGATGAAGATCGTGAACATTTTACAGATTTGGATGTAGAGGTTAGTGCGTTAGAATTTCTTTATTTTTCACTAAATATCTTGATTAACCTGATTTTCATGAATGTATATATTTTTAGTTAAAGCTTTGTGGTCGCATACTCTTAGATATTTGGCGTTTAATGCGTTCCGAAATTGCGCTCACTTCATATACTTTTGAAAATGTTATGTACCATATTCTACATAAACGTTGTCCTGCGCATAGTCATCGCTCACTTACCGAATGGTTTGAAGTGCCTTATACTCGTTGGATTGTTATTGATTATTATATAGAACGTGTACGTGGTACGTTGGCTTTGTTGGAACAGCTTGATTTGATTGGGCGTACTAGTGAGATGGCAAAACTTATAGGCATACAGTTCTACGAAGTACTCTCACGTGGCTCACAATTTCGCGTTGAGAGTATGATGTTGAGGTAAGGTGGTTAATTAAATAATGTTTTAATGTAGGAGAGAGAGTTTCCAGAACTACCTCCATAATTTTTTTTTTTTTTTTTGTAAATGCCGATGAAACGATTAGTCTGCTCACAATTTCGCATTTAATAGATAATGCGATGGATGGCTTGGCGAGCTATCGTTGGCAATATATAATGAGGCCATTAAACGTTTGCATCGCGATTTACCCAAAGTCTTTAACTTTGATTCTTCTGCAAAAATATATCTCGCATTACACTGGGGTATTGGACCAAGCCAACTTTTTTGAAAAATCAGTTATGCTTCATTACTTAGTTAAAGGATTTAGAAGTTTGGTGTGCTAATATTTTGTTAAAAATTCAGTAAATTATGTTGGGATCGAAATCGTGTCCTGGTCCCATAACCATTGTAATAAAAAAATAAAGATTAGAGGTGTTAACATTTAAACAATAGTTTAGACAAGATAAAGAATTTTCAGATGCAGATTAGTGTTTGCAATAATTTTAACTAATCAACTTTCCTTTTGATATATTCTTTCATTACACTTTAAGGATAGCAAAACCGCGCAATTTAGTGCCACTCTCGCCCAGCGTTCAACAACGTGCGCATATGCGTGCTCCTGAATATTTACCACTCATTTTAGAGCCACAATCACGTTTTTATGCTGATCCAGTAATAGTGTTGGACTTTGCAAGTCTTTACCCAAGTATGATTATAGCCTATAACTATTGCTTTTCAACGAGTTTGGGACGTGTGGAACATCTCGGACAGTAAATTTTGCTTTAATTTGTACTTATTTTTCCACGAATCACTTTCATTAAGTCTTTTCTCAAACACAGCTCCACACCATTTGAATTTGGCGCCTCTCAATTACGTGTTTCGCCAACCTTATTACGACGTTTGATCGACGATGATCTAATCACGATATCTCCTTGCGGTGTTGTTTTTGTTAAATCCGCAGTACGCGAAGGTATTTTACCACGTATGCTGAGCGAAATTTTAGATACACGCCAAATGGTTAAACAATCGATGAAATTAGATAAATCGAATACAGCGTTGCAACGTATACTCCATTCACGTCAGCTTGGTCTCAAACTAATGGCAAATGTAACATACGGCTATACAGCAGCGAATTTCAGCGGACGCATGCCTTGCGTTGAGGTGGGTGACTCGATTCTGGCGAAAGCACGCGAAACTTTAGAACGTGCCATACGCATGGTGGAGTCAAATGAAAAGTGGCACGTACGTGTCGTTTACGGTGATACGGATTCGTTATTTGTGCAAGTGCCTGGTCGAAACCGTGAGCAGGCTTTTAAAATAGGCGAAGAAATTGCGGCAGCTATAACCAAAGATAATCCCAAACCTGTAAAATTGAAACTTGAAAAGGTCTATCAACCATGCATACTGCAGACAAAGAAACGTTATGTTGGTTATATGTATGAAACGGCCGATCAAACCGAGCCGGTGTATGAAGCTAAAGGTATTGAGACGGTACGTCGTGATGGTTGTCCAGCTGTGGCAAAGATACTTGAAAAGGTATTACGCATCTTATTCGAAACGACAGATGTAAGCCAAATCAAAAAATATGTGTGCCGTCAATTTAGTAAATTGCTAGCAGGACGCGCTAATTTGCAAGATTTAATATTTGCAAAAGAGTTTCGTGGACTGAATGGTTATAAACCGACCGCATGCGTACCAGCACTTGAGTTAACGAGGTATGTATACAATTACACTATACGACAAAATCAATTTCATTTAGGTATATTGGAGAAAACAAACTTTTTAAAGAGATGAAGACATAAGTAAAAAAGTAATTTCCGCATTTCCCGAAGTTAGCCCCTAAAACTTTGCTTAAAATTTGACCCTTCGAAGTTTTTGTTTAATAATTGTATTTAAATAGTGAAAAAGGTGAAATGTGGGCGTGGCCTTCTTACCACTTTTGTTTGATTGGTGTACTTTTTTTGTTTGAAAGTTTACAAAAGAAAGCACACCAATTAAAAAAGAGAGTCAAGCAGAACACGCCCACATTTTGCTTTTTTTTTCATTTTTTTAAACACAAACATTAGAAAAACAAAATAACGAAGGACCAATTACCAACTTCGAAAGCCTATAACCAAGTTTTGGAGGCTAACTTTGAAAAACTGGGAGATTTTTTTATCACCTGTGAATCATTCTCTTCAAAAGAGTTGGTTTGGTGCAGTACCCTGCCGGATGTTATGAATGTTAAAAATAAACTTCTTTTGTAGGAAATGGATACAGACTGATCCGCGCCATGTGCCACGCTGTGGCGAGCGCGTGCCTTTTATAATTGTAAATGGACCACCAGGCGTACCACTGATACGCCTTGTACGTAGTCCACATGAAGTTTTGGCAGACGAAGGTTTAAAGATAAATGCCATCTATTATATCACAAAAGCTATTATACCTCCACTCAATCGCTGTTTGTTACTTATTGGTGCTGATGTAAATGAATGGTAATATAATTAAAATGTTATAAACCTGACAAAAAGTCAGCCCTGAAAGTTACCCCTTCGAAATCACTATTTTTTTAATTATTCATAGATTTTATACGGGAAATAATAAATTTTTCTTTAGAAAGAACTTTCTCAAAGTTTTGGAATTTTTTCAAATTTTTTTTACATATTCTCAAAGTTGACGCTTTGCACTTTTAAAAACAATTTACATTGTACGATTATCATAATTATTAAATTAATTACAGCCACTTGAAGATGGCTAAATTTTGAACTACTTCAAGTATTTATTTTTTGAGTACTTTTCAAATGATTGTAACTAGTGTGATAGTTATGATAATCGCATTTACATTATGTATATATATTGTTTTGGAAATACTTTAAGAATAGGTAACTTTGAAAAAAAATTTAAAAAATCATGAAAAAGTACGCTTTGAAATGCAAAAAAAAAATATGGGCAGCTTAGGAAAAAAAATGGCGACCTCTTAGGCTTAAGCTACCGCGTTTATTTTTTGTAAAGCTGAGTTGTTTATCAGTTACTAACTTTTGAGGGCATAAGTTAAAAAAAAAACGATTTGTTTTATTTTAATCACCCTATTATACATAAGTCCTTGATTTAATGGTACTGCTAATATTAATAATTTTTTTTTTACTTATCCCTTACTTAAAGGTTTGCAAGTCTACCACGCAAATTACTTTTCGCACCGCCTATTTCCACAGCCAATAAAATGATAAATTGTGCGACTACGACAAATCATTCCAAGAAGAGCACAATTTCACAGTATTTTTCAGTTACAAACTGCATCACAGATTGCGGACGTCAAACACAACATGGCATTTGTGAAGATTGTATGTTGAAACCACAACGCACCTACGTTACATTACATGGAAAAATAGCTAAAATAGAACGAGGCTATCAATTGACACAACAAATATGTCAGGCATGTTGTGGGCGTGTAGGTGAAATAAAATGTTGCTCCCTAGATTGTCCAGTATTGTATGTAAGTGAAGTGAAACGTAGAGATTTAAAACAAGTTGAACATATGCGCTGTCTTTTGGCAGAACGATTTTAGTCGAAGAAAATTTGTCTGGTTGCAAAATAAATAAGAGAATAAAGTTGATAACACATTTATGTTAGCATTGTGATGCACTGGTTTTACTTACCGGAATGGGTTGGGTTTTACTCGACATATGAGCCGTTTAAAGCACAAGTGGTATAAGTCCAGTTTTCGTTTTTTTTTTAGTTAGGCATGACGCTATGTATGAGAAAATGTGTTCTATATAACACGCTATCGGGGTAACTCCTAGCACCCATAGAAACCGAATAAATAGCGGCCCCCTATTTGTTGACAACACAAAACCTTGAATATTTCAGTTCGAGAATAGGTGGACGTATACCACTTGTGCATTAGGGGGCTCATATGTCACTTACTATGAAATTGGTAATAACATAAAATTGCACTTACTAAAAACTAGCACATGTTCTCGACTTTGTCTGAATATCTTGACAAACTTATCGGGTTTATTTTTGAAACAGTGTTTGATTACACATCAAACATTTTTGCCAAGAACGAACAAAATCGTATCATAAATACAGCTCCATCTATCCATCGCCTATGTCGGAAGGTCCTATTCAAAGAATAAGTTTAAAAAATTTGAAAAATAAAAATCTCTTTAGTAATTTTTGAGCAAGAAAACCCCTACAATTTTAGAAATACATATACATAGATAGTTGAGTTAGGATCGCCCTATTTCAAAATATTTTTCAAATACCCTAACCTAGAACCGTCAAAATTAGAAAATCCGCTCTCAGTGCGAGAGCAACACCAAAGAGTACGGGATAGCCAACGTTCTACAACACGTAGTCACAATTTAACAGCAAAAAATGTGCTGACTAAAACTTGCTACTTTCTGACTGGAGAGAACTAAATTTTCTGCTCTCTCATCACTTTCCTGTAGTTCGTGACGGTTTCTGACTATTTCTGTCTGTTTCTGACTGTCAAATTGGTGTAATGGATCAGAGCTTATGTTTTTGAACAACGCTCTATCAAGCATATTTTTCTGTTCTATTTTTTTGAACCACATTTGAAAATACCTATTACACTACACACCCGGCTAGGTATTTAACCAAACCAACTTTTTTGAAGAGGTTGAGACATAAGAAGAAAAGTAATTTCCCCGTTTTTCGGAGTTAGTTCCAACAACTTAGTTATGTGTTTTCGAAGTTCGAAATTCAACTCTTTGTAGTTTTTTTTTCTAGTTGTAGCCTGATTACCTCTATTGTTTGATTGGTAGACATTTTTTATTTGAAGGTGTGTGTAAAAAGTATTATATAGGGCGAAAGGTCAGATCTTTTAAAAAAATTAAAATTAAAAGGTCAAATTTCGAGCTTCGAAAGTCCATAACTAAGTTTTGAAGGCTAACTTCGAAAAAAAGGGAAGTTACTTTTTTACTTATGTCTCTATCTCCTAAAAAAAGTTGGTTTAGTCCAATACCCAGAAAGTTTGATTTTGTGGTATGGTGTTTTTGAAACAAATCTTCAGCTGAGCCGTTCTTTAAAACAAATCTAAAATGGGAAGTTCTAAAAAATATTTGATGAGAAAAGCTGCCAAATCCAACATATAGAGCTTCTGTCGCCCGGTTACTGTTCTATTCTTGAGTTCTACTTTCTGGGTTTAAGTCAAGGTCAGCGAATATGATTTAATTTTTGATATTTCAAGGCAATCATGGCCCTCAAACCCTAACCTGAAAGTTCAAGTTAACTATGGTTTTTTGCCTCTACTGAAAACTATTTTTTTAGTCATTGGCAGGTTTACACTCTTAGCCAATGATATAAAAATATAAATATAAATTGAACTATAGCTTCAATGAAACAGAATAATTTATGTATTTATATATTTTATTAACATTTTTCCATTAAAGTTTGTATGAGTAAGTGCTCACAAATGTATCAAGTTCTTTTAAGAACATATTAAAAACATGCATTATTGTATTTTATGTATATTAAATGGTTAACAATTTGTAAACATTTGTATGTATGTTTGTAAATAATTATGAGCGTAAACTTATTTTTATTGCTCTTTATAATTAAAAAAAAAAAAGTAGTAAATTTTGCTTGCCAAAAGTAGTCTCATAAGCAGTTGAATTTTGTAGCTCAATAAAATAATTCAAATACAATTTATTCTATGAATATTTTAACAATTTTGTTACACTCATACAAGTGCGTGATAGGTACACCAATTAGGCCTATATGAGATTTTTACAATTTTGATAAACACTAAAAAAATTTCATACAAATTTAACAATGTTTTTATTATATAAAGTAATTGCATATTTGTGTGTGTTGTTTCCAATTAAACTTAAAAGTCTTGCGCGTTTTACGGCTTTTTACTTTGAAGTAGATAATGCATGCATATTTGTATTTGTATATTTAGTAATTTTGCAAATATTTAATATTCATTTTGTATCAAATCTAAATGTTTTTTGAGCACACAACTTTCCTTGATTGGCAATTCACAAGTAAGGCCAATTTAAATAACTTACATGCATGCATGTGGTATGTATATATGTATGTATGAATATATTGAACAAATAATATTTTAAAAATATATATTGTATATAGTATAAATATGTATGTATGTATGAAAGTGTGCATGCTTGTATATGTTACGCATGATTTTAATGATGGGTAGTGGCGGCTGTTTGGTTTTGCATTTTTTGCTTTTGTAATTAGATATACCCATATAAATTACGCTGAATAATTATTGTGCTTTGTACACTACGATTTTTGTTGAGGTTGTTTTGCTCTTAGTTTATAAAACTTTTTTTTTACACTACATATCCATTTCGAACATCATAGAGTTCTTGTTTGTATCGACATCCGATAATTCCTCGGACTCCAGACGCATACGTGTCAATTTATTGCCAAATTTAGTCTGGTGCTGCTTCTTGTTTGCATTAAATTTAATAGTAGCCTCTTTGGCGTCAGCAAATGACAGCTTGTTAGTATTATTATCGTTGCAATTACCAGTATCCGAATTCGATTTGTAGTAGTCTGTATCGGAATCTAAGTTAATGGGCTGAAAAGAGAAAAGCGGAAACATTTAGTAACAATATCTATGTTTTTAATCATTAATAAAATAGTATCTATCCAAACGACTATTTCATAGGGTATATTATATGCACGGAGTTAAGTACCAGCATTGATCATTACCAGTAAATATCCATTAAATAAAAATTCGAGTGCTAAATATCATGAAATGCGGAGAAAACACTTTTTATACCTTTTCATGAACATGAAATGGCCTACACGGCTAGTTTCTTGTATTGCCGGTTCTACGAGAACGGTACCAGTACTTGTGCTGTACCCATCGTGCCGAAACGACCGTTTTCTTATATCGACCCGGCCAAGAGCAATACACTCGGGGTGACCCTGTCTGACATTTAGACAGGGCTACACCTCGCTACAACAACAACAACTCCCGAAATGATCTGAAAACAATCCAGAATGTGATACCGAAATTATCTCGAATAATTCTTGAAAAAGTCCCAAAATTATCCCGAAAACAATACTGAAATAGCCCCGAAATGAGCCTGAAAATAATCACGAATTAGTCTCGAAATGAGTACTGAAATGGTCCCGAAAGAGTTCCAAAATGATCTCGAAAAATTCCTGAAATGCTCCCCAAAAAGGTCCTTCATGCCCCCAAAAAAATTCCAAAATTTCCCAAAAGTAATACTGAAATATACCCGAAATGATCCTAAAAACAAACGTGCAATGAATACCGAAAGGGTCTCGAAAAATTCGAAACGAGCGTCCCTACATTGATTCGAGAATGTATTCGATCTCATTTGCGATTGCGAATGCTATTATTATTTTTTAATGTTAACATTCGCAAATACGAACGAATGAGAGTGAACGTTTCCGAACCTGAGTTGAAAGGCTACTGCTACTTTAGTGCTCGCAGCTGTACACTAATTTAAAAATAAATGTCCCACTTTACAATTAAATGATGCCGCCAATGAGGTAATCAAGCTAATAAACAAATTTGTTAAAGCAACAAGAGTTCGCCTATTTATTGTCGCGTGTTTACAAAAAGATAAGACAAGAACAAAGATAGAAAAAGAATTGCCCTTTTGTTTATTTACAATGTGTATTTGTTTACATACATTTGGATCTTGTTGCAGAAATTGGTTGTTGACAATTGGCATGATATGTATATATATTTTTTTTTTGTTTCAAGGAACACATAAGTACACAAATATCCCTACAAGAATGCGTTCGGTTATAAAGTATTTGAATATCAGGTAAAACTTTCCCAAAAAAGAAAAGCTTTACTACTGAAAAAAGAATTTTATAGGTCAATCAAAGCATACCATTAAGAAAAACCTCTTGATATTAACCATACATGGCTGCAATCTTCTACTGATCTCTGCCTTTTTCTATAGGTAGGCCCAAGGGCGTACCCCGCCTTTGAGAAAAGTTCACCAAGGGGGGCCATTTATGTGTTTGCTACGTAACTATAATTTTTCCTGTGTTTTTTTTCATTCAGTTTTATTCGGTAAGGTTGGGGCAACGGCCATTCTGCCCCTGCCCTTTTACTCTCAAAGTTGCCTCATCCTCGGTTTTTTAGAATTTTTTAATAAGCTCGAAAAGTTAGATTACAATTTTTTATAAACATTGCCTAATGCGAGAAGGAGCAAAATTATTTATGTCTGCATTCCTACTCGGTATTTATATTTAAATGAGACTGTCGTAATTTATTTAGAGAGCACCTAATTTGCTTACATTTTAGAATTATATAATTAAATTACCAACACTAAATCAAACATATAAAGTAGAAATAGTTCTGATATAAGGTTGTAATTCTTATCAATCTATTTACGTACAAACAGTGACGAGAGTAAAGAGAGCCAAATAATGGCAAAACTTTTCATTCGTTGAAAAAAACCTTGAATTTGAAATAAACAATAAAAAGTAAAAACAGCTGTAGCACAGTATACGTGATGCTAGTTAACTTCGTAAATTTAGAAAATAGCCTCCAATAATACCGAAATATAAAATAGACCCGAGTAAAAAAAAATATTTCCGAAATGGTAGCGAAAGTTATGAAATTATCCCAAAATAGTAGCAAAAATAATCCTGAAAAGCTCCGAAATAAACACAAAAAGTCCGGAAATCACCCGAAAACAATACCAAACTAGTCCGAAGCGATCCAGAAAAGTTCCGTAAACAATAACAAAATGATCGTGTAAAAGTCTGGAAACTATCCCGAAAATTCTGGAAAAAGTCTCTAATTGGTTCCGAAATTGTCTCCAACACAATCTGGAAATAGTCCCGTGAAAAAAGGTCACGAAATGGTACTGAAATATTCGAGAAATTATCGGGATAAAGTCCCGAAATGATTCCGAAAAGTCTAGAAAAAATTGTCTCAAACACAATTCGGAAATGCTCCCGAAATGCTAGTGAAAAGGTCACGAAATGGTGCTGAAATATTGCAGAAGTTATCCGGATAAAGTCCCGAAATGATCCCGAAAATTCTAGAAAAAATTGTCTCCAACGAAATGGTGCTGCAATATTCGAGAAATTATCCGGAAAAAGTCTCGAAATGATCCCGAAAAGTCTAGTCTGTGTCTCCAACACAATTCGGAAATAGTCCCGAAATTATAGTGAAAAGGTCCCGAAATGGTGCTGAAATATTCGAGAAATTATCCGGAAAAAGTCCCGAAATGATCCCAAAAAGGCCTGAATCCCAATAGCAATTTGGAAAAAAGTCCCAAAAACAATTGCCAAAAGTATCATATACGAAATTGATACATCCCAGCAAACATGGCTCAACTTTTTCTCCAACCTTTGAAAAACTGTATAGTTCCCAAGTTGATATCCAACACAATTCTCCAATTTTTCTCCAATTTTAGATAACTTTGTAGCTCTCAAGTTGATATCCAACATCATTCTCCAATCTCCAGCTTCTAATACTCAAATTAAATTTGAAGAGCTTACACTAAAATTTATGTAAATAAAAATGTTTGTCAACAAATTCATGGCGTTTTAACTTAGAAAAATCATGGTTTATTTTTTTTTTTGGTAATTATTTTCAGAGTCGCATTCATACCCTTGAGTCCAATTAGAGAATTCCATTGGAGTACAAGTTGAGAACTATCCCTTTCTCAACTTGAGAAACAGCGTTTTTTTTCATATAAAAATATGCCCTTTTGCTTGAGAACGCCATCGTTCTTAAGTGGTTTTCCTGTTGAGAAACAACGCTTGAGGTTCGAGGAGCCCCTTTGTTCTCAACTTGAGATCTAACGTAACTCAAGCCTAAATGTTGGTTGGGATAGTTCAAAGTCCGCCATGCATATTAAATACTTCAAAAGGCATTAAAATAGAGATGCAGCTGTAAAACTTGGTGGTTTTATTGGCTTGGGAAGTGGACGTGTACCGTCACATAAAAAAGAGCTCATTTTATTTTGAGAACCATTTCCGATCGAATGACCAAACTTGGTACAAAGCATATCACGGCTGTGAAGAGTGAATATGAGCGACCACGCCCATTTTTCGTTGAATTTTGTGTTTTTTTTTTTTTAATTATAAGTAACAATTCTACATACCTTACTATTGTCTTCATAGTCAGCCGAATCGCCCTCGCTCACGCGACGTTGTATGGCCCTTTGCTTGCGATTACGACGTTTTTGATTTTTCTTTCGTTGCCCCAAAATGCTGGAATTTAGCCTAAAATACCATAAAAATTATGTATGCTAGTTCAAACTATTCGAGATAATTATTTAGTTTAGTTACGGAGAAGAAGCTCTTTATATTCTAGGAGGTAGGTACATATGTATGTATAGCACGCCAAATGGAAAAAAATTCTTAAACAGCTAAATCTTGATTTGTACAACAAATAAAACTAATTTATTTTTATTGAATAAATTCCGCTTCAATTGTTTTTAGCAATTGTCACAGCGCGCAATTGCAAATTGACCAATTACATATTTGCATACGTCATAAATAAGAAGGCACAAGAAAAGATTAAATTTAATTTGGCGACGGTAATAATTGAGAATTATGATATTTTTACACCAAAATATGTTAAGATTGGACTCCATGACCTGACTCCTGGGCGCTTCAAGCCACTTAAGCCCTCATTACATAAAACTTTGCAGGTTCCACTTTCATACAAAGTTTGTGGAACGTAAAGTGAAGCGAGATTTTGGCAAATGCTCAAAGCCGAGGCGCGCAACTGACAAAGTTTCACAAAGTTTTATGTTACTCGGGCTTAAGGGCCTAGTTATGGAGTTCAGGATGCAAGGCTTTGTCAGATGGAAATTAAACATTCGATTTTAATATTACAAATTACTTTCCATGAAACTCACCTAAATACTTGCTCTTTGATTACTTCATTAAATCTAACAGTCTTTTTACAACTCTCCGAAAGTCCATTGGAGACATTCTCCTCCGGTATGTCGCTAAATGAATGTGCAAAGCGTAAACTGCTCCCCACCCCACCATCTACCGAACACGAAAACGACGAACATTCGTCAATGGACGAACAACTGTCTGTTAACGATGGGCGTGGTGCATACCGGCTATAATGTTTCAAGATGCCCTTGAAGGAATGCGGCAAAGTAGATCCACCACTACCAACAGCACTATCACCACTACGACATTCCGAATAGCTGCGTTGTTTTCGTTGTTGCAAATTATTTGGTACAGCCATTGATTGCGAAGTTTGAGTTTGAGTTTGCGCTTGCGCCTGCGCGGTTATAACAATGTTATCGTTACGTTCGGGTGATGAGTTATCATCTGGCGAATTCGAGGAATCATCTTTCAAAATTTTAATAGCCTCTTTTAAGAATTGTTTTTGGTGTTCTTTCTGGTGTTGATGTTCATGTTGCTGCTGTTTTTCATACATCTTTATATCATCGCATACTGACTCCGAAAGTGAGCGACGCTTCTTATTTTTCTTCTTTTGTTTTTTACTAATCTTCTTAGTGGACATTTGGTTTGCCTGAGATATAGCATCCTCATCTTCGGTGGTGTTGGCTGTACAAGCAGAATGCGTTTCATTAGTAGGCTTTATTTCAATTTCCACTGAACGTTCGCACTCTGAACGCTCAACCGAAATATCGAGGGATGACGAGAGAGAAATAGGAGGCGTTGGTGGTGATTTCTTGCGCGATTGACGTGATTTGTGACTCAATTGATATTTTCCTTGTATGGCATATTCTTTCAAGTCATTGGCATCTATGCCGACCAAGTAGTTTTGTATATTCTCACATGATGCAATCAAATTCACATTTAATACAACATTGTTTTCCCATGCTTCAGCCTCAGCTGTAGCGATTTCCGTATCACAGCCTTCTGGTAGACGTAGATAAAATGCATAATGTGCTGGATAAAAACCGCTTCCAATCGATGCAAACTGCAGATGTAGACTCTGCGCATTTTTGATCATAGCTATTGATTCCGGTTGTACATTACGCACATGCAATACCAATGACATAACATTATCCAAAACATTACAATCGAATTTCGTAGGTAGCTGATACTGAATTGAATTTTTGAGGAAATTGGTATGAGTATTTATGGTTGTTGTTAGTACAGGTGGTTCTACTAGAGCTGCAGAGGAGTCCGGTGCTGTAATGATTGATATAAAAAAAAAATTAGTTATCAAAAAGTCTTCAAATCAATTACTAGACGGAACATTCCATGTTAAGTCGTCAAATGGTACAATGATTTTGGTTGGGAGTTCCTTTTATCATTCAAAGCAGGAGCGGTTGATTTCAACCTTCTGACGATTTGACAGGAAATCACACAGACATACTTTACTCACAATATTCGTTCTTACTTGGTATATCAAAGCTTTTCTCCGCCATATCATCACTCAATTCCTCCACAGGGGACTCGCTGTTTGAATGCAAATGACCATCCTCGCGAATATCACTCTCTACTCCGCTATCCTCACGATTAAGTTGCAAAAGTGTATTGTGCATGGCGCGTTGTTTTTCAGCGTTACTCTGTACAACTGGAAGTGTGATACACAATTGACGCTTATCAGTCTCGAAACGTGCAGCACCGCGTTTATCATCCACAGTATAAGGTAGATTCAAATTGAGACGATATTTTGCGCCGGCACGATCACTTAACAAATATAATGAATTTGCAGTCACATCTAAGTTGCACTCGGCTGTCGATTTGAGTAGAGGCAATTCGATTTCAATGACCAATTCACGTGGTACTGTCACATTGAGCTTAGCATCCAGTTCGTAGGTGTACTCTGTGAGATCAACATCATGACGATGCTTAATAATGTAACGTGGTGTAGTAAATTCAGGGTTTTTTGTTGGATTTTGTGCTTCCAACGGTATTATTTTAGGAATTCCAGCACCGCTTGTTGGCTTTGCCGGTGAAATGCTATCAAGAGGATGCGGTTCATCCGCATCTGCGGGTGGGTTTTTTGATAGTTTTCGTATCACAATGGGGCGTGTCATGCCCTTAAACTGTAGCTTTGGAAATTTTAAATTCGTGCGATCCAAATTTACCTGAAAGGGGAAGAGAGACGTTAGTGTTTAGATACAAAAAACCTGGGTAAACTCAATTTCATTACAATTACTATTACATTCCTCAGCAATTGAAAAATGTCATCAATTACTTTCTTACACAGAAAAGGAATTGGTAACATTTAAATTCCAAAAAAAAAAAAAAATACCAAAAGTATTCCATCTTTTTGGGGCTCAAGAACTGGGTATTTTTTTTAAGTTGTTGTAACGAGGTGTAGCCCTGCCTAAATGTCAGACAGGGTCACCCCGAGTGTATTGCTCTTGGCCGGGTCGATATGAGAAAACGACCCGGGTCGTTTCGGCACGATGGGTACAGCACATGTACTGGTACCGTTCTCGTAGAACCGGCAATAACTACAAGAAACTAGCCGTGTAGGCCATGTAGGTCATTTAGCATTACGCAGGGTGCACTAACGGGGAGGCGACCTATTCTTAAACCCGCCCCCGCGGGGCAATTTTGGGATCGTTTTGTGGTCATATTGGGGTAATTTTGTGATCATATTGGGGTCATTTTGTGATCATATTGGGGTCATTTTGTGATCATATTGGGATCATTTTGTGACCAATTGGTGTCATTTGGGGATCATTTTGCGGCCAATTTTGGGATCATTTTAAAATCATTCATTACTATATTGCGATCATTTGACTACAATATGATCCCAATATGAACTTAAAATTATCCCTATATCTCCCTAAAACGATCCCAAATTGACCCCAAAAACGATCCTAAAATGACTCCAATATGACCCCCAAATGATCCTAAAATTGTCCCAATGCCCCAAAATGACCCTAAAGGGTCAGTTACATAAAGCTTTACTTTGACTTTACCTCAAACTTTGACTTTGACAGAAAAGTTCAGTATACGCATTTAAACGAAGCATGGCAAATTGGAGACCTCAAAGATGAAGCAAGGTTAAAATTTGGCAAATTCTCAAATTTTGCTTGCTTTGACAATCAGATCTTAATGACTTCGCTTTAATTAAAGAATAAAAAGTTGGAGGAAATAATAATTAATTCATTTTTTCTATATTAAATTAATAAATTAACTAAAACACTACGAATGCAAAGAAAAATATAACGAAAACAAATGTATAAAAGAGAAGCGTCAAGGCGTTGATTGTAGCATACCTCTGAAGTTGGACGCAAAATTTTGAGGTAGCAAATGTCAGGCGAGGTTAACAAAGCTTTATGTATTCGACCCTTAAGGGCCGCTTGCATAAAAGCCGATAACGACTAATCTCCCGGTTAGCGGCGTTACTTATCAATAACCGACTGTTGTGGGGGTTAGGTTAGGTTAGCTTAGGTGGAAGCAGCGCCAATAGAGAGGGCCGCTCACTTGGACGCTTGTATGGTCCGTTGTGAGGGGGTTAGCCTAACAGAAATTTTTTAATCACTATACCATACATAGAATTTAAGCCAATAAAAAAATGTATACGATAAGCTTTTTCGCTCACCTTGAATTCTCTTTCAACAGCGTCCAGCGCTGTATCAATTAGGCACTTACGAAATGCGCCATCACGTTGCGACAAATATATAGCATCGGGATGAAAAATCACATCGTAAACGCGGCACCGCTTACCATTTGCATCCAAATCTTCACGTGGTGGTGCCTGCGCCAGAGGTATAGCCCAATTAAGTCCACGCTGTCCTGTGACCGGCTGTAAGCACACCTCATTCGTTGGACGTGCTACTTCGTTACTTTTTGCAACATTTACGAAACATTTTGTCGTACCATCAGCTGAAGTTTTAATCACGAAACCTGGTTCGGGATTTATAAAACGTACGTCCACACCACGTTCCGCTTCGAATTGTTTAATTTCTTGTTCGTATAGTTTTCGATTCTCTGGATCTTGTATCTCTTCACAATAATCAAGAAATAATTTACGAAACTCTTCTTTTTTGAAAGCTTCTTCGATACGCGCAAATTCATCTTTTGTTATATCAAGATATTCGGAAGAACCGCCGCCACCATTTTTGCTTTGCTCTTTTGGAGGCGGCGGACAAAGTTTATGACGCACTGAGGAGTTTTGAGTCGCGGTAGATTCGGACATTTTTATGACACAGATTTCAATTTGATTGACTCAATTTTTTAGTTGAGAAATTCTACAAATGTTATTGGGTTGTTGAAAAAATACCACTTCACTTTTTTAGAGCACTTTTTTGTGATTTGATATTTTTATTTTTTAATTGTTTATATATTATTCTTTAATAATTAATTAGTATTTTTAATTTAATATAATTAGGATTTTTGAGTTAATTTACTTTTTGTTTGATTTTAAAGTTTTCAAACACTTCAGTTTCACTTTAAATGATGAATGAATCTGAAATTACAAATGAGATTTAAAAATTAAATTAGAATCAAAGAATTTTGGATAAAAATTAGATGAAATTAACAATCTTAACGGTATACGGGAAATTACTAAAATATCGTTCAGTCAATCTGTACCTTAATATTTTCAGGAAATCTGAAGAAGTTCTTATGCACTCTTTTCATTGCTGTGCTCAATACAAAGTTATTCGAGAAAAAATTTGACCAATTTGTAAAACATGTGAGTGTATTTTTCAAGCTGTGTACCTTTTTACAAAATAAAAATTATCAGTTGAGTTTTGGATATTTATATATATAGAAAATTCAACGCTCTACAAAAATGGGCCTTTATAAATTTTGGATTTAAAATGCACCAAAGCCCGCTGAGGTTAGCATACATACACTCGAAACTAAAGGATGCTTTACCCGAGTCGATTTCATGTTCGTTTTTTGGCGTTCGTCTTTCTTCAACCATCAAATACAGGTAGTCGATCGGTCGAATTGCTATTAACACGGTGAAACGACCAAAAATCGAAAAGGAAATCGACTATTGTTGTTGTTGTTGTTGTTGTTGTTAACAGCAAAGCACTCCCCGAAGGTTTTGGGGAGTGATGCCGAAATTGACAGTCCTTGGCCGGATATGAAGCCGGTATGCAGCGGTACTCCCTTGCGGTACTGCCTTAAGGCTCATTTACACGGGACGATTTTCTGATCGATTTTTTTGTCGTTCCACCTTGTAAATAGCAATTCGTTAGAATTGAATGTGGAAAGCAGTGGAACGCAAAAATCGACCCATGTAAATCAGCCTGTATCCAGCATATCCTGTCACACCCGGCAGCCCTACTTTATGCCTAGTGTTTTGTATCACAAAAAACAGAAACAAGTCCACTAATGTTACCTTCTACAAAAACAACTCATCTGATAAAAACACAGATATTTTTTATTAGACCTTCTCATTATATTATCGGTAATGTTTTATTTTGGTTACCGAGCAACGTCACAATTGCGTGACTAAAGGCACGTACATTACCCAACAAAATATTTTGTTAGGGATCATATAAGGAAGATGGCCGCACCGTTGCTTTCAGAACTTTTTAAGGAGGTTGAAAGGGCATATTTCTAATCCTCCAGTATTTTTTCGTTGTATAAATATACGCTTTCGAAATTGATAGGATTCCGATCAACAAATTAACTAGACAGGCGGATTAACGTGCCGTGATACGTCAGTCGTATAAGCGAAATGGGATTGTTAGATACGATAGCAAACGAAACGTAATTTATTTTCAATTCACAATGTTTTGAATACCTTCAGTCACTCGGTCACGTATGTAAAACTCCGAAACTACGATAGAAGTTCTACGTTTAGGTAAGTCGTAATCCGAAATACAAAATTTTACGTGACGAGTTGTTAGAGCACGGATGTCACGATTCGGGCCCTGATTTTTCTGTTCGATTTTTGTCGTACGACTGCGTCCAACAATCAAATATAGGTTCTCGATCTGTCGAACTGCATTTACACAGTGGAAAGACAAAAATTGACCAGTCTTGAAGCCTAAAAAAAACAGATTTCACAAGAGAAGGATTTTTTTTGATGAAAACCAAAGTAATTTATTGGTTATGTTGAAATTCTTTTCGTCATAACTTTTCTAAAGCTACGAAAATTTCGTATAGGGTTTCTATGGTTCAACCCAGACCTGTTAAATAAAGATTACTAATCGTAATGACATATTAGAAGGTATGATTACACATTCAATGGATTATTTAATGGTTGATTACTAATTATTTTGAATAAGTCTCAGGTGCATGTTTTTTAGTGGGTATAAACATTCGGATTATATTAAAAAATGCCAAAATATATATTATGTAAATTTACATAGTTTTATCAATAGTTTTGTAAACGTACGTACTGTATGTGAATTCAGCGTGTGGGATTCTTTATGGATGGTTTGACTTAAAACAATTCCAGATACAGTGTGAATGCATTTAGATACCTTTTCTCATCTACTCTTTACTAAGGTACTAAGGAGGGAGAGTATACGCCCTTTGTAACAATTTGTGGGTGTGGGGCCCCTGGGAGCAGTTACTTTTTAAATTTTTGTTATTTGTTTTTTTTTTTTTTCTCATCAAATACGCGAGAATTGCTGTTCAGATTTGAGTGTAATTTGGTACGCTGATTGCTAATCGTCTATGACCTTTTATAAATTTGGGGGTTTTGGGCCCCATATGAACGGTCATTTTTCAAATATCTTATTTGTGTTTGTCTATTAATTGCATTGAAGCGGCTGAACGAATTTAGATAAAATTTTGAAAGTATGATGATGTGCTGAATTTTGGAAAAATTTCCCCCTATCAGCAGTCACATTTTTGGAATTTTATTTTCGTTGACGGCCTACATATATGTATGTAATAATGATATGTATTTGATATAGAGGTTATACATAAGGTGGTATCAGCACTTTAGGGAAAGGGAGCAGGGACATCAAACCCGTTTTGGAGACCAGCCGTTGTTGTTGTTAACGACAAGAACACACCCCGAGGGTTTTGGGGAGTGATGCCGAAATTGACAGTCCTCGGCCGGATATGAACCCTGTACGCTCCGGTACTCCCTTGCGGCACTGCCCGACTGTAGCGGGAGCGATTTGATATGACCAGTGGAACTTTCTAGGTCATGTCATCCCTCCATCCGTAAGGAGGGAGAAGATGGGAAGGCATCATATCCGTAGATCAACCATCGAGTTGTTGCTGTTGTTAGCACGTCGTTACCTATGTACATATTAGTCGCCTCTTACCACTGGTATGCCCACCTCGGATATATTCTAAACCCCTAATCGGCCGTTGATATGTACAGGCCCGTGTAAGAGTAGGTAATCTTACTTTAGGGTGTAAGAGTAGGTCGCCTCCCCGTTGATGCACCTTGGGTAACGCTAAATGACCTACATGGCCTATACGGCTACTTTCTTGTATTGCCGGTTCTACGAGAACGGTACCAGTACTTGTGCTGTACCCATCGTGCCGAAACGACCCGGGCCGTTTTCTTATATAGAGCCGGCCAAGAGCAATATACTCGGGTTGACCCTGTCTGACATTTAGGCGGGGGCTACACCTCGTTACAACAACAACAACAACAACAACAACAACCCGTAGAGGACATGTGCTCCATCCCCACGTAGAAAATAATAAGAAAAATACAGATTCATAACCGGCAGGAATTGGCGCAGCGGCAATACTCCGCTGAACTTTTAACCAGTTTTTATGCCGGTACGATAACAGCTATTTATTTTAACGGCAATTAGTGGTCTTGGTTATATATGTACATATATACCTCCCACAACTATTTACGCCAAACTTATGCACATCCCTACGTACATATGTATGTATGTAAATAAAACGCTACACTGTATCGTGCACGGTGTGGCTATATTTAAGCTATCTATGATTTGCACATGTAGCAAGCAGTGCAGGGGGCATTGTTATCCGCAGCCATAATACTTGATTGGTCTTGGATGCAACTTGCACCAGCGCCCGGCAGCCCGTGCATATACCTTCATAATACAAGTTTGCACACAAGTTTGACGAGCGATGTCAGTGACATTTGCACTACTTTTCTTTAATCTTTTCTCTACACACTAAATGGGTAGATAAATTAATATGAATAGCAGCCATGAGGTAAACTAAAACATTGTTTTCATCTAAATATAATGTGCTAATTCTGTTTACAAATATATGTATAGTTTATAATCTGCTGCTTGTATTTATAAATAAACATTTCCAGCCCTGCAATGCAATATTTAGTTACATACCTACTCCCACTAGTGTGATGGTGCAAAAATTTGCCTTACTTTAACCAAACTTGACGGCAATCATTGTTTTAATTTGTTGATGAGGTGCCTATTAAAAATCCTTACCCGAGAATTTGTTTTATAGTTATTAGTCGTTCCAGCCTCGTGTTTTCTATTGCGCAGCGGCTTTTTAAATCTTCTCTTTTTATGTTTGTTATTATTTTTTTAGCACTGCTTTCTTCTGACGTGTGTTTTGGGGTGGTAAAATCATATGTTTGAACATTAGGGATAGCAGCCTATTTTCATTCGAAAAACGAGTTTATTTTCGAAACGGGGTACATCCGCAATTCCGCGGGAAAGGGAACCTCGATTGAAATCACGAAATTTATCGGACTGTGGTAAAAAATTTCGATAAGTTTCATGATTTCTATCGAGGTTCCATTTCAAAAACTTCAACTTCTGCTTTTGTATTATTGAAATCGAAGTTCAAACGGGTTTTTGATACTTCCCCGACATTTTTGAAGGTGTTTCAGCATTTTCGTGGGTTTATATTTACTCTGGGATCCCGAAATACGGGATTCGAATATGTGAAATCCCGGGATCTGGAGACAAAAAAATGGAGCCGGGGCGCGATTCGGGACCAGGTTAAGCTGGGTCGAACTAATCGTTCCATAGATAATCGAAGCGTGGGAGATTAACATACGGAAAAGGGCCGTCTCAGGGCCGGATTCTGCGCGGAACCAGTAATTTTGAACTTTGAAGATTGTCACCGAGCATCACTACCGTCGGTAATGCAGTTCACAAAAACAATGGCCATTAAAGCTAAAGCTGATGGCCCAATGTACGCTTGTTTTGCTTACCTAGGCTTACCTTGCTTTCCTTTTAAAGCTTCTATGGCCCAATAGAAACTACAAAAGCTGTCAAAAATACAACAACAAGACAAACAGCGAAGCGTGTAAAGCGCTGTCAAATGGGCTATTCGATGCTTTGAAGCGTTTCAAGCAAGCAACGTAAGGTTGCCACTGGGCCAACTTTCATACATTTCAGTAGAGTTCAAAAGAATTTTGACATTTCTCGAGGCAAAGCCAGCAAAGCAAGCGTGCATTGGGCCATCACCTTAAGGGTACACCTAGCGACGCGACGCTACCCGACGCGACCAAATATTCTTTGCATGTGTTCTTATGGAGCAGAGTACACCTAGCGACAGCACGACGCGACACAACATAGTTGATCAAATAGGCAACTATTTGGTCGTGTCGCGTGATGTCGCTAGGTGTACCCGTACCTTAAAACTGACTTACACGGGTCGACTTTCTTGTCGATTTTTGTCGTTCCACTGCTTTCTACCTTCAAATACAAGATGTACGAGTAGATCGATCGAACTGCTATTTAAGGATGATTTACACGGGTCGATTTTTTTTAACCTTTTTTTCAATCGACCGTGTAAACAGCAATTCGTTCGATCTTTACCTTGTATTTAAAGGATGATTTACACGGGTCGATTTTTCTAACCTTTTTTTCAATCGACCGTGTAAACAGCAATTCGATCGACCTTCACATTGTATTTAAGGGTTGAACACAAGTGGCTCGATAAAAATCGACCCGTGTAAATTAGCCTTAAGGGTTGAATACAAATGGTTCGATAAAAATCGACCAGAAAATCGACCCGTGTAAATGAGCCTTCATACTTTACACGATGGAACGACAAAAAATCTACCCGTGTAAATTAACCTTTAGTGAGAGGAGTGAAAAACAATTAACCCAACACAAACTTGCGTTAGCTAAAGAATTTCTAAAAATTCTATCAGGCCGAGTCTCAACAATTTCTCACTTTGCTGATTTTCTCACTCCCATATGAGCAAAAATGTATGAAAAGGTAAAACGGTTTGCACCGGTTCACTAGTGAATCCTTAAAGTGAAAAATTGTTTAGAATCGGCCTGTATTCCTTTTATCACAAATCGACTCGCCATATTTAAAAAAAAAATTAAAAACGCCTGACCTCGACACTTTTTTCGATAACGCTTAATTTCAAAATTTTTTTCAAAATCGTCAGAGTGTTATTGAAAAAAACTGTGAAATAGAGTTTACAGAATCAAAAAACAATGTGTCACATTATTGAAAACAGCAATAGCTTTTCGAACACTTTTGTCTAATTTTGATTTGCTTTGCGTTATATAATTTGATGTCAAATTTGTGAAAATTTGAGAAAGGAGCCTTTTTTATTAATATGACCCAATAATAGCTTTTTGTAATTTTAATTATCATGCCAATTCTAAATAATTTTTCACTAGTGAACCGGTGCAAACCGTTTCACCTTTTCATAAATTTTTGCTCACAAATTATATGAGAGTGAGAAAATCCGCAAAAAGAGAAATTGTTTATAGTCGGCTAGTATATTTTTTTAAACACCCAAAAAAAATTATTTCGATATGGCATCACTATGTTAGCGCATGATTTGAGAGAGGTTATTCAAAAAGGCAAATAAAACAGCCGACTTTTCTGGAACAACACTACAGCTGAGACAGTTAGTAGTAAATTTAGGCAAATCTTATGGTATGAGATATATAGATGGTATTAAAAATTCCAATTTAAAAATAAGTCAATACAGTTTTTTTTTGAAAATTCTTAGATGTGCCAGTATTGTAATACATTTTTCGGTAGCATATAATAGCACATACGTATGTATGCAATCACAAGATAGCCATCCATACATACGTGCAAATGTTAACTTTAAGCGGCGTGAGAACGCGCTTTTTGGGAGTTCCGTTCCTAGATAGTCTAAGCCAGATCGCGGAACTGGACATAAAGGACTTGATGGGCTTCATAAAGTCATCTAAGTGGTTCGAGGAGGAGTAACGGTGTCGGTTTAGGAGTGTCAGTCCCGGGATTCTGCTATGTGGAAAATCCCAACAACTCAGGGATTTTCCATATGGCTGGGTCCCGGGGCTGACTTTCCTTGTGTTGGTGGTATCACAACGGGCCTTCAAAACTGGCCTAAGTGTGCCTCTGCGGCAGCCACTTGAACCTACCATTATCTCAAACTAAATAATCGCTAATATTTTTTGTTGCACAATACCACTAGATAGGACACAAGTATTTAGATTCATAAATCGGTAAAAGGGCAAAAGGTTCTATGCCACTTTATTTTCTATTAATAATGCGGTACCTACATAAAACTCAATGCATATTTTTAAAATTTAACTTCATTATTTAGAAGTAAAAACTTTAATATTGTATTTAAAATGTTTTGATATGTAGCCGACCATATGTATGTTTTGCTACATATGTACATGTACTAACATATATAGTTTTGTCTGTATTCATTGCCTCATGGTTAAATTTTCATCAGCCGTTTCAGTTTTGGGAATAAGATACATATGTATGTATGGTACTAACCGGCTTTTTGCACCTTTGTGCGACTTCTTTGATTCACAGTAAATTCTTTTACCAATATATTTATTTTTTATTAGAAAATATAAAAAAAAGTAATTTTTATTTTTATTTGCTTTCTAACGTTTATATAAATTCACAACCACTTGCCTCGAATTGATATAATCAACTGGCTGCGTAGCGGCTGATGGAAGAGAGCCATGGCACACGAACTGGTTAGAGAGCATCACATACGTGTACTTAGGTACGTTATATGCCGGTTCTGCTTTTGTTTTGGTAGCCCCCGTTGCGCCTCATGTTGCTCCGCAACCCAATTCAAAAACAATAAAAAATATATATAGACATACATATGTATGTGTGTACGTACATATATATATATATTAGGGTGATTAAAATAAAAAAAGTTGGTCTTTTTTTCGGTCTTACCCCCTGAAACTTTAGGTATTGACTAGAAAATAAGCCTTGCAAAAAATTAGCGCTCTAACTTAACCCTTAGGGGTGGCTATTTTTTTCGCCCTTTCCCATACATTTTGTATGGGGGAAATTGGTATTTTTTTTTTTTTCAAAGTGAATTTTCTTTAAATTTTTGAAACTTCTTTGAAAATATTTTTAAATTCTCTTAAAGTTGAAGCTTTGAAGCTTCCAAAATATTAAGCCATGTGCGAATATCTAACTATTAAAATAATTACAGCCATTTAAAATAAATTTTATACGTGTTACTGTGTATCTGTGTGCAATAGTACAAAACTCAGCCATTTTTGGCGGCCGCCGTGGTGTAGCGGTTAAGTGTTCGGCCTTCTACACCAAGTCGTGGCGGTTCGATGCCCGGCAAAAGTAACATCAAAAATTATTTAGAAAAAGAATTTTTCTAAAACGGGGTCGCCCCTCGGCAGTAGTTTGGCAAACTCTCCGGGTGTATTTCTGCCATGAGAAGCTTCTCAGCAAAAAATTCATTTGCTTTGCAAGTGCCGTTCGGAGTCGGCAAAAAACTGTAGGTCCCGCCAACTTGTAGGAAAACTAAAAAGCAACACACCACAAGTTGGAAAGAGAAGCTCGGCTAAAAATCTCGTTAGAGGTTATGATGATAACCTGTAGGTATATCGCCGCCATTAGTTTTTTTTTTTTTTATTTTCTCATCAATACCTAACTTTTTAGGGTGTAAGACCAAGGCGACATTTTTTTTAATCACCCTAATATATATACATACATATATGTATATTGTATGTAGATACATGTGTTTTGATTCAATCGGCTTCGCTTCCAAAAGATCACAACTCAGAAATTGACATTTTCAGGTTATCTGGTTATAATTTTTAATGATTTTACTAGGGTAAAATATCCTAGATAGAACCGAGCCGATGCGAATATCCTAATTATTTCATATTCAGCATATAACTGCAACATTTAAGCTGGAAAAGTTTTTAAAAACTTGTTCAAGTAAAGCAAAGGCTTATTTACACGGGTCGATTTTTGTCGTTCCAAAAAAATCGATTGGTTCCCACTTTGTATTTGAAGGTTGAATGAAAAATCGACCAGGATACAACAAATATTTCAAGCACAGATGAGAATTTGAAAATCCAGAAGAAGTCGCCAGTGAGTGGAAGATCACCAATTTCAAAATATTTTTCAAAAGCTTCTTTCTCACAATTTGTTTGAAGAACCTTCTATCTCAAAACTCTTTCCAATGAAGCTCTTTTTTAAACTATGGTTTAAGAGCGCAATATCTTAGAATGCCTTGTGTTAATAAAAAAAAAAATAACAGCATTTTTCTAAAATTTGTAAGGTTTTTTTATACAAATTGATGTAAAATTTCTGAAAATTTGAGAAATGGTAAGTTTGTTTACTGACCAAAAAAAAAGTTCAGAGCAGGTTAGAGCAGAGCAGAGAAGGGCAGCTGTCAAAATAGAAAAAGAGCAACTTGAAGCAACTCAGAGCAGAAATTCAGTGAAATACTTGAAACTCGATAGTTTCTTTTTATTTGGTTTTTTTGTTTTAACTCTCAAAATTAATGCAAATGCGCGTATACTAAAACATAGGTTTTCTTGCAAGCAAATTTTTTTTGAAGTTTTCAAAAATAAATTTTTTCCTGAGTGACAATTGCTTCTCTGCTCTAACTTACTCCATAAAAAAGCTAGAGCAGAAATTTGTGATCTGGATTACTCTAGTTTTGTTTTGAGCGTACTCATGAAACAAAAGATAGAGCAACCTAGAGCAAGAAAAGTGTTCGTTAAACACAATTTTGTGAAATATCTCAATCTGGCGTAAGCTAGAGCAGCTCAATAAACAAACCTGGTAATTGCTTTTTGTTTATTAATACGACCCAATGAATTTCGAAAACACCCTATCTCAATGAAAATGCAGTACATTTTTAATAACTTTTTAAAACTTTGCGTCCAACTTCAAAGGTATGCTACAATGAACGCTTTGACGCTTCTCTTTTATACATTTGTTTTCTTTATTTATTTGTTTGCATTCAGAGTGTTTTGGTTAATTTATTAATTTAATAGAGAAAAAATTAATTAATTATTATTTTCTCCAACTTTTTATTCTCTTATTAAAGCAAAATCATCAACATCTGATTGTCAAAGCAATCAAAATTTCAGATAGTTTGCCAAATTTTAACCTTGCTTCAACTTTGAGGTCTTCTATTTGCCATGCTTCGTTTAAATACGTATACTGAACTTTTCTGTCAAAGTCAAAGTTCGAGGTAAAGTCAAAATAAAGCTTTATGTAACTGAGCCTTAAGACTGCAATTCGTGCCGGGATGGTACTTAAGAGAACACAATTTGATATTTGTATGAAAATTTGGCTATGAGAATTTTCAGGGTGTACCTAATGGGTCAGTTACATAAAGCTTTATTTTACCTCAAACTTTGACTTTGACAGAAAAGTTCAGTATACGTATTTAAACCAAGCATGGCAAATTGGAGACCTCAAAGTTGAAGTGAGGTTGAAATTTGGCAAACTCTCAAATTTTGCTTGCTTTGCGTGCTTTGACAATCAGATGTTGATGAGTTTGCTTTAATTAAAGAATAAAAAGTTGGAGAAAATAATAATTAATTCATTTTTTCTCTATTAAATTAATAAATTAACCAAAACACTCTGAATGCAAGGAAATAAATAACGAAAACAAATGTATAAAAGGGAAGCGTCAAGGCGTTCATTGTAGCATACCTCTGAAGTTGGACGCAAAGTTTTGAGGTAGCAAATGCCAGGCGAGGTTAACAAAGCTTTATGTATTCGACCCTTAAAGCATGCAATGGGTGGAAGTCTTGGACATACCTGCGAAACTACAAGGAATATGTTGTGAAAAGTGCGTTATTACACAAAATTTTTAAAAGTATTTTAAAATAGGTTGATCTTCCACTTAGCAGTCGAAGTATATTTTTAGGCAAGATTGTACCATCTTTAGGGTCAACTACATAAAACTTTATTTCAACTTTACCTCGGGCTTTGGCTTTGACAGATAACTTCAATATACGTGTTTCAACGAAGCATGGCAAATTGGAAACCTGAAAGTTGAAGCAAGGTTGAAATTTGGCAAACTCTAAATTTTGCTTGCTATGACAATCAGGGGTTGATGTCTTTGCTTTAATTTAAGAATTAAAATTTTTAGGAAATGATAATTAATTAATTTTTTCTATATTAAATTAATAAATTTACCAAAACACTCTCAATGCAAAGAAATAAATAACGAAAACAAATGTATAAAAGAGAATCGTCAAAGCGTTCATTGTAGCATACCTCTGAAGTTGAGTGCAAAGTTTTGAGGTTGCAAATGTCAGGCGAGGTTAACAAAGCTTTATGTATTTCACCCTTTAAGTATTTGACGCTTCAGGAGGGCACTAGCTGTCATTTTATTTGTCAGCTAGCTGAACGAATGTTACTAGAATATGAACAGCAAGACCGCGAACGAACAAAACAAGGCACCTACAAAGGAACACGCATAATCCTGTGTTATCGACATAAGAACACCGGGTCGATAATGATGTTAGCCGGAAATGAAACTTAATCACATCAAGTTGGCAACGCAATCGTCATAGTCAGTAATGCAGTTCGACCCAATTCTGCAAAAGGAGTAAACAAATATACCTGGACCCCTGCAAAAATTGTTGGATGATCCCTCGAATTCTGTAAGCTGTCTCTAGTCACTAATAGAGACAATAGTCACTAATAGAGACATTTTGTGTTCCAATTCCATTTCGTCCATATCAAACCTCAAACCTCATTTTTTGTGACTTGAGATGAGACAAAATTACAGAATTCGGGGGTATGTGTTCCAATTTTTTGATATTAGAGTACTACAATAGTAATCCTTTTTATACCTCATCGGACCACGTTCGAACGACGAATTACGACACTATCGCTCTGGCAGTATATACTCCAAGGAGTTACAACATTGGAGTACATTGCAAAGTACTCTGACGGTAGGTACTCCATGGAGTAGCAGACCCAAAGCGAAGGTTGGAGTAGGTGGTCCAGTCCTAGGACATCGCAATGTTAATTGGAGCACAATTTGTATATGAAAAAGGATTACATTTGGAGTACTCTGATGCTCCAATTGGAGTACTCTTTGCATAGGAAATAGAGTAATCCCGATTTTTGAAGGGCCTGCACAAATTGTTGGATTATGTGTTCCAATTTTTTAAGTCGACTTCCCTCCAAAGAGTACTCCAATGTTGCTACTCCTTGGAGTATCTACTGTCAGAGCGATAGTGTCGTGATTTTCGTCGATAAGGCAGGAGAAATGATCGACCCTGCAAAAAATCGAGAGGAGTCTATTCCCTATCCAAAGGGTACTTCAATTGGAGCAGCAGAGTACTCCAAATGTAATCCTTTTTCATATAAAAATTGTGCTCCAATTAACATTTCGATGAAGGTTTACATTTTACATTTTAATACAAAGCCGATGAGTAATTTAAACTTTAACCTTACAATTTTAACCGCCTTTTAAGGGAAGTAACTCGTTATTATTAATTTCTACAAAATGTATACTTTATTTTATGGTCCAAATATGTACATTATAATTCGTATGGATACGAAATTGTTAAATATATAAAATACATAATTAAAAAATACAATATGGGTAAAGAAAGTTAATCCGCAATCTTTCAAAATACAATTTTGTAATAATTTAAATGTATGTATGTATGAGTATATGACATTCGTCTTAAGACTAAAATGCTGAATAAACTAAATTAATATAGTTTAAAATTTTACTTATGTATGTACATCAAAATAATTAAAACTTAAAATATTTCATTTACACCACATTCATTCAAACAAATGTAAACACATAAAAAATAAAAAAACGCAACAACATTTTCACTAACTAAGCTAAACTTTAAATGAGTCCTTTCCTATTTTCAAATTAATTGGTTCGGGTTTTAATTGCAGGCACTCATTTTAACTTCCTTAATTCCTCTATGAAGGGTTTTACTTCTAAATGTATATTTTACGCTTGTCCCTGAGCAAAGTAATAGCTTATAGAGGGAGCATTTTGGTATGTCTGTGTGAACGATATTGGACGTGGAGCGTTTGGTGAATCTTGTTGATATTGTTGTTCGGCGCGCATTTGCTCATAAGGCGGCTGTAAGTCCCGTTGTAAAGCCATTGAGGCCAAATGTTGTTGTTTAAGATCGCTGATCATGGCAATCTTGCGATGTTTAGGTCGATCACTAACTGGCGTATCAGTATTGACGGTAGTCGATTTAAGTGTACCGCTGTTATCAATCACAAAGCTACTCAATTTATAACCATCCAAATCATCGTCATATGGTAGCGGTCTATGTTTGTCCTCCTCAACTGGAGTTCCATCTGGACGTACACGAAAAACTAGTGGACCACTAAGAAAAGTATCTGTCGTGTGAGGTTTTTGACTGCTCAGCTCATCATACACTTTATCCATGTCCATTGCTAATTTGCGTTTGTTATCGACTTCACTGTCAAATAACGGATTTTGACTGTGTAACTTAGCGGTTGGGACTGTACCTGGTGCTTTTTGATGTGTTAATATTATTATGGAAGATTCAGATGGTGTGGACAACAACGGTTTGCGTGTGGTTATAAGTGTTGAACTGGGATGATCACGCATAATTGAAGACCAAACTGTAAAGAAAATTCAAAATAACTTTAATTAGATACATTTTAGAACATTTCGACTACTGAGTAGAAGATCACCATATTTTAAAATATTTTTGAAGCATGCCCTACTCAGAATTTGTTTTAATAACGCCATATTTCAGAATTTTCTTAAGGAACACCCTGGCTCAAAATATTTCTCACGCTATTTCATTGGATTAAAAAATATAAAGCTACAAATTCCTTGATTTCTAATTTTTGTAATTTTAGTTTTGACGATCTTTTCGCTTAATTAAAGTTTAGTACCTGGGTGACCGAGCTTGCCAAAATGATCCCAAAATAATCCTAAAATGATCCCAAAAAGACCCTTAAATGTTTCCAAAATGATCCCAAAATGACGCCAAAATGACCCTAAAATGATTCCCAAATTACCCCAAAAACACCCTTAAATGTATCCAAAATTTTCCGAAAATATCCCCAAAAAAATCCTAAAATAACAAAAAAAAGACCCCAAAATGATCCCAAAATGATTCCAAAATGACTCCAAATTTGTCCCAAATTAATGCAAAATTAAACCCAAAATGATCTCAAAATAGCCCCAAAACTATTCCAAAGTGACCAAATGATCTCAAAATGATCCTAAAATAATCTAAATATTATCCCAAAAATATACCAAATAATCTCAAAATGATCCTAAAATAATCTAAATATTATCCCAAAAATATACAAAACAAATACAATACGGTAAAATGGTAACCCTGGGCGGAAACCCTACTTGAAAATATTTTAGTTGGTATGTCGGCGAAAATACCGTTCATTTGATACTCATAATGGCATATCTGGCTCCATAGTAAGAAAAATTTAAAGATGTGGCAACCCTGTACATCCCCCCCAAGTGGATAGTCTTACCTCCGAATTCTGTAAGCTGTCTCTAGTCACTAATAGAGACAATAGACACTAATAGAGACAATTCGTGTTCCAATTCCATGTTGTCCAATTACAAACCTCAAATGACAGATCTCAATTTTGTGACTTGAGATGAGACAAAATTACAGAATTCCAGGGTTAGAATCAATCATACTATCTAAAATCGGTCAAGCGGTTCCATCGATTTGTATTTTTAAGTCTTATTTTATATATTTTTAGTACTAAATTTCCATCCTCCAATTTAAACCGATAATTTTTTCAAGAATACTTTTTATAGCTACAAAAAAAATAGTTTAATTATTAACTTACTTAGTTCATTGGAGCTGCGTTGATATGGATCTAATTGGTCCAATTGCTGATCGGTGAACGTCTGCAGTTTCTCATAGCCATAAGTAAGCAAATCATGTTTGCATTGATTCACTGGTATCGCTGTGGTGGCCGCAGTAGCTTTACAATGCACACTGACCAATTGACCGAATGTGGAATAAAGGAATGACATCTGTAAAGAGAGAGGAAAGGCAAGTAAGTAAAGGTTCACATATACATAGAATGCAATTTAACATCATTTGACGATATGCACATTGGAATAGATAGGAATTTTTACAGCTAAGGCCCGGCCCGTGTTTTCAGTGCAATTTCAAACCGCAGACAAGAAATTGGCCGTTTAAACTAAGTTTAAACTTGCACTGTAAAACCTAGCCTTAATTGGAAATGTGTCTCTTGTAACCTACAGTTACATCCGATTCAAATAAAGCATTTTCGGTGAGACACCCTTATGTACATACATTACATTGGCGCAATATAGAATATTTATAGATATACTTCAATATAACTTTGTAAGCTGCTGGATAATTTTTTATTTATTTCCCCGTTTACTGATTAGGCGGATGTGTGTAATACAAAATTATGTAAATTGAAATGAAATACACATTTAATTCATCTTAATACAATATGAAGCTATTAATTTAAACTTTACGAACCCCCCTAAGTTTGAAAGAATTAACCAACCATAAGGGGATTCATCAAACCTCATAAGTTTACGAAATGTGTAAGTTTATACCTTTATCAGCTCAGTTAGATGAACGCCCTAGATAAATTTATGTGTACTTGATGTCAAACAAAAACTTTTTACTTCGAAATTCTGATTAAAAAAGTAATTTTCGACCCATTTTCAGCATATTCTTCTATTTTTATCCAGTGTGCATTGAATGCATTAAAAAAATTACATGTCGAACGTCGTCATTGCATTGCATAAATTTACTCACTCTTTTACACACCAAAATCGACGCGGAAGTTTATCAAATTTGTGTAAACTGCGTTCCATACAAATTTTGACAGTTCATTTACACACTTGATAAATTTATACTTTTACACGCTTTATAAGGTGTTTATAAGATTTGATGAATCCCCTTAATATAATCACCTATTAGACAAAACTAAATTTTTGACTGTGTTACCGACTGTAACGGCTTTGTTTGCCATAATGCTCCAGTTACAAAACAAGGCCGTTAGCCAGTTTCAGTGTTGCCGCTGTAAAATTTCAAAAAGGGTCCCCTTTTTTTTAGATAGGAACACAATTTCCTAAGCCTTTTTTATTTATTTTGATGTTGAATGACTGAGTTTTGTACTATTGCAAGTAACACATACAAAATATAAACATTTTTAAATAGTTGTATTTTAAACTTCAAACCTCCACTTTAAGGATATGTTTTTGCAAAAGGTTTCGACCAAAATTGCATAAGCGGTTAAAGGCTATTTTAAGTAGGTAAGTGGTAAGTTGGAGAGCTAACTTTTTGCCAAACTTATTTTCTCAATATTTACTAACTTTGAGGAGGTAGGACCCAAAAAAAATAAAACTTTTTTATTTGAATCACCCTAATGTATAGATACATACATATGATACATATGACGGAGTTGTCACATAATACAGCGTTGCCCGTAGTAAGACTTCAGTTAAGCAAGCCATTTGGAAATCGGCAAGAGTTCCCGATATAAGAATAAAAAAAAAGGAACAAGGAGATTTTTTGGGTTTTAACAAAAAATCGACAAAAATGCATTCCATTGCAGTTTGAAAGTAAAAAGGGGTCAAAAAGGGTCACGAATTAAAAAAATGGTACTTTTTTGAAAAAGTAGGGTCCGGGGTCCTGGCTCTAAAAAAAGGGTCAATTGACCCTTTAGGGTCCCAACGGCAACACTGTTACTTATGCCCCAGTCGCATCTACTGCAGGGTAACTATGAATACAATGAGCGACTGCTCTGAATAGTCAGAATTCTGTGCACATCATGCCCAATTTGATATTCTACAGCGGTATCGGAGCGTGTCATTTGCATTAATTTTGTATTTTGCAAAACATTACACTATTAAAAGCTTCGAATATGGTAGATTTACATTTTGCTCACATAGCTGCAACAAAAATTTAGGCTTGTAGTATAAACCTACTAACTCACATTAAACAAATTAATTTAAACTTTTTAAATTTTTCTTTCACAGCATAGGTCAATTCATTAATGTATGGCAAGATGGGCTATCGGAAGATCACCAAACCAAATATGACCCTATCATAGGACGTTTGCAAAGTTTTTAATCAGAAATATTTCAATTTTACCTGCTCTCCGACTTTAAATCTCCGTTAATCTCCCTTATCCCTAACATAACCATAACCATATAAATTAGCTGATCCAACAAACTTAATGAAATCAATATCAATTGATAAGGCATTATGGTTAAGGAAGATAAATCGTTAACATTGATTTCCATAAGGTTATTTGGATCAGCTGATTTATCTGGAGCTATTAGCCCTGTTTTTCATTTGCACAACTTTTTAAAAGGGCAGTAACCATAACGCCACCATATCCAGATAAAACAGCTAATCCAGCGAGCCTTATAGAAATCAATGTAATCGATTTAAGGTGCCATGCCATAACGGTATATCGAAAAAGTACATTGATTTCATTAAGATTATGCCACGGCTTCCCTCAACAAGTCAAAGTTAAGTTCGTTAAAAAAATATTTTAAACCAATAATAATATCTGTTGAAACCAAGCCATATTTGAAAGTAAAAATATTTATATAGGTAGGCTCTTATCAAGCCAACAGCGCCGCTAGATGAATTCGTATGTGCAGTGTAGAGTCTTTGCGAACGTGGGCGAAGCCATTGTGGATAAAAACTAGCGACAGTTATTTTAAATCATACGTGCTTTTAATTTAAATCAGTTATCACTTTTAGGAAAAAGGTGAAGAAGGGGTGGCACTACAGTAAAACTATGTGCAATGGAAAAATTACGTAATTTTTTTACTACACTATTTTTTGGCTTAACTATAGCCTTACATTAATGTAATGTAGCTAAAGCTGCCACAGGTCGGGTAGCAGTTAACCTAAGGTAAACTATCTTTTGGTTTGTTCAAAATCATAAATTTAAAATTTGTTTTTTTTTTTTCGTAGTTGGTAAATAAATAGTAATGCTACAAATGCTAGTTGTAAATTAGTATGTTTTCAGACTACATACTTGGTAGATTGCTGTAGTGCATTAAGGTGTAAACATATACCTACACACATATGCACATATACATGCATGTACATACAAACTCGGATGTAGACCCATTTATGAATGAATAACTTGTAAATTTACTTATTAATGAAGAGAAAGATGATATTTAAATAAACTGCAGTGCAGCCAATAGCGGTAAAATGCGGTCGGTCAGTAACCTTAACGAGCAATTAAAACTTAAAACTGACAAAATAGCAACTTAACAAGATTCTTTATGAGTTGCATGCGGCTACAGAAGTGAAACTTCTTTATTAAATTAAAATTTTGAAAACTTCTGACAAAATAAAAATGTATGTCAAAATTAACTATTTTAATGTAACGAACTTTGTTAAAAAGTTACAGAAAGCAAGTGCAGAGCCTTTAAAAGTATTTAAAAGTACATAGTAGTCTACACAATAGATCGTACTAATGGTCACGGTGTAATAAGGCCTTATAGTAATAATAATTTAGTGTCTAAAAAAATTACTCATTATTGAATATTTTGAACAGGGTGCCAACTCTAAGACTTTTGTAACCAAAATCAAAAATAAAAGTAGCCAAATTTAGCAAAACGTAACCAAACTGAGAAAATTGATCTTTCAACCGTTTTCTTTTGTTTTTAAGGGCGCTCAACCGCCTAAACGATTGCGGCCGTTGCCTATCACAGCACGCCGTCACATCTCTTTAGCGATAACTGACTTCAGTTGGCAATCTCAAGGGTGTTCAAGTCTTCTTCCTCCTGTTGTTTTCATCGCAGTCGAGGACTCCCCCTTCCTCTGCTACCGAATTCGGGTGACGTTTGGAAATCCTTCTGGGCTGGAGCTTCTTTTTCCATTCGCATTACATGATCCAACTAATGGAACCTTTGATCTTTAATTCGCTTGACTATAGTCCGATCTTCGTAAATCTCGTACAGGTCCTCGTACAACATAGGAAAATGGAAAGAGATAAAACAAACACTTTTCGGGTATGTCCATTTCGGAAGCAGCCAAACTTCACTCATCGGCGAAGTAATTGTCATAACTATGTTAAGGAAAGCACATGTTTTAAGTATTTTTAATACAATTTTTCAATATTAGTTTAAAACTACTTGAAAACGGTCACAAAAGTACGGAAAAGGAACTGACTTAAACTCAAATTCTTTTACGACATTATTTAGGGTATTGAGAATATACTATTGAAACAGGAAATGGGTGAGCTACCTATGATGAGGTCTATCAGATATTCTGAAGAAGCTCTCGTCGGGTATAATTCGGGAAAGTCGATAGAGATTTCCTCGACTAAATATAAATTGACTACCAAACTCTGATGGAATCGATTGAATTCTGCCAACATGTATCACATTTTCCCCTGTAGGGAGCTCCGCCGTAATACATAACTATTAGAACCCGATATATTTATGGTATGTTAAGTACATAAAAAACCCTTTAATGGTTTTAATAATCGTGTTCTAACTGGAATCAATTAATTCAATTAAGCCGAGAATCATATATTTCCTAATGCAACGAAATAAAAAACAAGTGATACTAGAGATTGTCAATCCATAAACCGATAGTTTCGTCAACCATCCTTAACCTCCCCTGGTAGGGATCCCGAGCTAGATAAAAAATTTAAAAATTTTGCCACCCGGATCACCTTGTTGTCGCATTTACATGTTAAATTGGCCGTGATCCGAAGCAATATAGCCCAGGGATATCCCCTTATGAGAGAAAGTTTAGTCTCTTTAAAACATTTGCCTTTTTGCCGAATATTCCTGCAATCTACGTAGAGTGGAGCGTAGCCACTTGACATAGATAACTAGAGGATATGTGTAATATCAAACTCTAAGAAAAAAGTAACTCTAAGAAAAAAGTAACCAAAGCAGAAGAATCCTTATCCAAAGACCAGTGGCTGTATGTCCGGAATGAAATGGGCAGGGCCCTCCTCCACTTAATGCGTGAGTCTCCGGGTAGTCCGCCGCGAGGTACTGACGCGGGCTGGCACCAAGGTCAGATCAAAATATTCGCGTGCGAGGATGCAAGAACTGTCGCACTGTATAAGGCAGCAGTTGCAAGACTGGGTGAAGTCTATCCAGGGGCAAGACTTGATGTCGTCGACTGGAAGGACATTCCTGCTCGGCCAAGGGCAAGGGCATGGATTCCTGCCGTCCCTGCAGAACCCGAGAATATTCTTGAGATGCTGCAGGTCTGGAATCCGTCTCTCCCGACGCAGGATTGGGGCGTCAATCTGGTCGATGATGTGGTTGGGCCCAATAGACAGGTGGTTATCACTCTGAATAAGGAGGCGCTCGAGCCCCTTAAACGGTGCAACGGACGAGTGCATTACGGCTTGGGTCAGATCGTGATCCACGTATACCGTGGCGATGCACAGCGCGCTGCTATTCCGGACGCTCCGGAGGACTCGGAGATCGAGGCATCGGAAGGGGAAGCAGAGGAGTCCGACGCGGAAAGTATGTTATCCGCCACGTCAAATTGCGATGGTGCTGCGAACAACTCGGCGATAGAAGAAAGCCTGCTTGACGAAGAAGGCCTCGACGTCACGATCGTGGCTAAACCTGAGCACACTAACGTTGATGCTGCTTCAGACAGCAGGGTTCCCGCCACGCCAAATCGTGCAGGTGCTCTGAACAACTCCTCGTTGAGAGACAGCCCCCGGAACAGGCCAGACCTCGACGACACGCTGGCGGCAGGGATGTCTGAGCTCTCTCATGTTGGTGGTGCTTCAGATAAATCTGCACAAATCTAAAGCAGCCTCGGCTGTTTTAAGCAGTCGTCTTTCTAAAGGCGACGTAGACGTGGTCCTTATCCAAGAGCCCTGGGTCAATAGCTCTAGGATCTGTGGATTGGGGACTAAGGGGTACAAGCTCATCCAAGCCAATGATGAGGGCAAGGTCAGAACCTGTATTTTGGTAAAGTCTGAGCTAAACACCTTTCTATTACCCAACTACTCAAATGGTGACGTTACAGCTGCCAGCTTAACAGTCGGCAGCACCAGCCTAACGATGGCGTCGGTCTATATGCCCTATGACGCCGAAGAACCTCCTCCACAAAAGGAGGTGAAAGATCTGGTGGATAATTTCTGTACGGGCCATCTTATTATTGGAGCTGACGCTAATGCTCATCACGTCCAGTGGGGAAGCTCCGATATTAACGCTAGGGGCGAGTCTCTGTTTGACTACCTACTAACAACTAACCTGGTGGTTTGTAACGTGGGTAACGAGCCTACTTTTATAACTAAAGCTCGTAGGGAGGTTATAGACCTCACTGTTTGTAGCGAAGGCGCTTATGAGTGGGTCAGAAAATGGCGTGTTCTTGATGAGCATTCATTTTCTGACCATCGGTACATAGAAATTGTGTTAGACTTTATTGTTGAGCAGCCAGTTATGAAACGAAATCCACGCAACACTAACTGGCAGCTACATAACCAAATATTAGCTAGGGACCTACCAGTATTACCTCCACAAGCCCCCTCATCAGTGGGAGAACTGGATGATCTGGTAACGACCTTTACAACGGCGCTCTCAAATGCCCTAGAGCAGGCTTGTCCAGTACCAAAACCACGCGGCAAACATAGACCCCACTGGTGGTCTTACGACCTGGATTCGTTCCGTATATCATGCAGGAAGCAATTTAACAAGGCCAAGAGCATCGGTACGGAGCCTGAATGGCTCGAATATAAAGCTAAACTGAGGGCCTATAAAAAAGCTCTAAGGCAAGCGAAGAGAACTTCGTGGAGAAATTTCTGCACCGGGGTCGAAAAAGTCGATGATACAGCGAGACTTAGACGAGTGCTATCAAAAACTCAAACAGCCATTAGCTATTTACGGAAGCCTGACGGATCTTGGACCAGCACGGAAGGGGAAACCCTGGAGCTGCTCCTGAACACACACTTTCCGGGGAACTTGTATGATGCACCTGTAGCATCTGCAACAAACCTGGCGGTAAACATACCCATTACGGAGGAAAGGGTAAGGTGGGCAATCAAAAGCTTTGAGCCGTTCAAGGCAGCCGGGCCAGACGGGATTTTCCCCGCACAACTTATAAACACGCTGGAAATATCAGCTAAATGGCTGGTAGTTCTCTATTCAGCCTGCCTGGCTCTTAATTACATTCCGTGCTCCTGGAGAAGCGCCACGGTAGTCTTTATTCCAAAGGCTGGGAAGGCCTCACACTATGAGCCTAAAGACTACAGACCGATCAGTCTCTCGTCTTTTGCACTTAAAACCTTCGAGAGGATAATTAGCGATTATCTCTCCTCTACTATTGATAGCAACCTTATTTCTAGCTATCAACATGCATACACCAAAGGTAAATCAACGGAAACTGCGCTCCACAGCCTAGTCTCTATTGTTGAAAAATCATTGCACGAAAAGGAGTACTGTCTCGTGGCCTTTCTGGACATCGAAGGGGCTTTCAACAATATAAGGCCGGAGGCTATTAACACTGCTTTAACAAACCTGGGCATAAATAGGTCTCTTATTGGACTAATTGATCAACTACTAAAGGGAAGGAAAATAGTTTCTTCACTGGGAACAGTTGATCTTTCACGCTATGTCACAAGAGGAACGCCTCAGGGTGGTGTTCTCTCCCCGCTCCTATGGAACCTCATCGTAAACTCGCTGCTACGAGACACAAGGTGGGGGGGCGGGAAGATAGTGGCATATGCAGACGATTTAGCTATTGCATATAGGGGCAAATTCCCACAAACCCTGTGTGACTTGATGCAAGTAGCACTGCGAGAGGTTTCTTCATGGTCCTCTCGCTGCGGACTTAGCATCAACCCGGGAAAGGTGGAGCTTGTCCTTTATACCAGGCGGTACAAGATACCACCGCTGAACCTACCAGAACTAGATGGCGTGCGCCTGAACTTAGCTGATAAAGCCAAATTCCTAGGCACAGTTCTAGATAGAAAGCTTAACTGGAAGGAGAATGTCATCCAGCGCCAGAGGAAAGCGTGCATTGCACTTTACACGTGTAAAAGAGCCATTGGCAAAAAATGGGGGCTCAGCCCCAAAATTTGCAGATGGATCTACACTGCGATAATCCAGCCAATTATGCTGTATGGAGTCGTGGTATGGTGGCCTGCGCTAGGAAAGGCAACAAACCTAAATCTGTTAGGAAAAGTCCACAGATCGAGCATGATCTGTATAAGCGGGGCGTTAAGAACAACGCCCAATGAAGCTCTCCAGGCCATTCTTGGCTTTTTGCCACTCGATCTGGAAGGGTACCGGGCAGCAGCGGCATCGGCTCTGCGTCTAAGGGAAACGTCCGTCTGGGGCGCAAGCACTATTGGACACTCCAATATTCTAAGATCTTACAGCTTTCTCCCTCTGAGCACAGATCGGTGTGCGACCACAACAGTCGGAGATTGTTGTTTTAGAATAAACATTCCCAGCAGGGAAGACTGGGAGAACATAGATCGGTGTCCCGCTACTAATGGCGGCACTTTTATATACACCGACGGCTCGAAGTTAGACGGCAGAGTCGGAGGAGGGGTTTACTCAAGGGGTTTGGACCTAGAACTCTCCTTTAGACTACCTGATCACTGCAGCGTCTTCCAGGCTGAAGTTTCTGCAATCATGGACGCCGTGACTTGGATAGGTAAACGCACCATCGGACAGGATATCTGTATTTTCAGCGACAGCCAAGCGGCCATCAAATCCCTTGGCTCTTACTCGTTCAACTCTGAACTGACGCTCAGCTGTCGTCGATCTCTTCAAGAGATGGCCCAACAGAACCGCGTGAACCTCACATGGGTCCCGGGACACAGGGACATTGAGGGAAACTGTGGGGCAGACGAACTTGCCAGGCAGGGCACGACCAAGCAGATTCTTCAAGATAAAGAGCGCATAGGTATGCCGTTTGCCACGTGCAAGCTAATGCTGAAGGAGCATACACTCCGCGAAGCCAACGAAAGATGGCTACAAGCCCCAGGGTGCCGGATATCCAAGCAAACCTGGCCAAAATGCGATCTTAAAAGATCTAGACACATATACGCCCTAAAAAGGAAGGAAATCTCCATATTAATAGGTGTTTTAACCGGGCACTGCCTTATTGGTAGGCACGCAGCAAGGCTAGGCGTTCCCTACCGACGATGCTGCAGGAGTTGCAAAGATGATGAGGAAGAGGAAACGGTGGAGCACCTCATCTGCAACTGCCCGGCCTTAAGCGGAGCGAGAAGGCGCTCTCTGGGAGTTCCCTTCCTGGTTAGCTTAAGCCAGGTCGCGGAGCTAGACATAAAGGACTTGATGGCCTTCATCAAGTTATCAAAATGGTTCGAGGAGGGGTAGCGGTGTCGGTTAGGAGTGTCAGTCCCGGGTTTCGGCTATATGGAGAGTCCCAACAGCACTGGGATTTTCCATATGGCCGGGCCCCGGGACTGACTTTCCTAGTGTTTGGTGGTATCACAACGGGCCTTTTATTACTGGCCTAGGTGTGCCTTTGCGGCAGCCACTTCTACCTACCTACCTAACCAAAGCAAGTACGAAGTAACCACGTAACCAAATCAAATAAAGGTAACCAAATTTGGTTAAAAATAACCAAAACGACAACTCGGATTTTGAACCAAAAAAGTTCACAGCACCAAAAAATTTACTTAATATGCACTCAGTTTCTCGTCAAAGCTTTTCATACACTGAGGTCCTTTTCTCATCTAGCCTTTAATTTTAAAATTTAATAAATGGAAATTTATCGGCCCTATCTATTGCCCTTTATTTGCGTTATGAACAACACAATTATGCATTATGCGTAATTAAGATTCTATTATATTTAAAATTCAATTTACAAATACGGCAGTGTGCTAAATCTCCACTTTCGTTGAAATATTTCCAAAATATTTACGAATTTTTGGCAAATTTGTTTCAGCTGTTCAAAAAAAAGAATAAAGAGTTACCAGATTTGGCTATAAAATGTAGAGCTGCCAAGAAAACTTGATACAAAGAGTCATATTAATAAAAAAGCAATTGCTTTATCGTTCACTTTTTTCAATTTCTGAAAGTTTCATTTCATACAACTTGATGTCCAATTTGTGGAAATTTGAAAAGACAACAATTTATTTTTTATTAATATGGCCCAAAGTATACTGCAATTTTAAAAGTATCCCATTTTTTAAATGATCTATATCGAATTTTGGGAAAAAAATAAATCTTAAAAGCATAATGCCAGCTTTATTGTCTACTTATTTTGTTATCCCTCTACATTTAAACTTATTTACTCAAATAAGGCTGCAAAAAAACTTTAACTTATAATTAGTGTTTCACATCCATTATTAAATTAATTATAAACAAATTTGTACGAAAAGTTACTGAGTATTGATATCTTAAAATTTTTTTCATCTCAATAAACATATTCTAAAATAATTAAAGTGCCTCATTTAGTGTAAACAAATTCAAGCGAAGTTAAATCAACTATAAAAAATATAATATTATAAGCAAACAAAAATGGAGAGAAAATACGAAACCATCATTAACGTACACTTTTATAGTTCACCAAATTTTAATATTAGCATAATCATAATTTTTAATTGGTATTTCCTTTTAAAAATGGAAAGATTCACACTTGACTGCCTGGGAATAAAAAAGAAAACCAGTTTTATGATAGGTAACAATACACTGACTGACTATTCGACAAAATTGGCATACAAATTAATTTGAAATATGAGAAAAACACCAAAAAAAATAGAATCTTTGCATTTCTCTTAAAAAAAGATGATACCTAAAAGCGGATGTATGTGTTTATGAGGGTAGTAGATTATTCAACTTTTTTCAAAAACCAGTTATCGAGTCATATTCAAAATCTTAATTAGAAAAAAAACCCGAATCCTAATGCTTAAATAATGGGTAAACCGGTCAATTAAATAGGTTTTTGTTTTGTTTTAATCAAATCTTGATTAAAAGCTCAGTTAATCTTCCATAACCATAACGCTACTATAACCAGATAAAATAGCTGATCCAACCAACATTGTCATCTATTAATGTTGCCATATCACAACGCCACATCGAATACATTGATTTAAATAAGGTTGTTATGCTATGGATACACACACAGAGATTATCGCGTATAAATCTATTTTTATCAGATCCAAATTTTACCCTGATACACACAACATTGAACATTAACAATCCACCATCTCGGCGCCATCTAGTGTTTTGGTTATATTTCTTGCGGTTTAAAGCTAGATGTCACTGAGAATTGTTTATTTTTTGGCGACATCTATCGTATTTCTAGCGGCCTAAAGCTAGATGTCGCCATCAGTCCGTCATTTTGGTAGTATTTCTTGCTATTTTTGTTTATTTATCGGTGACAGTAGCGGTCAAATCGTTATTTCGTTTCCTGAAATCTGCTCAAATCTTCTTCATTTCTGGGAATTTATAATGAAGCTTATGCTCAAGTTAATTCCAAAAAACGGAGTTAATTCAGAAATATCAGCCCTATTAGATCACTTGATTTCTTAGGTTATGTTACGGTTAGTGTTATGGAAGATTAGTTGATCGTCATTACAAATTTAAGAACCAATTGAGTTATATTCATTTTAAATCGATCCAAAAAATCTATTAATTTTAAGTCTAAGGCCCAATTTCACAGTGCCAGGTTAACTTACGTTCCACAGATTTTCAATTTTCATTTTTAGCTAACCAAAGGTTAACTGCCCAACATTGGTGGTTTAACTTCTGGTGATATATCAGAAGGCCGTCTATCAACAATTTATGTAGAAAAAAATTCAGTTAAATAACTTAAATAAAATTGCGAATCCATAGTTAACTGTGAAACTTAAGTTAACCTGGCACTGTGAAATTGGGCCTAAACCGAACTTTTCACACAAAAAGCGAGTTTTTCTGTAGTGAAAAAAATTTGAATATTTTATAAAAAAAAAGGTTTTAAAATGAAGATGAAAAAAGCCAAGTCTTGCCAAAATCATCGATGATGCCAACGATGATTAGGAAATCTGCCAAATGACCATAAAAGAATTTGATTAGAATAGAAAGACCTAAAAGGTAATTATTTACAAAAAATATAATATTCAAAGAAAGCAAATAACAATTAATTAATAAAGATGACTTTTGAGATGAGGGCGTAACAATGAAGTTTACATAATTCAATGCAAATTAAATTTTGCCATCATCAGTTTTAGAATTAGTCACGCAATAAACTTGTTTTTGTGTGTTTTTAATGAAATTAAAGCAACAATACACAAATTAAATATTAATATTAGTTTTCTAGAATATTTCATAGAAAAGCACTAAAAAAGTTTTTTAGGAAAGTTTTATATGAGGATGTCAATCAAAATACACTTGTCATAATCTAAGAAACAAATTGTTGACATATATTTTGGCTTACAGGTCAATTAACTACAACTATACCACGACAGCCGCTTAGGTAAGCACCAACATGAATCGGGTTTAGCCAGAACTAGGGCTGTTACTTCAATTTAACACTGTTTGTGTGCGTTATAAAATTTAAATAATGTATTTAAAAAGGCAAATTATAAAAAAAAAATACAACAGCCGAGTGTTTACTTTGCGCACGGACCGGTTAAGCTGCTCTATTCAATTAAATTCAATAAAAACATATTTAAAAAGTGCAAATTTTGTTTTTCTCGAAAAGTTCAAACTTAGAACTCGAAACTGCATAAGTTACACGTGGCAGCACTTTAATTTGAAAAATAGTTCCGAATTCTAATTAGAATGTGACTGCTAGACGATTCGTTCGGGTGAGTGATCGTTCGCAATATGCAATAAACCCTTTAGTTTGCACTCGAAGGTTTGACTTGATAAAAACTGGCAATAGAGAATGAAGTTTTCGAGCAGTTGCTTAGCAAATGTTTGGTTTAGATAGGCTTTCTATTTGTTCCAAGTCTAAAAGTGATTCTCTCAAGCAGCCCTATAAAAGCTTGAAACTTTTGGTTAGTTATGGCTCGACTCTACTATTTTCACCAGCAGTGTGGAAATATACACGGCTACAACTATGCGAATTACCGTTATTACAGGTTTCTATGAATAGCCGGTGGCAATGGCAGTGCTAGCGTTCGACGTTCGCTACCTTGGCATTGACATATTGTATATCTGATCGAGTTATTGTAGTACGTTATGCATGTAGGAGAGTTTTATGCCGTATCAAATTTATTAAAGTAAACTAATTTGAATCTATAGAGACTCAATAAACAAAAAAAAAAACAACTCAAACTCGACTAGAGTTCAATAGTAAGAATCATAAATGGTAATCAATACCATTCGTTTGACAGTTCTTAATTGCAAAATTTGGACATGATGTCTTCTACCTATTTTGAGTTATGGCCTGTGCAATGTATGAAAATATTTTGAGCCCATTTGAAAATTGCATTCAATTCACTACAGCAGCTTTTGAGTGATGCATGAGCAAACAACAGTATGTAACGTAATTGCAAAATTTGGGTATGAGATCTTCAACGGTTTTCAGTTATGGCTTGTGAAATTTTCAAAATTTCTACTTAATGTTTTTGTTGCTATTTTTATTAACTCACCTTTTCATTACGCGTTAAATATTCCCAAATAGGTATCGCCGAGCCGCAACACATTTGCATCGAAATAATTAGGACAAGACATGTTGCAAATAATTTTGGCACAGCAACGCTCCTGTTACGGAGCTCATTAGTATTGTTGTTTTTATTGATGAGGTGCGACATTTTTATTTTCTTATTTTTAACCCGTTATACGCCAATAAATTAAGTCAAATAGTGGGTACAACTTTCCAAATGCACGTTTCTTTGCCAAATATGCAAGTTGAGCACGATAAATTATTTTATTTTTATAGATATTTTAACTGCCTACCTACATGTAATATTTTTTTTTTAATTTCAGATTAGTTGATTTTATTTATAATTTTTTTTTTCTTGAACTACGCTTCACTATATCTCGATTTTTTAATTTCTTTTTTGTTCGATTTGGTATTATTTCTCCATTTATTTTTCTTCTCGCACATTCGCTCGTTTTTATTCAGTTGTGACTTTCTTTTTTCCTCATCAACGACTTATCGAATCGATGTGTTGCGATGGCGTTTGCTATCCACTTCGTGGTCTACATGCACAATCTGTTGAAGCTTAATATCCGGTGAACATGAATCTTGGTAAGCATTTATTGTGAGTACACTTGTATGTAGTCCATAGATATGTATGTATGATCGCACGCGATCGACCGGATGAATGTGGCGACGTGAGTTCAACAAAATGCAACTAAAATGCTCAACAAGTGAGACTTGACCTTTTCGCTTGGCTGAAGTTTTTGATCGTCCCGACTATAAATAAATGCGCCTAGTTCCGTATTTTCAACACTTTCTTCAAACGGGCAGTAAATGAATTCTCTCTGAATTTTACTTCTCCAACAAAACCAAATGCACGTCGTGTGTGCTGAAGCTGCGTGGTAAGCTTAAAGTGACTTAAAGTTGAAGTCTCAGATATATATGTATATTTTTTTAGGTAAGCCCTTACAGCTTCTCCTCTCAGTCTAGTTTAAGTAATAGATTTACTTTCAAAACGCCCAATTTTATCGCAATTTCTCTTTGAGTTTAACACTTTAAAATTTCTTTGCTGCTTTGTGGTGAACTTTATTATAAACGCTTTAGAATTTCACCAAAATCTATATTTTTTTATTTCCACACTTTTTTTTTGTTTGTTTGCAATAAAATATTTTTAATTTTAACTTTAAATAAATAATAATACTAAAAAATCGGAGTCAAGCGTACAATAATGTTAGTTTCAACACATTTGGGGAAACGATTAAAAATGTTGACTCTCACGCGGTGGCTTACACTTTTATACTTTGAGCGATTTCTGAGTTTGTTAAGCTTGGCTAAGAGTCGAGTAGAGAAAAAAACTGGCCCCAGCTCATTTGAGCACACAGAGAAAGATCTACACATGGTTATACAAACATAATTATGCAGAGATAGGCAAACGCAATTCGAATGATAAATAAAACAAGTAAGGAAAGCTGTCTTCGGCTGTGCCGAAGGCTATATACCTTTCATGAATAAGCACCACGATTTTCAGTGTTCGATCCCCAGTACAGCCTGTGTGAATTTAACTGAAGCCCATACCGAAATTATCGGAACTATCGATTATATGGGGGCGATGTTTTATATTGGTCCTACCTATCTAATTACAGGAAAATCCGTTTATCGGAACAATCGATTGTATGGGGGCTATGTGAAATATTTATAAAAATAGCAGTACTTACAAAATTTCACGTTCCTAGCTGTTTAATTACAGGAGTTAGAGCCCAAAATCAGTTTATCGGAACCATCGATTGTATAGGAGCTATATGTTCGATCTTGCTGATTCCGAAAAATGATTTCTATATTAGAAAATGGTGGCCGCATACCAAATTTTAGCCTAATATCTCAAAAACTGAGGGAATAGTTTGCGTGCAAACAGACAGATGGACATGGCTAAACCAACTCATTTCGTCATCCTGATCATTTCGGTATACTTATTGATGGGTCCATCTCTTCTTCTTCTCATGCTTACAAACATCGGACCAAAGTTATAATACCATTTCATTTTCATGAAAGGTATAAAAATATTGACCCAACCTGTATTGCCATCACTGTACACAGCGGGTATAAAATATCTCGGCGCTGTAAAATGGATCCTAAACTTTAAGTTGAACAGCTTACAATACATAGGTGAAAATTACATTGATTTCCATCGAACATCGGCGGCCGCCGTGGTGTAGCGGTTAAGTGTTCGGCCTTCTACACCAAGTCGTGGCGGTTCGATGCCCGGCAAAATAACATCAAAAATTATTTAGAAAGAGAATTTTTCTAAACCGGGGTCGCCCCTCGGCAGTAGTTTGGCAAACTCTCCGGGTGTATTTCTGCCATGAGAAGCTTCTCAGCAAAAAATTCATTTGCTTTGCAAGTGCCGTTCGGAGTCGGCAAAAAACTGTAGGTCCCGCCAACTTGTAGGAAAAACTCAAAAGCAACACACCACAAGTTGGAAAGAGAAGCTCGGCTAAAAATCTCGTTAGAGGTTATGATTACCTGTTGGTATATCGCCGCCATTAGTTCATTAGTTTTTGAGTGATGCTGAAACAAACATTTATACAGGCAGACTACAATTTGAAAAACCGCTGTTTTTGCCTTTTGTTAGGATTTTTGTTTAGTATTGTCATTTTCCTACATGGATACCATTGAAAAGGCAATTTATATAGGGTCTTTATCTCTATTACCCAGTACTAAAGAAATTGTACTGGTAATTTTGTGCAGATAAAATTTTATTCGTTTTACATATGCCCAACTCTGTAGGTACATATTACATACTTCTAACAGCTAGTGTAATCTCATATTGGAATGCGGAGAAGATCAACGCCGCACAGTGGACTTGTTTTGCGCCCGAGTGCTACTTTTGGGGGCAGGGTTGCGTGTTTTCGAATTGTTTGATTTCAATTCGACCGATTAAAATAATGTTCCGGTTTCGCTTTCGTTTTGTAACATGTTTCGGTTTCGGTTACGGTTTCCAAATAAAAACACGAACGCAAAAAACTCAAGTATGTAGCTTCAAAATAGGTCTGAATTTTCATAACTTTTTTATCGGATCTCGTAAGTTTTTTTCGATGGCTTCATTCAACTATAGTCAAATTTCCTCTTTCAGAGTTTTGATACTGATTTCAAAACGTGTATTTTTTAACCTTGCTTGACAATCTTCCATGAAAATTTTTCAGGGTACCTTTTTAAAAAAGATAATACCTATGTGGCCACTAAAAGAAGTAAGATACTAAAAAATATCAAAACCGTTTGGAACCGGTTCCGGCTTTTGAAACGGTTTCGGTTTCGTTCTTTTCAGATCAAAATAACGGTTATGGTTTCGATTTCGGTTTTGAAAAATTAATCGGTGGTAATCGGTTACGATTACGGTTTCGGTTCCGGTTTCAGTTCTTGCTTTCAAATAAAGAATCAATTTGATTTCGATTTGTTTCGCCTTCCAAATAAAAGATACTTTTTATTTGTGATTTGATTCATCGGATAAATTTAATAATACTTTTTATATGTGATTTGGATCTTTAACCAAATCAAAGAGACATTTTATTTGCGATTTTATACTTGATTCGTGATTCGATTCCTCAACTGTTAAATCACAAATAAAAGGTATATTTGATTCGAGTGAAGATTCAAAACGCAATTAAAAATTATCTTTGATCTGGTTGAAGATTCAGATCACAAATAAAAAATATCTTTGATTATGTAAATTTAATAGAAAGTCATTTTAATTTAACAGAAAGTCATATTAATTTAACAGGAAGGCATATTAATTCAACATTAAGTAAAGTTAATTTAAAAGTAAGTCATGTAAATGTAATAGAAAGTCATGTTAGTTTAACAGGAAGTCATATTAATTTAACAGGAAGTCATGTTAAATTGATAATCGAAAAACTGTTAAAAGTGTGTTGATTTACCATGCAATGCATGGGTTAATTCGATAAAAACATTATTATTTGTGATGACAGGGATAAGTTTAGAAATTATAAAACGCAATTTGTCCTAAAGTTGTTGGTTAAAAAGCACCCAGCTACACAAAACAATACACTGTGTGTCACTCATTTCTCATAAAATGACTCAACAGCTCCAAGCGCTCATTGTTAGTAATTTTGGAAGAGCGCAAAACCCGATTTAGACAGACGATATTTGTTATTCGGTTAAGTTCATTTAGAAAAAAAAAAAAATTAATTTAAAAAAAAATCAGAGTCGAACGGAGAAAGAATAGCGTAGACCTAGCTTCGTTACTTGATTAGCCATACTATGTCTCTACTTCGTACAAAACATATAGAGACGCACTTTAAGCTGTTGTAGTGGTGGGTGTCGGGTAGCACCACAGTCAGCTATGCGGAGATGAGTTTGCAACATGCAGTGCTCGCCAAAAAAGTCGTTCAACTTCACCGAGACCTTTGTTGTTTAATAAGTGAGTAGCGCATGTGTGTGTGATCTGTGTGTGCTGTCTTATTGATGGCGTTGCAATTTTTGTTGCATTTCAATACAAACAGGTAATAATACCTACTATATTCTAATTTATTTTTATTATTTTCATAAAAACAATGATTGTTGAAAAGAAATTAATGGAAATTACTAATTGAATACAAATTTTTTAAAAACAAAAAAATGCTAATTAGAAATATTATTATACCCTACGCGTCACTTGTATTGCTACACCAATTTTTTGTAATTTTGACAAAGCAGCATTTATGGCGCCTTAATCCTCAGCCACAAAAAAATGTATATGAGTCACATTAGACGAAGGTCACTAATTAAAAATTGGAATTTCAAAACAAGTATTTTAGAATAGAAAAACATATTTTTCGATAAATAATAAGCGAAAAGTAATACATAAACAAATACAATCAGTTAACATGAAGTGTTCTGATGAAAAAATATATACATACATTAGATTGGGATAAAAAAAATTTTCTGTTGACGAAAAAATATTGCACTATAAAAAAATTAATTGTGGATTTCCATTACATTATACGACAAAATTAAATATTTGTTTGAGTATGGAACCATACCAACTTTTATGAAGAGGTAAAGTAAAAAAATGACGTTTCCCGTTTTTCAAAGTTAGCCTCCAAAATGTAGTTTGGGGCTTTAGAAAAAAACCCGCGTGTAGCCAGTACACGTGAAAGAAGTTGAGGTAAAACGGCGTTGCCAACCATCGAAAATTGTAGTATTTTTTCTTATGAGCTGAGTATTGGCTCAAGAAGGTCCAATACGAATGGGATATAGAGGAAGAGGGGCGTAGTAGAAGGAAAGAGGGCAATGAAGAGCAAAAGGGAGGGAGATAGGAAAGAGAGTTGTACGAAGAAAGATAGGAAGACTAGGTGGCAAGCCTACTTGAAATTTAAATATTTGGAGCACGGTCACAAATACCTTTCACTTGATACCCATATAGGAATATCTTGCTCAATATTAAAAAAAAAAATAGATAGGTGGCAACCCTTTGAACCGCCCCAAGTGGCAACCGCCATGTATATAGTCTTAGAATGAATCATACTACTAATAATGCCAAAATTAATACAAAACGGCTAAGCGGTTCCCGAGATATAAGGAAAAATAAATAAAATATGGTTTGGGGGCAGCCCTAGCTGGCAACTCTACTAGAAATTGTCATATTTGAAATGCGACCGAAAATACCTTTCATTTGATACCCATATTGGCATATGTTGCTCAATATTTAAAAAAAACATTGAGATAGGTGGCAACCCTGTGAACAGCCCCAATGCCAAACTTTAACCACATCGGTCACTGTGCCCCGCCCCAAGTGGCAACACCCACACACATAATCTTAGAATGAATCATACTATCTATAATGACAAACTTTATCCAAATTGGTCGAGCGGTTCCCGAGATATAGAGAAAAATATATAAAATGCGGTTAGGTGGCAACCCTGCTTGAGATTTACATATTAGGAATACGGTCGAAAATGCCTTTCATTTGATACCAATATTGGCATATCTTGCTCAATATTTAAAAAAAAAGTGAACTGTCCCAACTGTCCAAATGTGATCCCAAAAATATACAATACGGTAAAATGGTAACCCTGGGCTGCAACCTACTTTAAAATATTTTAATTGGTATGTCGGCAATAATACCTTTCATTTGATACCCATATTGGCGTATCTAGCTCCATAATTTATAAAAATTGATATATGTAGGTGGCAATCCTGTACACCCCCCAAGTGGATAGTCTTAGAATCAATCATACTATCTATATTTAAAATTTTATCCAAATCGGTCAAGCGGTTCCCGAAATAGTACGGATATACAAATATACTGGGGTAAGGGGCAACCCTAGGTATCAACCCTACATTAAAATATTTTAGGTGGCATGTGACCGAAAATACCTTTCATTTGATACCGATATTGACATATCTTGCTACGAAATTAAAAAAGGAGATATGTGGCAATCCTGTAAACTGTCGCAGGTGGCAACCCCCAATTGGATAAATCATACTCTCTATATTCAAAATTTTATCCAAAGCGGTTCCTGAGATAGCCCGGATATACAAATATATACATATATATTAGACTGGGCCAAAAAAAAAAAAATGTTTAAGAAAAAATGGGAAATCGAAAAAACATGCTAAATTTTGAGGCAAGAATACTACAAAACGGCTAGTCTGAGAAAATTTTGGTCAAAGCAGCTTTTGTAGGGAATTCGATTTTCTTCAAAAATATGTTCAGGTAAAAGGGTTTTTTTTCAACAATTATTTGTCGTTTTTATACCAAATTGGAGGTTAAGTCTGTCAAATCTAAACTAGCGATGATAGACCTCTAGACTTTAATTTAAAAATATGAAAAAATTACAGCAAACTTTTCTTAAAAAGATAATCAATATAATTTTAGAAAAAACGACATTTTGAATTTTTGGCTCAGTCTAATATACATATATACAAGTTTAGCTAGTTTAAAGTTATAAGATTTGTATATGTAAATATCTAAACTAATTAATATTCATAAATATTAACTGGATATTTGGGGAATATAAAAAGGGGAGAAGAAGAATAAAACAAAATAAAAAAATGTTTTTTTTTTTTTAATTATATGCCAACAGCAAAAATTTATGATGTTATTCATACACATTTTAATCAATTTTTTAAGACAGTAGTAAAAACAAAACAAATTGTGTACAAAATCTGCAGAGAAAAGGGTAAAGTCCAAGTTTTTTAATAGACGTTTTTGAGCGTTGCGTATCAAAGTACGTCAGCCGTCGCTTCGTAGAGATAAATGACGACAATTAGAAAAACCAAGAGGGTCAAGTCATTTTTTACCTGTTTTTTTTTCAACCTGAGGCAAGATCTTCCCCACTCAGCGTTGTGTGACTTTGAGTCCTTTTTGATTGCAAATGCATTTTCGAAGAAAGAATCAATTTGATTTGCGATATTTGATTCACTTTCCAAATCAAAGATACTTTTTATTGGTGATTTGAATCATCCACGAATCAAAGAAACTTTTATGTGATTTGATTCTTGATTCAAATCAAAGTTATTTTTTACTTTTGATTCGATTCCATTTCCCAACCTTCCAATCAAAAATGAAAAGTTAATATGACTTGAATCAAGAATCAAATCACAAATAAAAAGTATTCTTGATTTGGGTGATGATTCAAATCACAATAACGCTGAAGCTATGTCTGTCGTCGATCGCGATTAGTTTTGTTTGGTTTGGAAGTTTTAATCAGTTCTTAATCTTTCTTGTCAAAGCGAACTTTTGTTACTCTCCTCGTACTCACAGTGAACACGTAGTATGCACCCCTACGGAGGTAACATTTTATTTCAAGCACTTGTTCACCTAAAGTCAAGCCTCGGATTTTTTAATAACTAATCCTCTTTTTAAATTAAAAAAAAAAAAAACGACATCCCTTTTAAGTCATAAACACAATAAACAAAGCACTATAAAAATTAAAAAAAAAAAAAGTTGGCACAAAAATATAACCAAATATATGAATTTATTAGGGTGAGCCAAAAAAAAATCGATTTTCGGTTTTTTGAGCTGGTTAAAGAAAAATAGAATTCCTCGTAAAAAATTGAAAATAATTTGAAATATTAGTAATTTATATTAGTAATTTAGTAGCTTAATAAAAACTTACATTTTTTAAGGCATTTTTTTATATTCACGGTCAAAGTTAATATCTTTTTATCTTAAAATAAATGAAAAAATTATATAAGATCCTTTTTGTAGAGCGTTCAATTTTCTATATAAATATCTAAAATTATTTTAATTTAATTTAATATTTTAGTAAGCTGCACAACTTTTAACAAAACCTTATAGATTTCAGAAATTGGTCATCGTTTTTTTAGCATCTTAACCCATTAGCGGCCATTTACATAGTAACCCATTTTTTACATTTTTTCTTTTTCTTTTAACTAAATAATTTCCTGAGGCTTTATTATAACAAGTTAATACTGTTAACCGTCGTGGATTAACCCATTGGTGATCCACTTTTTTTTTTTAAGTTCCGAAAACAAATTTTTTTAATGAGAATCGTCACAAACTCAAAAAAATTAGCATCTTAACCCATTAATGGCCATGTATTAACCCATTAGTATCCATATTTTTTGGTTGTATTTTTTTCCAAGTTGAGAAATGAAAGTTTTTAAATAAGAGTCGTCACACCTACACAAAAATAGCAAATGAGTAGCGCTTTAACCCATAATTGGGCATCGTTTTTTTCTGGCCCACTCTAGTATGTATTTTTGTGAGTACATATGTAAAATATCACTTTAGGAGAAATTTGTGTCGCAATATCGAGACCAGTTTATTAATACATATATAAATTTCAACAACACTACAAAGCAACGTAACCCAGACTTTGTCACCGTCATTGTCGGGATTCGCCTTTAACGCGCGTTTAGTCGTCAATGGACTTCGTTTATTTGTTATAAATTTTAATTTCGTTTTCTTATGTTGTTGTTTTGTATTCACGAAATGTAGCCCAAAACGCGTTTTTTTCTTATTTATTTTGCATTTTGCGCATATTTTTCGCATTTACATATTTAAAAAAAATTAGCGAAACAATTACTTCAAATACAAATTTATGAATATACAGTAAGCGGCAAAATGATAGCGCAATGTATGTTAATTTCTTTTTTTGTAGTAGGCTGATGTCATACATTACATATATTAAAAAGAAAAGCATACGGGAGCTGTTTATTGAGGTAATCAAAGTGCTAACGGCGTTTTTTTGAAATTTTTAACTGTATTTTTGTTCGCTCATCACACAAAAACGGCTGAAAAGTATTGAATACAATTTTCACTGATGTATTGCTAGATGACCAACTGGAAGTTTAGAATACGTTTCAGCAAACGGAAATGCATTTTTAAGTTTTTTTGGATAAGTTCATAAAATATAAAAAATCCAACAATTTAAAAATTTAGAACTAAAAAGTGAGGTGTGCCATCATTTTGTCAGGGACTGTACTTGGATGTATTATAAATACATAATAGGGTGGTTACAAGGTATATGGGGGAAAAAATACACCCCCCTAAAATACTAAAATATGGTAATAAACTAGAAAATGATAAATACAAAGTTTTAGGCCAATCCGATTACGTTAACCCATGCCTCATTGGGGTCAAAGATAGGAAAAACAGTGGGCTTTCATTCGTAAAATCGGCACCACTTCTTTTACGAACTTCATCCGAATACGGTTCGGTAAGACATTTTATTAGTGAAATTTTATTACTTTTGAAATAATTTTAGTCCAGAAAAATTTTTTTTTTTTAATTTTCCATATATGTATGTATGTATATATCAGATTGGCCTGAAACTTTGTGGTTATCATTTTCTAGTTTACTACCATATTTTAGGGGGTGTGCCATGGGAAATTCCACAATTGATTTCTTGTAACCACCCTAATACATAAATATGTATATGCGCACGGGTATGATATGCAGGTTATAGACATGACTTTTTTTTTTGGCCATAAAACATTTGAAATTCAAATGAAGGCAGTTAAAAATTTTGGACAAAAATGGAAATACCGGAATGTCTTCCCATTTCTACTTGTTCACGTGTTTTTTTTTCTTTTCATTTACAACAACTTTAGACTTGAATATGTGTAACATTTTCTTTATGCGAATTATTTATAGCACCTCAAAAATATACAAAAAAAAAAAAAAAAAAAAACGCAATGGTAAGCAGATAATTGTCTTACTAAATGCCGCTCCCAACGTAGGCTGCAATTATACGCAACTGCGTCAGTTAAAAATGCATTTGGGCGTGGTTTTTTGTGCCAATTTATGCACTTTTCACCCTTAAAAAACGGAATGATTACAAAAAGTATGGTTTAATTCGCGACATTAACTAATTTATTGCAGTAAATTTGATGACTGATGCGATTTCTTTGTAAAAGCGCTGTGTGGCACATACAGCGATTAATCGAAAGACTTAAGAAACGAACTTGCAATAATTGTATTTTTCTGTGCTGATTAATTTTGATAATTCTTTATTGTTGCTTTTATTCACAAATATCCTAACTAACAAACGAAAAAGTTTAGAGAAGAAGCAAAAAACATTATATTTTTAGAAGTAGATACAGGTAGATAAGGTTTCTTAAGTGTTACAGGCACTTTGTTTTTCGTGCAAACACTTGAAAATTTTAAGTGAGCGTGTATGTTGGTGTATATCCTACCAGAATCTGTAAAAATCGCAATATCGAAAAATGTGTCAGATAGTGGCTTTGTGAATTTAAGGTAACGATATTACAACTGTGGATTACAGTGGTTGTTGTTGTAGCAATTCCTCGCAAAATGCCAAAAAGTATAGTTTAATTCACGGCATTAACTAATTTATAACAGTAATTTGAGAACTGATGCGATTCCGCTGTAAAAGCGTTGTAGGTAATCGAAAGACTTAAGAAACGAACTTGCAATCATTTTGTTTGTTGGTTTGTGCTGAATGGATTTTTCCTGTTATCTGACTAATATCAATTTATAACTGTGTAATATAGTGGTTGTTGTTGTTGTCCCGAATTCAAATTATTTGCATATAGCGATCCTTATTTTCACTATAACGGTAGATATTTGGCATCTTAACCCATAAGCGGCCACGTAGCGGAATGTTGAGTGCCTGCCGATGCAATAAATGTGTAACCATATTGGCTACGTGCAGCTCGCTCATATTGAATAAAACCACAGCAAGCCTTATTATTTTGTGTTTTATGTCTGCACATAATAATTTTTATTAAATATTTCTAGATATTTTTATTAAATAGTAAATGTAAGTAAAAAAATAAAAACAAGAACAAAAAATTACATTAATTTTAATCGAAAAATAAATATGAATAAATGGAAATAAAATGAACGCAGTCAAAATAGTTTAACTGCGTTTAACATAATTGCATATAACTAATGCTGACTATTGTTTGGCACGTCTGCTCAACGTTCTGCTCACGGTGACAGATGGTGTTATATTTTCGTCGTTGCTACTTCCGGGCGCTTTGCGTGTAGACCTCGGGCGCCCACGACTTGTACTGCTACATCCAGCGTTTTCTTTGACCTTTTTTGCTGATTGTGTAGCTGGTGATATTATTTTAGTTTCAGTTTCCATACTACGAACTTCAGTTTTTAATTTCGTTGTAGTCGACTTAGTATCCTCTGTTATTTTTATCTTTTCGACAATATGAATGTTTGCTTCTTTTGGTAGTATTGTAGTTGTTTCAGTCGGAGGCGTACATTTTAACATATTAGTTGGCTTTTTGGTGGCGCTGCTTTTGTATCCTGCTTGAGCGGTGCGTAGTGCTTTTTTGGTTGTACCTTTGGCGTTCGACGTTTTTGGCGGTGTTGCAAGTTTCCCGATTTTGGATTCTGGTGTAGTGTCAACTGTAATTTCAGGTGTATCCATTTTGAGTTCATCGTTCTCTAACAGATTGATTGTTTCATATTTTTCGGTTTTATTAGCTTTATCTGCATTTAATTTATTTGCTTTACATTTTATATTCGGAATTACGTTTTCCTTTTCCTTGTCATCGTCGCTTTCGATAAGATCAATCGATTTTATTTGCTGACATTGATTCAAAATATTTGCATCAGGCGTAGAATTTGATGAGCTGCTAGACGACTCGGTAGCTGCTGCTGCTCTCATTTGACGCAATTTACGTGCAGTCAAAGATCTTGAATTCGCTTTTATTGTACTGGTTGGTTTTGCCGGCGTATGCTGCAACTCAATTTCTGAGACCAACTTTTTTTCAGTTTTTCTCAGTTTTCTTAAGCTAGTTGCGTTGGTAGTTCTTGCTGGGACCGCCGTATTTTTCGGGGTTCTCACAGGCGTACCTGCAAATATCTTGAACCCGGGCGTTGGTAGTTTTATGAGTGCACTTGCTGGGACCATTGATAATGCTGTCGACGACTTCACACTACCACCTATTTCTTGCGGCTGATTTAAATCGGGCGATACGTTAAACTCTAGCGCGCGTCGCAAACCGGCACGCTTTGTACTTTCTTTGCTTTTGTCAGGCATCATTTCTATTCTCAAAGCCCTTTGTTGCAGCAGAAAGTTTATGCGATATACAGTGTCTACATTTCTGCGCATATTCGCGCAACTGACTAAAGCTTCTTCTAGAAAATTTGATGCTTTTGTATACTTTTTTTGGTTACGCAAGTAATTGACATAATGTTGTAGACTCAAGAGCTGTATGTTCTGAAAAGTTATATTTAAAAATGAGTGTTGTGTTTGCTTCTGCAACCATTGTTGTATATGTTCGTAGAAATCTTCCAAATTCTCATTATCTTCGATAAGAAAATCAATGCGCGCATTTAAGCAACCAACCATAAAGTAATACCATTGTAAAATCTCGAACTGTTGTAGCAAATCGCTGCATTGGATTCGCGAAAATTTTATGAGACTACTTTCACCGCGTATAGAAGGACTGAGTGACCTCTTAGCCTAGATAAATACAGAGTTATTATTATTATATTTTGAATAATTAAACATTAAAGTCAGATATGTACCATTTGTATTGGTGAAGCATGAAGCGATATCATTTTGCGTAACGGTTCCATACCCGAATGTAATAACTCCATAGTTGTGTAAGTGGTTGGCACCTTTAGTTTATTTTCCATTGCAACTTCTTCACTGATTTCACGTAGAGCTTCGAGACTTTGTATCCCCAGTAAATATTCGATTAGTTTTATTTTGATCTATGGGGAAGGATAAGTTTATATGTGCCATAACAACAACAATCTAAATTAATTTATTATTTCTTTTTTTTTTTATTTACCTGCGCCTTTTTTACATACTCCAATTGTAAATTAATCCATGCCCACATCGATAACATTTGTATTAAACGCAAGGCTGAGCCTGATTCTAGCAAAATCTTAAAAGTTGCAGAAAAATAAGAACTCACAAAAGGATCACATAGACGATTGGCTGAACATTCCGCAATCTGTTGTATAAGATTTAATAATAAAATTGTATAAGGCATAACTTCACTTCTAGAAAGTATGAAAAAATCGCCACGAAAACGTTCTAGCGTATCCTCCATATCACGTAGCAAGCTACGACGCACAAGTTCGCCATTTTGAGTTTCGCTATCATCCAAATGCTTCCACAAAATACGAAATCTAACCACATCCACTGTGCCAAGTATTACATTGTATTTGCCTTGTTGGTTAGGTAACTCAGAATGTGCCTGCTGCACCAACTTGAGATAGATTTGTGCGTAGCATAGAGCGCCATTTCGTGCATGATAAAATGCCAATTGGCATAAATACAACAGTATATAGTTTTGGAAACGTTTTTCAAGCTTGGGCAATTCATGCAAGGCGTTGAGTATGAAAACTTCTTTATGCGCAGTTTCTACACCTAAATCAATTTCATTTTTTGTTGTGAGAAAATACTCACTGTACTCGCAAAAGTATGCAAGACTGCGTAGAGAATTTAACTCATCGTTTAACATATTTGTTATATGATAGTGTAGAATCCATGCCTTTGTGGCTAGGTCGGTATAGCCTGCCAGCTGCAGAAAAAGTGCTAGAGAAGCTAAATCTTCAATAATGGCCTCCCAGTCGATACTAATTTCATTGCTGATGAAGGGTTCACTATTGGCCTAGAACAAAAAAGTGTAATTGAAAATTCTATTGTGCAAAGTATAAAAGTTCTAGTTTTTTGTTTTAAAAACAATAGTCCTACTTAAAAAAAATAATAATATTAAAATCAAAATAACTTGAAAGTATTATCTGGCACTCTTCCTAGTATTTGGATACTTGTAATTTTCGTTATAAATATTCTTAAGACAAGAAGTTAACTTCTGTTGTATATCGTACTATGCTTCACGCGTATTTATTTCTAGTATTTCTAATATTTCTTACCTTCTCATAAAATAATTGAAATCCCTGCAAGGCCGCATTTGCTTGCTTCACCAATTTCACCTCATGCGCTATCGTCACAGACGCCAACTCCTTGCGTTGTAACATTTCTTCTAGATTATCTTCTTGGCACTTTGTACCCACTGCCAATTTTTCTTTTTGTAACATTAATGCATTGTGTAGAAGTGCTGTCTTAATATGAGCCAAGCATAAATATTCTAAACGTGTTTGTACAGCAGTTTTTTTATATTTATCATCCAATTCATTTTCAAGTTTTCGCAAACGATTTGCTACACACAAGGACACATTTCCAGCCCCAACAGAGCGTGCAACCAAAGCCTCGCTATAGTGCGATGGACTACACTCCATAAGCGTGAGCTGGAGTTGTTCATTGGATTTGTGATACTGTATAAATTGTTGTGTCTCCAACCAATGCAGTATATATGTTTGTTTTGTGTCCAGACAAACCTTAAAGGGACTATGACTTTCCAAAGCCATTTGTAGTATACACTGCCCTGGTTTGACATGCGGCGAATATGTGTGAAAATGACCAATACGATTTCGTAGTAGTTTTATATCAGGCCATTCATGCTCTTGTAGTGTAGACGCAATATGCGCCACATGTAAATCAGCAGTCAATTTAGTGTCATTCCCCTTCATTGCCATTTGGTATAGACGTCGTAGTAACAAAGTCCAATTAGGAATAGTGAACTTATGCCGTATGCGCAATAGAAACTCGGCAAGTGTAATGCATAGTTGAATTTGCATTGGTGTGCGCATGTCTATTGTCATTTGTACAAAACTGGCATGGATCGATTTCAATTCTGCCGATTCAGGTGTTATACAGGCGAGTGAATCCAGTACGCTAACGCCATGACGCATGATTGAGTGCACCTGTGTGCGCAACTTGATAAAAAGTTCTTCACTTTCATCCTCAGCATTTACTGTTGCAGCAAAGTATGAGTAGGCATTCAATGCGCTAATAACTAGAGAAATTATGGTATGTTTTCTAGCACTAGTGCAGCAGTCAAGTTTTAATAAATTGGTTTCGGTAATACGTGGTGCTAAACGTATACAGCCTGATATTAAATCAAGGTGGCATATAAAACTTTCAATGCTAGTCATATGCTGCCAAAATAAACCAAATGCCGTGTTGGCCTGATGTTGTAGGTGCTTTAAAAGTAAGGCTATTACAATAGGCACGTCTGTAAACCAACGTTCCTGCATCAACATATCGCCATAACGCTCAAGGAACGTTGTTAGTTTTCCCGTAAGATCTTTATATACATCTTTAAATTCACCAGTAGCTGTCAAACCATAGACAAGCTTAACCAGATAATACAGTAGCGTGAATACGTACTTAGCGCTTTTGTCATGAGCAAAAATAGATATCTCGCGACATGCGTTTAAATGTCGTAAACCTAATTGTTGTTGCAGCTTATCCGCAACATCTAAGTCAAAGAAAACAGCAAGCGCCTCCAAATTACGTTGACAATGGGCTTGAAGCTCCTCCTTAGCGGGTTGCAACGTGCGTATTTCTTTGAATAGCGTAAAGAATGCATCATACATTTGAGTTTTATTAGCGGGCAGTGAGGCAAGATAGTTAAATATAGTGGACACACGTTTGTACACTAAGCCTTGCACAAATTTGGTGATGAGCTCAGGATAGGTAAAATTGTATTCCTGGCTACATTGCAGCATACGTATAAATAGCTCCTGAAGTGCGTATAGTATTTTAACAATATTTTCCTGAGCCAGTGAAGTGTTCGTGCGCATGTAATTATATTGGAAATATAAATTTTGTAGGTAGATGCCTAATATAACTTTGTAGTCATCCTCACTTAGCAGATACTTGGGGTAATCAGCAATAAGTTCACATAACGTAAAAGCCTCCTTGAAATATTTCTATAATTTTTTTGTAATTAGTATACATTAACGTATTCATACTCTCATAAAGCTTACCTTATCCGCAAGTATGTGATGGATATAACGCAAATACTCCAGGTACCTTGTCCAGTATTTGGCACCTACTGTTGGGTTCATGTACTTCGCTATGACGCTCACCACTGTATCACAATAGACGGTGTAGTGTTTGCCCTCGGGCTTTGTGGACACATTACAAATGGAACGCAATGCAAGTATCGCTAACTGCAATTGACGCCTATTTGTGGCGTTATCGGTGCTCTCTTTCAGCGCTTCCAATTGTTGTTGCAGTGAATGCATAGCACCTATGGCCACATCCCGACTGCCCATAAATGCAGCTTCATAATCGCTTGCTGTTTTCAATTGCATACTTTTTTATTTACATATAGAGTCCAATAAATATATTTTTAACAATTTATAAGCGTTTTTTGGGCGACTATTTATACAATTCCGTTTACGGGTCGAAAAATTCCCGGTTCCTTTGGCGCTCTGTCAATACAGCCAACCGTTTTTCAAGTCACCACGATACAGTGCTGCCGTACTGTTAAAAACTAGTTTGAGTTATAGGGTGTTGAGATGTTCAATAAATACTAAACCTAATAGTATATTTAAGGCTTTGTTTTTTCCTGGTAGAATTGGCCCATTTTCTTAAAAAAAACTAGTTGAAGTTGTTATTTAAAGTTATCACACGTCAATTACTATTTTATGTGCATCCTGGGCAATACTTAATGTGGAACACAGGCAGGGTTGCTATTTTGAGGAACTGTGGGTTGTATTGTTCGGCAAATGAGGTCAAATATGATGGAATTCTAAATTTGGATAATGAGATGTGTATGAAAAAAAGCGCCAAATTTGCAATTTTTCGCTAAATTTGCCTATTTTAGTGCGGTGTAAATGTACTATAACTTTGAGAAATAGTTGTACATTTTTTTTGGTCGTTTCTTATAGTTTAACCTACTTTCCTTTACTTTGTGCAAACGTTTCAATTTCTTCTTATAAAACTCGCTTCAATCAACACTGCAAGATTGCTCTAGACAAGGCGTGCCCGCCTAAAAAGTTAGCTGAAACCCACAGACCACCCTGGTGGTCGTCCGATCTAGATAATCTCAGAAGGACATGTAGGTCGGCCTTTAACAAAGCCAAACAAGATGGTTGCGTAACATCCTGGGCACTTCACAAAACTAAATTAAATAACTACAAGAAGGAAATTCGCAAGGCCAAACGGGCCTCCTGGGTGAATTTCTGCAACAATATCAAATCAACATCTGCAGCTTCGCGCCTGTGGAAGGTGCTCTCAAAATCGCCAGCGACACTGAGCCACATACAAATGCCGGATGGGAATTGGACCGATTCGAGCACTGACACAATGAATCTGCTTCTGGATGCTCACTTTCCGACATGCACAGTCAAGGCTACTACTACGGTCGGGAATGAAATGCTTTCTGATCAGCTGATAAAGGAATTAACCGATGATAAAAAGCTGGACTGGATTTTGGCCAGTCTCAAGCCCTATAAATCGCCAGGACCGGACGGAATATTCCCGGCCCAGCTACAACAAACATCCGAGCTTATTAAGCCCTGGCTGAAAACCATGTTTGTTAGTTGACTCAGGCTCAACTATGTACCTGCATCATGGAGAGAGGTTAAGGTAGTATTTATCCCAAAATCCGGGAAACCATCCCATTCTAAACCTAATGATTTTAGCCCAATAAGCCTATCTTCATTTCTACTTAAAATTATGGAAAGACCTTTGGAGGACTGTGTCAGAAGATCGATAGACTGAACTCATATGTCGTGCGCTCAACACGCCTATAGTAAAGGTAGATCGACTGATACTGCCTTGCATTTGCTGGTATCTGTTATAGAAAAGTCAATTGACACAAAGGAATATACACTGGTGGCTTTCCTTGATAACAGGTGCCTTCAACAACGCTCTACCGGAAGCCATTACCTCGGTGTTAACGGGTCTGCGGGTCGATGCCTGCCTTGTGGAGTTTATCCGCAAATTGCTTATTAGCAGATGGATTACAACGGAGCTAGGCGGTAATTCGATTCACAGACTCGTTAACAGAGGTACCCCGCAAGGAGGTGTTCTCTCTCCGCTCCTGTGGCTGGTTACTGTAAACCAACTTCTACGTCTCATGGAAGCTGAAGGCTACCAAGTGATCGCGTACGCCGATGACATCTGCGTTATCATTCGGGGAAAATTTCCTCAAACCCTCTGCAATTTAATGGAAAATGCTCTGACTAAAGTATGCGACTGGGCGAACGCTTCAGTTTTGGAGGTTAATCGCGAGAAAACCGAACTTGTCCTCTTCACTAGGAGGTACAAAATACCGAACTTAATACCACCAAAAATTGGGAATACAACTTTAGTACTCAGTGACAAAGTCAAATATCTAGGAGTTATTCTAGACAGGAAACTACTCTGGAGCGACAATATAGCGGAACGAGTTAAAAAAGCAACATGCGCGTTGTTTACTTGCAAGAGAGCAATTGGTATATCGTGGGGGTTCTCTCCCAAAGTGGTGCACTGGATATACACAGCTATTGTTCGCCCAATTCTGGTGGCTAAAGAAATAGCTGTGATTACAACTCTGCGATTAAGGGAGACCGACGTGTGGAAGGGCGGCACATGTGGTCACGCCACAATTTTAGGCTCCCATGCACCTGTGAGCATACCATTACATACTGACTATTGCACGCCAAGCAACGTGTTTGTTAGGAACTACGAGGTGAAAATACCCACAAGACAAGAATGGGATAACAGACCGCATACTGTTCGGAATGCCATGAACATATTCACCGATGGCTCTAAGCTTGAAGGGAAGGTGGGTGGAGGTATCTTTTCACCGGACCTGGGACTAGAGATCTCCTTTCGTCTTCCCGACCACTGCAGCGTGTACCAAGCAGAAATGCTGGCAATACACGGTGCAGTGAAAAGCCTAGCGTCTACGCCCCAAAACGGCAAACGGATATTTATCTTCTCAGACAGTCAGGCCGCGCTAAAGGCACTGAACTCATGTGTCGACAGCACAAAGTCGCTAACTGAATGCCGCAGATCTCTTAACGAGATGGCTCAGCACTTCAGTATCAGCCTTATTTGGGTACCCGGTCACAGGGATATTGAAGGCAACTGTATAGCGGATGAGCTGGCCAGAAGAGGTACCACCACTCATCTCCTTCCAGGAAATGATCTTGTAGGCATTCCCATGGCCTCTTCCAAACTCCGAGCTAGCACAAATACCTTACAAAGGGCAAATGAGCTCTGGTCAGGTCTCTCGACGTGCGAGATATCAAGGCTAACTTGGCCTTCGTACAACAAAGGACGCACTAACTGTCCGCTGTCCCTTAATAAATCCGGTGTCTCATCTCTGATAAGGGTGTTAACAGGGCACTGCTTAATAGGCACACATGGTGCTAGGATGGGCGTAATAACTCATGATTACTGTCGCAGTTGCAGATGTATTGAAGAGGAGGAGAGTGTTCAACATCTGCTGTGTCAATGTCCTGCACTCAGCAGAAGACGATTGGCTATTCTCGGCCAACCGTTCATCGACGACCTCACGGAGGTTTCAAAAATGGATATTAGGGCTCTATCAAAATTCATTGATTCCACGAGCTGGTTTGATCCTCTAATCTAAGTGTGAGAGTGTGAGATTGTTGATTTTTGATTCTCGGATATGGGGTGGGTCTTAAGACCGCATAGGGTATCACAATGGGCCAACTTGACTGGCCTAAGTGGTGGGCAGGGTCCTGCACTCTGTCCTGCCCTCGCAACCTAACCTATAAAACTCGCTTAACCTTGGTTAAAAATAATTAAAAATCACTGCTAAAAAAAGGCTGTGGGAATAAAGGAATTCGATAATTTTCGACCAGTTACTTCAAAATGGGTAGAAAATGAAACTCGCTGAAAAATATTGCCCACTTTTTTATCCTCTTTGTTGGTTGGCGCTACCCAGTAATTTCCAAATTCTAATTTTATTACTTTGAACTTCTTGTACACTTTTGATGACAAAGTATTTGAAAGTGAGAAAACCTGCAAAGATAAAAATTATTTACAATCGAACTGATAAATTCAGCAATAATAGCGGCGTCACAATCAATGTTTGCCACAGCAAGATGGATTGACAGATGAGTTGAAGGAATGCATTTGAGTGGATAACGACCCATCGCGCATTACGAGCGACATCTGGCATGTAAAAGTAGCCAACTTTCAACTTTTGATGCATGAAAATCATAAGAAAAAAAATTTAATTTCTATAAAATATAAATAAGAATGAGCTATTTTTTATTTACAAATGCAAAACCTCACGTTATAATTGTGCCGCTGTTCCTATCACGCATAAGTTTGTGTTATATAAATGTATACGCGAAACCTGATTGTGCCGCGGTCATAATGCATTATGACTCGTGAGACCGAAACGCGTCTTCCTGGAAAATTACTGGGCCACGCTAACCAAGAAAAGTTAAAAAAGTGGGTAAAAGTGCTAGCGAAGTACAAATTATCGAATTCATGCCAATTCTAAAACAAATTTTCATTAGTGGACCGGTGCAAACCGTTTCACCTTTTCATACATTTTTGCTCACAAATTATATTAGAGCGAGAAAATCCGCAAAGTGAAGTAAGTATTATGTCAAAGTTTGCGTTGGTATTTCGATGCCTACTTATACCCACAGTCAATTTTGGTATAGCCAGCACTTACTTTTCAGGGCGATTCTAAATAATTTTTCACCGAACCGTTTCGCCCTTTCAAACACTTTACCTCACAAATTATATAAGAGCGAAAAAACCCGCAAAGTGAAAAATTATTTAGAATCGGCCTGTGTTTTAATTTTGTTTTTACCATGGCTAGCCCTAGTTAGCAGGGTAAGCTATAATTACCTGTTTCGTTCACTCTAACTGCATTTTTGGTGTCAGGGCTGTCTTTAAGACTATCAGAACTGACAATTGTAAAAAAAATGTCAGTGTCAGTGCTGACTAAAAAACTACCACAGCTGACCATTGTCCATTGATCCATTACAGCCCTCCTTAAATAAGCGCGCTCAGCGTCAAATAGCTGTCGAAAATCCTCATGCCCATATAATTTGTATGACACAAACAGCGCGGCGTCAACACTGAGTAATTTGAATTCTCAATTTTGACAGCGCTTTACATGGTGAAGTGAGAAATGGGGGAATGAATGAAGAGAGAATTTAGAGCAATTTTGGCGCTTTCATTTGAGTATGTCGCGTGTTGCCTGACGTTGGCGGAAAAGACGCTACTCCGAGCGCTCTAATTTAAGTGAACCTGCTTAAAATATTCAGGCAATTCTAAATAATTTTCTACTGTGAACTTTTTCAGTCTTTTATATATTTTTGTTTACAAATTATTTGAAAGTGAATAAAACCCGCAAATGATTTATTCAGCGACCTCCGATAATCAGGGCAATTCTGAATAACTTTTCACCGAACCGTTTCACATTTTCATACATTCTTGCTCACAAAATACTTGTGATAAAACTTTCAAAGTGAAAAATAATTTAGAATCGGCTGTTTAACTTCTGGGAGCGAAATTCATCTTTTTATACCTCTCGCGACATTTCCCGACAAGTGTTATTACTCGGTAGCTTTTACGAAGGTAATCATAGTGTATCAATACAAGTGTGAACTGTAGCTTTGACAGAAATGTCAAAACACACTTCCACGTCAAATCACAAATGTCAAAACACACATCCATGTCAAAAATCTGGCTTGCTATTGTTGTTTTCGTTGCGATCGGGTTGTGTGCAGCACCGAATATCAATGAAACAGGGTTCTTGTTTGCACAAAAGTGTTGCTGTGTTGCCCAACTTTTTCACTTCAGTTTCTAGGGCAACTTTTAAGCGAATCTTTCAGTTTATACCACAGTATAGACAGTAGTTGCACTCACTAACACAAACGTACTTATATTCACCTCCATAGAGAACTTCGGGTTGCAGTCAACTATTTTCAGCCATTTCAGGGTGTTGTGTTGCAAATTTTATGAGGTAATAAATTACTTTAAAAGAGGAGAAATAGTCAAATTTAGGATTTTGCGTTTTAAGTAAAACTATATATGTATATATTAGGTTATATTTCTAAAAAAAGAAATTACTATTTTACAACTCAACCAAGAACCAATGCACAGCGTTTTTTCTCACGCATAGGAGTATTCAGTCGAAAACAAATACAGCTTTATTGCGTTGCGTGACATTTATAACTTTGACAAATACGCACAAAACCAAAAAATATACAAGGAAAAATCAGCTGATTATGTCATCGTACCCAAAAAGATAAAACTAGATCAAGTCTACGTTAACGCGTGTTAAAACGCGGTTATAAGACAGGTTGCCTTTGTCTACGTGCATTTATGTCAGCTGTCAAAATTAAATGTCACAACGAGACGCTACAGTTGTTTCTGTTTTCAGAGTACTTTGCAATGTATCCAATGTTGTTACTCCTTGGAGTATCTATTTTCAGAGCGATCGTGTCGTGATTTTGGTCAATAAAGCATGAGCAATGATCGGCTTTCAATAAGCTGAAGGTGGTCCGCTGAGGTATTAGAAAGTATTACAATTGAAGTACTCCAATATCACAAAATTGAAACACATGATCCAATGATTTTTGCAAAATTTTACGCAAAACAAATTTCGAAATTTGAGAATTTTTCGACAAAAAGCTTATCGTGCCAATCTAAATAAATTTCACTAGTGAACCTTTTTCATACATTTTCGCTCACAAATTATATGAGAGGGAGAAAATCCGCAAAGTAAGAAATTATTTAGAATCTGCCTGTATATTTTATTGTGGGTTAGAGTGTAAAATGTACTTTAAAAAACGTAAATGGTTGTTAATATTCGCAAAATTTGCTACGAAGAAGCCCATTGTATTCGAGAAACTGTAACACGTATTCCAGAAAATCAAATGTACTTCAGAAACATCTTCTGGATTGGAATTTGTTGTTTCTGAAGTAGAACTGATTATTTTGGAGTACATTTTTAAGCTTCTGAAGTCTAATTTACGGTCTCGAGTACAAATTACAGTTTATGAAGTACAATTTATAGTTTTTGGAGTACAGTTGATTATTCTAAAGCATATTTTACAGTTTTTAAGATACAATTGACTATTCTGAAAATAATTGTATGGGTCTTGGACTACCATTCACTATTCTTAAATGCATTTAACCTTATCTAAAGTATTTTTACGCATTTTGAAGTACGAGTGAAAAAGGTGTAGAAAAAATAGTTCTATTATAAATTTAGTTTTTTGATTATTATGTGTTATCCGTCATAATTTGTAGGATGTTCTTGAGCAAGCCCATTTAGTCTTGTATATTTATCTGTCTCTGTCCAACAATCTGAACGAAATAAAGTAGGTACTAAATTTAGCGTCAGATAGACCCTTGGAAAGGGTATCAAAGGGTTGACGCTAACTTAAGTACCTACTTTATATCGATTATGAACATGCCTAAATTGTTTTAACCGTTTTAAACTGAAAGGAAAACCAGTTTGCAGGTCAACGTGAAGTATTAGAGAAAAAATCACTATCTAACAAATACTTCAACAAAATGCAGCCCTGAGTGATTAAACACAACCCTATCACGCGTGGTGAAAATCAAATGGAAATAAAAAAAGTTGTGCAAATGATGAAAATTTATATTAATTTGTTTCATTTATAACAGATTTGATTTTAGCCTCCCCAAAAAGGAGCATAAACGCAGAGGGTATTAGTTTCCTTTAGGGGTCAACTGCTAATATATTAGCTAAAATTATGGGAGATAGCTCAAAATACGGGTTTTGGACTCAGGATCACGAATCCGGAAGCGCTTTTTTTAATTTTTTGTTTTAGTGAAAAGTTATGGTCAAAAAACCGAAAAATGACCCGGGTCCAATACCAAAAATGGGGCGCAATCCATGGTATTTATGTACGAAACACTTTTCTGAGTTGGCGGCCTTCGGTCGGGCTTATAAAAAATAACCCTGGGCTACGCCATCCCAAGTCCGGACGTGTGACATAACCGTGGCTACCGCCACGGCGGGACTTTTTTTGCACGTTTTTAGGGACAGTCTAATAAAATTACAACAACCACATGAAAACTTGAAACTTTGATTGCAAATATCTCTGCAGAGAAGCAAAATATTAAAAAAGTGCTTCCGGATTCGAGATCCTGAGGCCGAACGCCGTCTTTTGAGCTATATCACATAATTTTAGCTAATTTATTAGAAGTTGACCCCTAAAGGAAACTAATACCACGCAGAGTGCATAAGATTAATTCATTCATTCAAGATGCAACAAAAAAGGCCTTGGGTAGCAACTGCCGTATGGGCGACTGTTATGGTACCCCCTGGGACATTGTATAGATGGAATAAAAAGGCCTCCGGCGGCAGCCACGATTACGTGCAGCTTGCAATGCTCCATCGCAACTTGTAGTTCATGGTTTTTGTTCACAATAACAATAGTCCTCATTTGACAGGTACTGGAAATACTTATCCGGTTAGTAATAAGTATTTCAACTTCTCCAGCTAATATTTAGACTGGACACTCCTAAAACAAAAACACATTAGTTTTTATATATAAGATGACTCATAGTTCATTAACACCGTACCTTGACATTAAAGCTACCAGATAATCGTATATTACTATTAAATAAATAGTATAAATAAATATAAAACTGCAAGCAAAATATTTTCTTTATTTTGTTTTGGAAAATTTCTAAGAATTTCAAATTCACCTCAATGTCCTCAACTAACAGGGGTGCTTTTTTGCGCAAAACTACTATTTAATAGCATCGTTCATAAAGAGCCGATCATCAATATGCATTTGTACGAAATTTTACAATATGGCCTTTAATATACATTTTTTATACTTCTTGTAGTGCAGTAAATTCATGATATTATATTAATTCATGGAATATATACATTAAATTCATTTTTTTTCTTGAAATATTTCTAAAGTTTTTTTTGTTACTGAAATGCAACCATGCGTCCGCGAAATTCCATCCTACCATGGATTTCAACTCTGAAAAATTCACCTCCATGGAGAACTTTCACCTCAGTGCAAATACTGGTTATACTGTGGTTTATACTTTATATCAAAGAAAAAAAAGACACAAAATAAAAAAACTTAAAACTAGTAAATTTTATTTATTTTACAGAAAAATTTTGAGGTAAGCATCTTCGAAATGAGAAATTAGACAGAAAATGAAAACAAACGTTTTTTTTGGAAACATGTATATACGATGTTTTTAGATAGATTTACTATCAAATACATATCTTAGCACAAAGAAGGCTTCAAACCCCAAAATTTGGTATTTGTTTCCTTTAGGGGTCAACTCCTAATAAATTAGCTAGAATTATGCAAGATAGCTCATTATACGGGGTTTGGCCTCAGGATCACGAATCCGGAAGCGCTTTTTTAATATTTTGCTTCTCTGAAGAGAACCCGCCCCAATTTTGGTACCGGACCCGGGTCAATTTTCGGGTTTTTGACCATTACTTTCCACAAACACAAAAAAAATTAAAAAGCGCTTCCGGATTCGAGATCCTCAGGCCAAAACCCGTATTTTGAGCTATCTTCCATAATTCTAGCTAATTTATTAGGAGTTGACCCCTAAAGGAAACAAATACCAAATTTTGGGGTTTGAAGCTAATTATTAGCAGTTGTTTGTTATTTGTTTAATAGAAAATAGTGAGCAGACTCGAAAGAGTTATTCTAACTAATAATTTTATAGAACTCGCTGTTATTTATGTTAAAAAAATCAAATTTCTAAGTTTTAGCGAACTACTTTTTTATGCAACCTACTACTAATTTTTTATACCAAATCGAATGCAACTCGGCGCAAAATGATGCTCTTTTTCCAAAAAAACAACTCTGATGAACAGGTGTTAAACTCATTTTGGAATTTTGACGTCTATGCAGAAGAGTTTACACTTGTATTGGTACACTATGAAGGTAATAATTCAACTATCAAACACCGAAAAACGATCTGTATTAAAAAAAAATAAAACTTCCACTGAGTGGTTGCCCGACAAAGCAGAAAACACCAAGGTGGCAGCTTGTTTGGTGGTGTGGTGAGTTAAATTGAAATAAGTGGTGAAATCATAATTTTCTCTGCCGCTCTCTTTGTTGTCTTTCTCAACTTCTCTAAAAAGATATTGTTTTATTGGCAATTCATGTTGGCAATCAACAAAAAGTTTAAATGCTATTGCTAATCGTGGCTTCATCTTTGTCGTAGTAGTACAAAAGAATTTGCTCCAGCGTCAATAACTTATTAACGGTTCGTAGAAAGCGTGAACAAACAAATGTGTTTTGTATTTCATGAAACTGTTTTGTCTGTAGGTAAACATTTGGGAATTTTTGCGTAATGTTTTTTTTTGCAACTAATTGGTTTGCTTTATTTACAGGTGACGAAATGGAAATTGGTAATACAAATTCATAGACACGCATGTACATACACACATTTCAACTGAGCTCAAGGGCCGCATATTGTGAGGAGCTGGAGAAAGCTTTCCATCTCAAAGTGAATTTGTATCTGCGAGCACATTTACAACTACGTCACCTTCATCAGCATTTAACGCCCACAATAATCGCGAAACTTAAATAAGGTTGCTGGTCCTCAGATTTGACCTAGATAACCTATCAACCGAAAACCTGTGTTAAACTTTCAAAGTAGTCCCGGCTGTATTAAGTAACTTTCATCATGATGGCATACTCGGGCCACATAATGACATTAGCCAACAGTATTATTGGCGTGGGAATATTAGCGATGCCGTTTTGTTTTCAAAAGGTAAGCATGCACATTTTTATTTTTTCCCCTTAATCTGAGATTCGCACAAAATTTTGTAAAATACATTACAGTGGGGCGATTATTTTGATAAAATCGTCATTGTGGAATGTGCCAAAATCAAAATGTTAGAAAATCCGGTTAGAAAGTTGACTGTTTTCGAAAAATAAATAAATATATTTTTCTACATTATCGAAGTTTTGTTTTGCAAATTTACGTGGTTTCCTCTTATGAATTTTATTAGAGATTTTGATAAAACTTAGATCATGCAATGGTTAATCCAGTAGACCAGTTAAGTCAGAATCAAAAAAATGGATACTTGATGCATCTGGCAGGCGACCGACGTTCTAATTTTAAGCTACTTTGTTGAAGAAGCGATAGGTCCAAAATCGGCTTTGACCCCACGGGTTTAAAGGCAAAGCTTCATAATCAAGTAATTAAAAGTTTTTTTTGAGCTATGATTTATTTTTCACCAAGATGTGAAACCGATTAAATTAACGTTCCGGTTTCGTTCATCAACATTTATTTCGGTTTCGCTTTCTAAATAAGAACACACAATTTTTATACTACGAACGATTTTAATCTGTTGCGGTTACGGTTTCAGTTTAGTCCTTGCTTTTTACAGGACACTCCTAAAGTGAAGTTTACAAAAACTGCATACTGGGAATTTCAAATACATTGTTAAAATCTGTAATTAGGGGGGCAACAGCCCCTTATTTATTATGAAACTTAACTGTGAATTTTAGGTGTTCAAAATCGATTCTAGACCCATAGTTTTCTTACCAAAGATTATCAGACTGATCCGTTTAACATTTTTCGTGCTGTTGATCTTTCTTTTTTCCTCCATCTCAACCCACTTCCACATGCTAGGTGCACGTGGTAAAAACAATCCTAAAGTTAAAAAATTTCTAAATAATTTTGGCTTATTTAACCCTGCTTGGTGATAGTACATACTAATGGATGGGTAGAAAAAAATCACTGGAAGACCGCTTCGCCAATATCTTCCTCAATCTTTTCAGGAAATTGAACGCTCTGCGTAAAGGTCCTACAGATTTTTTTTCATTAATGTGACCTCTGCACAGTTTTTCAAGGTTAAAAGCTACCCAATTGCTGAAAACTATACAGTTTTGTTAAAAGTTGTGTATGTACATTAAACTGGGCCAAAAATTCAAAATTTCGTTTTTATTTCAAAAATTATATTGATTTTCTTTTTAAGAAAGGTAAAAAAAATACTGTAATTTTTTCAGAATTTTAAATTAAAGTCTAGAGGTCTGTCATCGCTAGTTTAGATTTTACCAAGGCGAATTCATACAGGTGGGTTCGAGCGAATTCAGATCTACACACACGCACACACTCCCTGTAACTGAAAATGTCAGACAAAGCAACAACATAAGCAATTTGACAGCTACGATTCGATTTTCAAGGAAGAAGAAGAAACCATATGATGGGAGGATGCCACCTGTAATGAATTCGCCTTGGATTTTACAGACTTAACCTCCAATTTGGTATAAAAACGACAAATCATTGTTGAAAAACCCTACAAAAGCTGCCTAGACGGAAATTTTCTAGTCGTTTTCTAGTATTCTAACCTCAAACATTGGCATGTTTTTTGGATTTCCCGATTTTGGTTTGAAAATTTGTTAAACATGAAAAAATATTTTCAGGTAAATAGTGTTTTACAACAATGGTTTGTCGTTTTTATACCAAATATGAGGTAAAGTCAAAAATTTAAACTAGCGAAAAAATCTGAAAAAATTACAGTAATTTTTTTTTCACCTTTGTTAAAAAGAAAATCAATATAATTTGTGAGAAAAACGAAATTTTGAGTTTTTGGCCCAGGCTAATGTACATACATATATAACTTGCCACCTCAGAATACGATTGTCATATGTGTATTTTGGGCATTTCGGGATTATTAATAAAAAGTAAATATTAATATATGTAAAAGGTTTATTAAGATCTTAAAATTCAAAATTTGTATGGAAATGTCATTTAAAAAAAAAAACATTTTTTTGCCCTCCCTAATACATATGATTCAGTGCTAAATAAACCAAAATGCTTGAGCTTATTGAGCTATTAGTACAGAAGTTGTTAATAGTCAAATAGCATAAGCATGGGAAGTTTCAAGGTAAAGAACCATATGTGCTAAGCAAAGGTCAGTAGGTTGTTGTTGTAGGTTCAGATGGAGTACTGTCAATATTGTTTCTTAGTAAAAAATTAAACTGTTTTTTTTTTTTAATAAATATCGGTATAAAGTCAGGTCGTAACGACTTGGTTTTATATTAACATGTCGCATTAAGTTGTGTTTTTTTTTTGTTAAATATTACAATAATAAAATTGTTTCGCTTTCTTTCAGTGCGGTATCATACTATCAGTGCTTTTGCTCATCATTAGTAATTGGATAACACGAATATCTTGCCATTATCTTATAAAATCCTCACTGCTGACACGCCGAAAAAGTTTCGAATTTTTGGGTAAACTATCATCTTAGGCCCTTTGCAAATTCATTTCATTAAAAAAATATTTAAATTTACCTTTTCTTTTTTATTTCAAATTCAACAGGTTTTCATGCATTTGGCGCCTCTGGCAAATTACTAGCTGAATTATGTATTATTGGCTATCTCTTCGGCACATCCATAACATATTTTGTTGTTATGGGCGATTTAGGACCACAAATTGCCACAAAAATGTTTTCACTTAATATTGAAGATTGTCCACTGTTACGCATTTGGGTGATGATTGGTATAACAATATTTTGTATATTACCATTGGCTATGCTAAAAAATGTGGATAGTCTCTCTACAGTATGCGCTGCATCAATTGGATTTTATATTTGTTTGGTTTTAAAGATTGTATTGGAATCGAAGCCACATATTTTGGAGCATGATTGGGTGGATAAGGTAGAATATTGGCGTCCAGCTGGAGTTTTACAATGTTTACCCATCTTTAGTATGGCATTGTCATGTCAAATGTAAGTTGTTACTTGAAATTTCTTCATATCCACAGTAACAAATTCATATCAATCAATCTGTATTAATCTTTTGCGTAAACGAGTTTTGTCTGATTCAAGGCGAATTCATACAGGTGGGTTCGAGTGAATTCAGATCTACACACACACACACAGACAAAGCAACATAAGCAATTTGACAGCTACGATTAGATTTTCAAGGAAGAAGAAGAAACCAAATGATGGGAGGATGACACCTGTAATGAATTCGCCTTGGTCTGATTATTCCGGAACAATTCGCTTAAAGAAAATGTTTTTTTTTTCGGGGGATTTTAATTCTAGGGGTCGTGGTATTTAGATGCGATTTTTCGTACTGCATATCTCGCGAAGTATTTATGATAGGGATAAGGACAAGGGTGAGGATAGGGATGGTTATAGGGATAAGAATAGGGATAGGGATGGGGAAAGGAATAGGAAAAGATAATAAAGTGGGAGATGGGCGATAAAAATTAATAAAAAACGATAATTGATTCATGGGCAGAACAACGTCTGTCGGGCTTTAGGCGTTAACATAATCTAAAAGAATTTTATTGGTTCCAGTCAGAAAACTCGGCGAGAAATTTTTGTAATTCCATATTGTTATAACTCAGCGGGCTCAAGGCTAAAACTTTTTTGTTTTAAATTAAGATATATCCGCGGTAAATCACGCCTGGCGTAATAGGCGACTCAAATCGTGTTTAGGGCTCGTTCCAGAAGGTTCGGTTTGTTGTTGTAGGACTACCCTACAGCGCTTAGATAAAAACATACAAATACATTAAACAACTAACTTTTGCTTTTGCTTTGTATTACCAAATCATTTTGCCCCCACCTTTCATTCATTTACACCATAATTAACACTATGTTATTGGCACTGATTTCAAGTTATTCAAGCAGTTTAAAAATCTAACAATATCTTAAATGTAATTCTCCTTTATTAGGCAACTTTTTGAGGTGTTCGAGAGCATCAATAATCAGAGCGTTGAAAAATTGAATGGCATTGTACGAAATGCCACATGGATTTGTACTTTTGTGTATATAGCCGTGGGATTTTTTGGCTATGTCGCCTTTTGCACTCAAACTTTTTCAGGTAAGAATTTATATATGAATGTATTATTTTTAAACTCTTCAAATTTGTTCTAGGCAATATACTTATGAACTTCTCGCCATCATTTGGCAGTGATGTTATCAAAATTGGCTTCATTCTCTCGGTTGCATTCAGTTTTCCGCTTGTAGTATTTCCTTGTCGTGCTAGCTTATATTCGTTACTCTATCGCAAGGTAATTAAATATTATTTTTTTTTTTACTCAAAATATTAGCTTACAATCCATGCATTTTTAGGGTCACGCCGATCACACAGGCTATATACCAGAGACTCGCTTTAAAGTTATCACAACTTGTCTGGTCGGTGGTGCACTTGGTATTGCGCTTATAATACCATCGGTGGAGTTAATCATTGGCTTAGTTGGTTCCACAATTGGCGTAGCAATTTGCATAATGTTTCCAGCTTTATGTTTTCGTAAAATTGTCAAAAAAGACTCTACCGAGCGTGCCTTGGCACAACTTATCTACGTTGGTGGCTTTTGTTTAATGATTTTGGGTACCGTTGCCAATTTGAATGCCATTGATGAGCGAACTTCTGGTGCACACTTGCATGTGGCCGAGCATTTTGATGATACAATGTTAGTTAGACCGGCAGAAAAAGTTACTGAAATGCCAATAAATGCAGCACTTTTTCAAGCACAACGAGTTGCACAAAATGTTGTTGAAGCGCGTGAAGAGCAGAACGGCAACGGGAAGCCACAAAATGCCGTGAATGCAGCAGTTGTGCAATCAAATGTGGAGCAACTTGTAGACGGTGGAAAATCCAAACAAAGTGTTGTTGAAAAGGATGATGGTAGCTTAAACGTAATTTTACCCAAAGCAGTTGAATTGAAAAACAGGGCATTTGAAGCAGAATTCAAGAAGCAACAACAACTAGAAAATCTAGCACAAGTAGAAGTTAAAAATCTTCAATTGAATGCTAATTCAAATATACTCGCGCCGGAAAAAGAAAGCATTCAACCACTCCTCCCTTCAGAGCAGCTAAATGCGAAACCTCAACAGCAAACAATAGATAAAGATGCTATACAAAAGGAGGAAGAAATTGCAGATGAAGAATTAAAAAATATGCAGAAGCAAACAAAAAATAAAAAAGATGTTGAACTTAAAGAAACACAAAAAGAATTGAAGCAGACCAAAGAATTATTAGAACGTACTGTTGATCAGTTAAAACTAGAATTGGCTAAAAAGAATGAAGAAACTAAAAATTTTGTTGCTGAAAAATTGGAAGAAGTTGCACAAAAAGTTGAGCAAATCGAAAAAAAGGTCAACCAGAATGAGCCCGAGCAGTCAATAGTAGCGGCAAGCAAAGACACTATCAACACGCTAGCCGAAAATGCAGCATTCATACAAAAAGACAGCGAAACGATGCAAAAAAACCAGTCAGATCGTGATTTTGTTGCCGAAAAGTTGGAAGAAGTTGCACAAAAAGTTGAGCAAATCGAAAAGAAAGTCAATCAAAATGAGCCCGAGCTGCCTATATTAGCGCTAGGTAAGGAAAGCGCTGCAGCCGTGCAAAAAAGCCAGCCAGATGCGGCTAAACCCAAAGAAAACGTCAAAAAGAGCATAGAAAAGCGACCACCACTACTGAGCATGCTTTCGGAGCAATCAGCAAAGGGTGTAGTTGATGAACGCATACAACCAAAAGTGTATGAACCGCTCTCCTATAAAACCGGCGAACTTATTGAAGAAATAAAAAAGGTAAACGATGCTAATTTGGAACAATCGTTACCACAACCTTTGGCGATACTCTTTAATGTTTCAAACGTAAAAACAAATAATAATTCAACTCTAAATACACACGAAAAACCGCTTGACATTTCCCAACATAACACCAATAATACCATATTAAACACAAATGCTAAGACTGAAAATGCTACCCTAGTAAAACTTTTACCAGTGCCAAATGAGAATGATAAAGAAAATGTGGAAGCTATACGGCGTGATATACTACATGTGAGCGCTTCAAAGCTCAACGATTTTCCCTCATTAAGTGCATCAATAAACGATAGTGAAACTGAGAGCAAACTACCCCAACATTTGAGACAAAAACGTTCGAATTCGGCGGAGTATTTGAACAATAGCAGCTTTAAGGTCATCGATGCAAAATCTGATAGCAATAATTGTTTACCTGAACCAAAAATTGGAGAACTAATCGCAAATATTGGCATAAGTAATGCGATTGATATGAAAATGCAAAATATTGGACGTGAATTGCGTTCAGTAAATGATGCAAGCGACATTAAGAACTGATAAGAAATACATATATGTATGTATATATAAACAGCACTAAGTTGTTGCTGAAATGAAGTAAAGCAAAAGTATGTTTATTAGGGTGATTCAAATAAAATAAAATTTTGTATGGGAAAAAAGAATTCATTTTTAAAGTAAATTTTCTTATAGTTTTTAATTTTTTTTGTTTTGAGAAACCTTTACATATTCTTGTAGCTGAAGCTTTAAACTATCCAAAATGATTTACTTTGAGCGTTTATCATAATTATTAAACTAATTACAGCCATTTAAAAATTACTACTTTGTTACTTGCAATAGTACAAAATTCATTAATTTTTCAAAGACTGTATTTAGCTTAACACCATTGATAATCGCACAATTTAAATTGTTTTGACCAATTAAAAGCTTCAAATTTAAGCTATGTAAAGTTTTTTTTGAAAAAAAAAAATCCAAAAAGTGGAAAAATTCACCTCAAAGAAAAATAGTTTTTTCTCAAACAAAATGTATGGGAAAATAAAAATATCGAGCTTAAGGGCTAAGTTATAGCGCTTGATTTTGGCAAGGTTTATTTTTTATCATTTAAGACCCAGAAGACATTTTTTTGAATCACCTCAATATGTATGTAAAGATTCCTAAACTGTTAGGACTGCTCAATGTGAAGTAAAGCAAAAGTATGTATATTAGGGTGATTCAAATAAAAAAAATTTGGTTTTTTTTCGGTCTTACCCCCTGAAACTTTAGGTATTGACGATAAAATAAGCCTTGCAAAAAATTAGCGCTCTAACTTAACCCTTGGGGTGGCTTTTTTTTCGCCCTTTCCCATACATTTTGTATGGGGTAATAGTTAAGATAATCGCACATGGCTTACCATTTTGGAAGCTTCAACTTTAAGAGTATGTAAAAATATTTTTAAAAAAGTTTCAAAAATTGAAAGAAAATTCACTTTGAAAAAAAAATACCATTTTTCCCCATACAAAATGTATGGGAAAGGGCGAAAAAATAGCCACCCCTAAGGGTTAAGTTAGAGCGCTAATTTTTTGCAAGGCTTATTTTCTCATCAATACCTAACATTTTAGGGGGTAAGACCAAGTGGACTTTTTTTTTGAATCACCCTAATGTATGTATATATAATATATCTACGAAAGAAGCTTTATTATTGTGTACATAACCATAAGGTTATACGTATAAATAGTTTTAGTCATAATCCCTACGTAGTAGCTGTTAACATTATTATATACATATGTATAAACTGAATTCATAATCTGCCGAAAAAAACATTCCTACCGAACTTGTACGTTTTTTGCGTAGATTCTTTCTAGATATATACAAGTACTTTACACGATAAGTTGTTACCTTTAATATATTAGTATACTTGTAAATACATATGTGTGGCTGAAAATATGTGTATATTTACGTTTGAATGTATGTTGAATAGACCAAAATAAAGTGCATATTAACTATTTATTGACATGTTTTGAAGTTGCTTTTATTTAATTATTTGCTGGAGATTAGTCGCATTTGCAAATGAAATGTTGAAACACAGCTGAAATAACTTTTAGTTTAAGATAGAGATTTTTTTTTAGTTTTTAGAGTAGAACTTATAATTTTTTCTACATAATGGCTGGACCTTCAGAAAAAATAACGCTAACCTTGAATCCTGTATAATCCAAGGTATAAGTATCTCTACCTAATTCTATCAAAAGCTGGACAGCTAAACACGAACTGACTCTATGGTCCGACCTCTTGTTTCGCCATGCAAATTCAGCAAGTGCCTTATGGTACATCTTTCCAAAACTAGACTACAGGTGAGCAGATCAGAATACTGATTTGTCTACAGCCAATCAACTTCCGTTTAAAGATGCCACGGCCACTTCATCCATTGGTCCGGATTGTCAATCCTCGAGCCTTCCTGAGTACACACAAAAAAATTCATAAATATCGGTAAATAAATATAAATATAAAAATAAATAGTGATAAACTTCGCACAAAAGATTTTATTATCTAATCTAATTTTTAATTAATAATTTACCTGATTAATCGAAGCTGTCGAATAACTTCTGCATAATCAGTGACTACTCGGGCACGGGAAACAAATAAACTGAAAAATTATTTAATTAATCATTTCTCTGATTAATCAAAAATGTTGATTTGTTTCTGACTATTCAGATTACGATTAATTACTGTTTGTTGGAAAGTACATCTCAGTAATTACTCATTAATCAGAAATTAATCAGCAATATGAATAATTTGTTCAGTTAATTAATTAATTTTTAATCCCGATCAGTTAGTTAGATCCCGATTAATCACACTGATTAAACAGAAATTAATCAACAGCTGTGATTAATCAGAAAAAGTACTTGGGTGACCGTTTCGATTTTCACTACTTTTTTTTACATTTTAAGAAATTATGGTTGGTATGTGGCTGAAGGTACCTTTGATTTGGCATACCTTGCTCAATATTTCAGAAAAAGTTAGATAGGTGTCAACCCTGTAAACCGCCTTAAGTGGGAACACCCAATTGGACAGTCTTAAAATCAAGCATACCATCTCTATGCCAAATTTCATCGAAATCGGTCAAGCAGTCCAAACTGATCCCAAAACGACCCTAAAACGATCCCAAAATGACCCAAAAACGATCCCAAAATGACAGCAAAATGACCCCAAAATTATTCAAAAATGACCCTAAAATAGTCTCAACATGGCCCAAAAATAACCCCAATATGATCCCAAGCAGTCCAAACTGATCCCAAAACGACCCTAAAATGATGACAAAATGACCCAAAAACGATCCCAAAATGAAAACAAAATGACCCCAAAATTATTCAAAAATGAACTGAAAATGGCCTCAACATGGCCCAAAAATAACCCCAATATGATCCCAAAATGACCCCCAAAATTATCCCAAAGTGACCATAAAATGATCTCAAAATGGTCCCAAATGATCCGAAAATTATATCAAAATGACCCTAAAGTGATCCCAAAATTATCCCTAAATGATCCCAAATAGACCCTTAAAAGATCTCAAAATGATCCGAAAATTACCCCTAAATGATCCCAAAATAATCCAAATATAATCCCAAAATATACAAATACAATGTGGTAAAATGGTAACCCTGTTCGGTAATCCTATTTGAAAATGTTTTAGTTGGTATGCCGCCGAAAATACCTTTCATTTGATACCCATATTGGCATGTATATCTACATTATTAAAAAAGAAAAAATTGAGATATGTGGAAGCCCTGTAAATCGCCCCAAGTGCCAACACCAAAGTGGACAGTATTAGAAATCGCATACTATCTCTATGCCAAATTTCATAGAAATCCGTCCAGCCGTTCTCGAGATAGTACCGGATATACAAGGAGGCAACCCTAGGTTGCAACCCTACTTGAAAATATTTTAGTTGGCATCTCGCCGAAAACAAATATCATTTGATACCCATATTGGCTTATCTTACTCAATATAAAAAAAATAAGATAGGCGGCAACCCTGTAATACACCCCAAGTGGCAACACCTAAGTGGATAGTCTAAGGATCAAGCATACTATTCCCATGCCAAATTGCATCCAAATCGGTTAAGCGGTTCTCGAGATAGTACCGGATATACAACTATACTGCGGTAAGGAGGCAACCCTACTTGAAAATATTTTAGTTGGTATGTCGGCGAAAATACCTTTCATTTGATACCCATATTGGCATATCTTGACGGATACGGCAAAATAGAATTTGCTCGAAATTTCGACGTATCTAACGTATTGACGGACTGATTCTGCTTGGCTTATAATACTTGTTTACTTCTACACTCAAATTCAAACAGTTCAAGTGCTTTTGAAAAAAAAAAATCAAAAAAATCTCGTGTCAAACATTTCAAAACATGTTATCTACATTTGAATTCGAAAAAGAAAAACCGCAAAATTTATCTTTAGTTAAGAATTTTTTCAAATTTCTTATATTGCAACTTCTATATTTATCTAAAAAAATGTTTCCGTCGAGAGTAAGTAATCTGCTAAAACAACATCCTTTAATTAACATGGGATGATGCTTTTAATTCTAAATAAACCATAATTTCTCCCCTTCGTTTTTTTTTGTTTTTGTTAGTTATTTAGCAACGAATCACTGCCCAGTCTGGGAGGTTCCTTTTTGTCGCTGAATTCCGTTTACTCGGTAAGTAAACTAATACATTTCAAGTAGGTACAACTTATTTTAGTTAATTTTTATTAAATTTTATTTGCAGAATACTTTTGGTCCTACTACTCGCATGGAACTCTATCCACGTCGACGCCACACGGAGTTTTATTACGAGCCACAACCATTGGAAGAATATCAGAGTCGCACTTGTGAGCATCCTCAAGACAAATTACAAAATAATGGGCGTGGATCTAAATTCGAACTGGAACCCATTGCAGAGGAGAAACCAAAATTGCGCATAAATCCGCCGAAAAACTCGGATATGCGCATGTTTCGCAACAGCTATTTCTCCTAAGATTGCGTGTGGCTTGTATAGCAACCAGTAGTTAACGTTGAAAGCTGTGCTGTGATTTGGTTTATTAAATTGTTTATGAAACTCTTCTAATTTTACACAATAAAACATGTTTTGAAAAGAAGTAAAATTTTTAAAAAATATTTATTGTAGTTAGTAACTTGATTTTTTGCCTTGCAATTACGTGCTATAAAATGTTTTGTTAAAAAGTGCATCTTATAACAATAACTAACTAAAAAAAATAAAAGAAGAAAATTAAAACAAAATTTTACATGTTTTAAAATAGACAACAAGTAATGTTAATGATAATGGTACTACAAAACTTAATACAAAACGAATGATAAAACGCACGTACGAATATGCAACAATTAAGTAAGTTGATCTTATGGATCAGGTATTTATGTAGTAGATATAATAACTTTGTTTGTCAAGTATTTTTGCATGTGCTCTCATTTTTTGGTTTTGTTCATGGTACGTTTATGTGCCCTTAGGTTCAAACATCGCCGCCGATGGCGTGCAAATCGTGCAGCACCTGAAAAATAGAATATTTTTTAATTAGCAAATGCATTTTTCAAATACATTTGGGACAATCCATATGAAAACGTCTAATTCAAAAAGCTGGCTAGTCTCGGATTTCGCTCAAACTTTGAGGGACACTTCTTTAGGGTCCTAAAGGAACATATTGACACACATTTATTTTTTATAACCATTGAGTCCGAAACCAGTTAATAGTTATGATAATTGTAAGCGGTTTTTTTTTGTTGGAAAGTTGGAAGCTTCAGCTTTCAGACGATATAAAGGTTGCTTGAGAAAAGTTTCAAAAATTATACAAAAATTTACTTTGAAAAAAAAAAGTGTATATTGGTTTAGGAGATCCATCAGCAGAAGCCCTTCGTATGAAAATAACAAAACGAAATGTTCAGGTATTTGAAGCCAAAGGTCAGGACTAGAGTCCATGAGAAATTCGTATTTTTATCTCTTGATAAACATGTCCGTCTTCGAGCCTGAAAACCATGATTTTTGAAAATTGACATATTTCGAGATAATAATTTATCTATAAGGAGTGGGTTTTTTTGGCCTATGGATGGGTTAATTTCTTCTAGGATATGTACCCTTAATTTCTGACAAATATTGAGTGGCTACTTAAAACAGTAAAGACGCCAGAGCCGGCTAAAGTTGACGAAAATCGATAAAAAAAATACGTATTTTCAATACCGGGTTTTTAATACCAGGTACGCGCTATCTGATTTAGGGCGGATTTCTCGAGTGCCTTTTAGCGTCAAAGTTCACTGTCAGTTTAACAGCCAGTTCATTTTCCCTTTATTTAACAGGAGGATGAACTGCCCGATAAAATTTAAAGTGAGCGTTAAGTTGACTGCTAGTTGAGAAATCCGCCCTTAATATTTATATTTAAACAAACCACTATCTTTTCCCTTTAAAACGCTATATCGAATGTAAAAATATCTCTAATGGAAACATTTTTACAGCTAAAATAGGGTAGGCCTAAAAATGACCTTTGAAACTTGACCAGTCCGAAACCAGTGGTTATAAAAAATAAATGTGTGTCAATATGTTCCTTTAGGACCCTAAAGAAGTGTCCCTCAATAATATTAGACGTTTTCATATGGATTGACTCATATATGTTTTTCATTGCATTTCTTCACCTCCAACACGGTGGCCACACTCCAAGCCTGTGTACGACAGGAATCAGGACAGAAAGCGCCATTATCATTGGTTAGTTCAGGCAAGCCGCGCCAGTGAGATGTGTGCAACTCTTTAAAGTGAGCACGTAAAATAGACCTATAAAGAAAGAAGTGAGATTTTGCTATTTAAGTAAATATTTATTGTAGATAGCTGGCAACCCTGTAAAAAACTCCCAAGTGGTAATACTTAAGTGGGAGATCTTTTCAAGCCTTTTGAAAAAATTGAGGTACGGCGTTTCTCAATAGTTTGCTAAAATAGGCCGTTTTCGAGACTTCAGCCGACATAGTGTGATCCTCCACTCAGCTGAAGATATCCTGCCTCCAAACGAAAGGCTGAATGGCTTAGCTATCAATTTAAATTGCTCTATTGGTGTTCAGATCTCATTCTATTTTTATTTTATTCCTCTCAAACTCACCATGTTTCTGCGATTGTTGCATCCAGATAACCACATTTTTTAGCAAATATCAAGCGGGCACGCAAATAAAATCCGATAGGCCACACCCATTCAGGTCCTTGATGATAATTAAAACCATGCGCCACTGTACAATCATCAGCATCATTTGAGTTATCATAGTTTGGACGATAATTCCAATCATCGGGATCAAGTGTCTTCATACCAAGTGGACCAAGTAAATTTTTACGTGCTTGCTCGAGGGCTTTCCAAGCATTTTGCGGATTAAACAGTTCCGGCGCAACAACCATTGCTATTGGGAAATTGCAACGCAGCTGATAATCGGTCCAACCCTGAGAGGCGCCATATGAATCTTTGTAAATATTTTTCTTGTTCGCTTGCATGCCTGTTTCGGATTCGGTAACAAAGAAATATTTTTCGAAATTATTTTGTATGCGATCGGCCCATTGTTTGTAGGTCCAAGAAGTTTTTTCACCTGAAATTTGTTTGAATATGTTTAGCTCTTGATTTGTACATCTATTTTGGCACTTACCATTTGGTCCCTTACGCTCCACTGATTTGTACTCAATTAGACCCTTTTCACTCAGCGCTTGCATAAAACGCAGCACAGACATTTGCAAACCAACCAATTCGACCGCGGAACCATCACGTGGTGTAGCTGGACGTCCACGGTTACCGGCCTTTTCCGATGAGCCCATCTTGTCCATCCAAGTACCACAATTGGCTATATTGCCACCAAATACAAATCCAGTCTCTGGATGCACGCCAATATTATTGTTGAAACCATGATCTGTCATGTGCGCATCAATTTCGTAGCCTGCATTACGTTCGCGATATTGCAATCCTTGAAAATGAACCTGCAATGCCTCCTGCATAACGTCGGTTAGCTTTTGATCGAATTTACCCGGAGCATGTGGTTCACTATCATCATAGGGGAATATGCGTGATACCAAATCCTTGAGAATGTCTCGTCCTTTTGGAGCCTCACTGACATACTGTTTGATTGAGTTCAACCACCACCAGACGGAATCGCGACAATTGAAACGTGGCTTAGTGCCATTATCCAAAAGATTAGGTATGAGTCCATGTCGCAGGCATTCGCCAAAACCGAGAATAATATAACGTGCTTCTTGGAAGCGTCCTGTCAGGAACGTAACGCCGCGTAAAGCGATAAAAGTATCACGACCCCAACAACGCATGTAACCAGTAGAGAAGTGTGGCAACCCTGAAAGAAAAAAAACATGCTTGGAGGTTGTACAGGAATTCATTCATTGGGCTCTTTGAGCTATTCTGGCGAAGCTCGAGGCGACGGAAAATGTAATAGATGATGAGAGAATTAACTCGATTTCATTGGAATCGGGTAGTGATTTTCGTTAAATTCGATGTGATTTCTATTGACTTTATTAAAATTTTTCCGCCCGGGAGCTCATCCGGAAAAGCTGATAGACCCCATTTTATTTTTTTTTACCAGCTGAGAGCGTCACACATACTGCTGGCGGTGGCGGTTTCACAGCCGGACTAAGTGGCGGCAAATTAGCTGATTTGCATGCCGATAGGAACTGTAGTGTGGCTAATGCCAGTGTTTGTGGGAAATTGTGGCCATCACGTATGAATCTGTATGGAATAGAGAAGAACATGTTGATCATAAAGAGCTAACTCACAGCAAGAACTACATACATACATACATCTTTGAATATGGGTTCGAATTACGTATTCCGTGAACCGACAAAAATGTTTACAAATTTTATCAATTAGGCCCGGTTTTTCAGTGCAAGTTTAAACTTCAGCGAGACTTTAAACAAAGTTTAAACAGCCAATTTGTATGAGATAAACTCTAGTCAACTTTGTCTGTGGTTTAAACTTGCACTGAAAAACTGGGCCTAAAGTTGATAAATTTTGTAGGAATTAAGTCCCTTCACGAAATAAGTAATGCGGCCCCTGAAGAGAGTATTCCACTTACTCTGGCATTAATTTGTACGAGTGCCCAACAAGTGCTTCGTAAACACCACTCAATATTGCATCAAAGTAGCAGGGAATGAGGTAACGTGGTATATTCTTTAAGGGCTCAAATGTAGCCTTTAACCATTTTGATAAAACTTTGGTGCCATCACGATGACTCAAGCGGTCAGCAACATAATCTAAAGTGTTTTGAAAGAAAAAAAAAGTAATAAAATTGTATTTAAACGAAATAACGTATTTGGGCCTATCACTAAATCAGAATATGGATACGTTAAGACGTCGAAACGAAGCGAATACATTGAGGAAACTAGTGATGCAAAAAAAATGAAATGCAAATACTACGGAAATGTCATGCGTCCTTCAGGCGGCCCGCTGAGCTAATTAAAGCTATCTAATCGAATCTTGGCTTGTGTCATTTATTGACGCTTCACCGCCTAGGCGATTTTGGCCGTTTCGTATCAAAGCACGCCAGTCATTCCTTTTTAGCGATAACTGACGCCAATTTGAAACCCCAAGGGAGTTCAAGTCATCCTCCACTTGTCTCAATCTCAGTCGAGGCCTCCCCATTCCTCTGTTGCCGAATTCGGGTGTCGATAGGAAAACCTTCTGTGCTGGAGCTTATTTGTCCATTCGCATAACATGACCCAGCCAGCGGAGCCTTTGGGCTTTAATTCGCTGAACTATGGTCAGGTATGCGCAAAGCTCGTACAGCTCATCGTTAAATTTCCTTCGATACTCGCCGTTGGAATCACGGGAAGGACCATAAATCTTCCGGAGAACTTTTCTCTTAAATACTCCAATTGCCACCTCATCTTATCTTGACACTGTCCATGATTCCGAGCCGTACATCAGGACTGGTATGATGAGAGACTTATAGAGCGTGATCTTTGTTTGTCGAGAGAGGAATTTACTTCTCAATCGCCTACTTAGTCCAAGGTAACACTTGTTGGCAAGAGTAATTCTCCGTTGGATTTATAGATTGATATTGTTTTCGGTGTTAATGCTGGTTCCTAAGTAGACGAGTAGTCAACGGTGACTTGGCTGTCAAGGCGCAGGTGCGCCGATTCTTTCTTTGATGACAGCAGATACTCCGTCTTGTCCAGAGAAGGCAGCGCTTATGGCGCGGTTGTTAATGCCAATGATATCAATATCATCGGCATTCGCCAGCAATTGCACGCTCTTGTAATAGATTGTACCATTGCGGTTTAGCTCTGCTGCTCGAATTATCTTCTCCAGCATCAGGTTGAAGAAATCGCACGAAAGGGTGTCGCCCTGTTTGAAGCCCCGTTTGGTTTCAAATGGCTCAGAGAGGTCCTTCTGACGGAGCTGTTGGTATTGCTCAACGCTAGAAAGAACCTTATATGCGATATTAAGCATACTGATTCCGCGGTAGTTGGTGCGGTTAGCGGGATCGCCTTTCTTGTGGATTGGGCAGAGCACACTTAAATTCCGATCCGGAGGCATGCACTCGTCTGACCATATTCTGCATTAGAGCTGCTGCATGCTTTTTACCATCTCTTCGCCTCCGTGTTTGAAGAGCTCGGCGGGTAGTCCGTCTTTTCCTGGCGCTTTGTTGTTTTTGAGCCGGGATATAGCTATCTTCACTTCATCATAGTCAGGTTGTGGAACGACTTTTCCATGGTCAGGGATTGGGGTATCGGGTTCGGCGTCTCCATAAATTAAGTACACTCTGTACGTCGGTTACCAGGTCGCCATTACTGTCCTTACAGGAACTTGCCCCGGTCATAAAACCATCCGTCATCTGCCGAATCTTTTTCGGGCATCATTCCTGTCAGCCAGTATCTTCTGACTCTTCTTCTCACACTCACGTCTCTCTTCCTTCGTTGCCATGTACTGCGGGTTGCGCCCGTTCGCAACGTCTCCCTGTATGCAGCGTCGTTTTTGTCCGAGGCAGTTTTGCATTCCTCATCGTACCAGTTATTCTTGCGGGCTCGCTGAAAGCCTTTATCTATATAACTGGTTTATAGTCGAACGAAGTACCTAAAGAAATATCAATTACATAGTCTACGCACCCAACATCCAATTGCCATCGCGTAAATTATTACAAAGCGGATGTCCGAGATCATTTCTTGGCGAAATCTCTGTCAGTATAGAAATGAAACCCTGCAAGCCGCAATATACTATACGCCCATAATTAGGAATATCATAGGTAGCGCCGCCGAAGCCATGATCACGTTCTTCCTCATCGCAGGTGAAAAGTGCGCGATTCAAGTCAACCAAATCCAATTTGCTAATAATTTCGCGCAACTCTTTGTAAACGGAACCAGTTTCGTTTTGCAAAGCAGTGACAAGTGTTTGCAGGTATTCTGCATGGGGCTTGGTTGGCTGGTGTAGAGATACCCTAAAAGTAAGTAACATAAGTAATATTTAGAAAGCGCATTGTTTTCACTGAACAACAAAAAATTACCTGACAGCTACCACTGAACCTGGATAAAGGTGTTCGAAATCCAATTGTGTTATATTACCATCAATGTGCGGTGTAGCGCGAAAGATCTGCGATTTATTCAATGGTATATGTTCGCGCAAATTCAATTGAAATTGTGTAAAACCATTAATATAGTTGGCGTCCTTTTTAAATGGACCAGGTCTATCGTAAGGTTTATCGCTTTTCATTGAAACATCTGCTTCGAGTATGATTTCATCGAGTGTACCCTCGAAACGTAGTGAACGCACTCCAGTAGGTCCAGCATTGGGATTTGGATAACCGAATGAGGTGTGTGCAACGAGTATGACACTTTCATGTGTAGTGGGCGAATGACGTGTTACAGCGACTATGTTAGAGTCCATTTGATCGACATAGACTTGATTGAAACCCTCTTCGGCAAGTTGTCCATGCAACAAGTTGAGCGCACGCTTTGCAGCAATCATGCCTGAATTGATATTAACACCCTTGCCCCACTCTTGATATTGACGCTCTTCGTCAACGACGTGGATCTAAATTTTTTTTGGTGGTGAAGTTATTACTAGAGTATGGATTATATGAACGAGTAAACACCTAAAATTATGCACTATAATACTTATACTTTACTTGTGGCGAGCTTTTTTTTTTTAAAGAATAACAAAATAAAATACATAAGAAAACAATAACAAAACCAAAGAAAAAAAAAATAATAATTTATAAAAAAAGAAAGAAAGAAAAAAAAAATAAAAAAACTACATAATTAAAAAAATCAAATAAAAGAAAATTAGATTAAATAAAGCGAAGAAAATGAGTATTGAAATAAAAAATAGAATAAAGGAAAATAAAACAAATGGGTAATAAAAAAAATAATAAAAGTGATAAAAAAAAAAAAATTTTAAAATAAAAAAAATTAAAAAAACTAAGATAAAATTAAATAAAATAAAAAAAATACATATTAAAAAAACACTAAATAAAATAAAGTAATCTTAAATTAATTAGAAAAATATATAAAATAAAAAATAAAATAAAAATAATATGAAATGAAAAAACAAATAATAATAATATGAAACAAACGAAAAAAAAAAAATAAATAAAGAAATTAAAATAAAAAAAGCAAAAGACAAAAAAATAAATAAAAAAAATAAATTAAAGCAAAATAAAGTAAATAAAGTAAAATAAAAAAATAATGAAATAAAATAAAATGAAAAAAAAATATAAAACCGCCACTAAAGAAACTTTAAAGGGACATATCTTAAGGGGCAAGATTTTGCTTGTGAAGCAGATCTCTGCCCTACTTACAGTTAAATAATTCGTTTTACTTACGTGATGCGGCACAAGTTCGTCGTAACCGCGATTACTGCCTGTAGCGCAACAAGCCATCGCTACCAATGCTGCCGAGGGTAGCAAATCGTAAACGGAACGTTTTTCAATCGGCGACGGATTATCGTGGGTTTGATCCATAAAAAGCGCGTGGGCTACACTCTGCGCCAGATCGCGTTTCGGATTGACGTAGAATGCACCAACTGGTTCGCCACCATAACGATACACCAAACGACCCTGCTCATGTGAGTCCCAAGCCGACAACGCCTCACGTATCAGCGAAGTAATACCCAAACGATTAACAAATACATTATCGGTGGCATCGGAGTTCGTAAACAACTCAGCTATAACATACAAATCTTGATTGATCGCCCTAGCAGCGTCAAGCAGATATTCGGCGACATGTATGGGCGTTGAATGACAGTTATCCAAACGTACACCATCGAATATTTTCGCAGTCGTTACAACATATTCAGTCATATGCTGCCAGAGGTATGGACAATCTTCGGGCTTGCGTCCATAACGCAATTTCACGCTATCACCCCAAGCGATCAATTCGCGTTTCAAGTAAACATTGCCACGTCCCGGTTGCTCTTCAGCGAAATCGCGTAATGGATCACTATAACCCATTACCCAGCCATTGTGCGCTTGAAAGTATCTACCCAAATCTGCATACATGCCATCCTCAATCTCTTTGAGTGTCTTGCCAAAAGCTTTTATTTGCGTAAAATATTGCATGAAAACGGGATGTTTCTCGGAAATTTCACGCACCATAGGACCGCCTTCCTGTACGCGCTCATAACGTATGCCAGCCAAACAATTGTCGATGGCATAGCCCAAATAACCCTGAACCTCTGCGCGCACTTCCTCGTTCAATGAGTCCAAATGATGACGCAAATTCTCGGCGCACTTGCGGAAACGTGACTCTTCATCGAAACAATCAGCATGAAAAGAATTAAAAATCTCTAAAGCCAATTTCAAATCGATCGTAGCACCCAAACGTCGATACTGCGGATCGGTGATCAATTGTATCTCTTTGAAACGCGTCACATCGGCCACACGCTTTGGTGGTGGTAGCTTACGTACCTGCACCATGAACTCATTCACATATTTAATGACATTGCATTGGTGAAGCTCATAGATATTCACTTTAGGCAAATAAACGTGATGCAATTGATATTTAAGCGCTTGCAAGTGATCCTCGCGATCAATGACGGCAGGAACACCAACATGCTCCAAACTACCAGACGCGATATCTTCACCGCATTTGGCAAGCAAGACGTCCAGTAAAAAGGCAGGACGTAAGTAAGGACTGGTGGCGCATGAATAAGTAACCTCAGGATGTTCACGTACCCAATCAGATTCATTGGCTGTATGATTTAGTACAATGTCACAAATTGATGCAATCTTTTAGGAGGACAAAAACAGAGTTATCTAAATTTTTACAAGAAAAAGCTTTAAGCTCCAACTTACACCCCATTCTTGACGACACTTTTTAATCACTTTCTCTACATCCTCAAATGTGATAGCGCCGCCCTTTTTCGCTGCAAAATGTTGATTCACTTTCAGTTGATCGCGCAATGAATAGGCTGAACGCGAACCACCGAGCTCTTGTATGGGCGTAAAGTGTATGACGTTGTAACCGGATTCTTTAGCCACGCGCAATTTCGCTTCCCAGGTGTTGATGGGTCCTAATAGTTTTGTGAGCACTGTTTGACAGCGTACCGAGTTTAATGGTATAATCTTTTGTGCACCGGGTGGTCCGACATGTAGTGTGGGTTCCACTTGTACATAAAGTGCGCCATCAGGTTCTGCGCGAGTGCTATGAAAATGTGAATTTGTATAGTATAAAGATAGCTTTTCATACGCAGTGGGGAAAGGTAATGTTTGGCAAGGCATATCCCCTATACACTTTTGTATGTATACATGAATTGATGCATTACTTTACAGCGATGTTATAGGAAAGTAATTTATTTACCATACAACATTATTATTATTATTTTAAGGCCATATTACACCGCGACCATTAGTACGATCTATTGTGTGACCTATCAGCTTATTGCTGTATGTGAAGGCTGTTTATAAATTTGATCACCTCCTCAGGTGTTTTATTACATATCACGAACGGATTGAGGGTGACACCACCTATGTAGCAAACTATCTTTCTTGCTAACGCAATGCATTCGCAGAGTATGTGAACCGGCGTTTCATCGTCCAGTTCGCAAAACCGACAAATTGTTTTATCTGGCAGATTCAGTTTACTCAGGTGATAACGTAGACTACAATGTTCCGTATAATACCCAGTGAGGGTTCTTAGATCCACCCTTAGATTTATGAGCCTGGCCGATGCTCTTTGCGATGGTTCTATAAAGAGTTTGGCCTGCCTCTGTCCTAGGCTGCTAAGCCAATGCTGCCTAAACTTTTTGTCTTCCCAGTTGCTTTTTGGGAGTTCCCTTCCTGGTTAGCCTACGCCAGGTCACGGAGCTTTACATAAAGGACCTGATGGCCTTCATCAAGTCATCTAAATGGTTCGAGGAGGAGTAACGGTGTCGGTTTAGGAACGTCAGTCCCGGGATTCTGCTATGTGGAGAATCCCGATAATATTTTGCTGATAAGCTTCTCATGGCAGAAATACACCCGGAGAGTTTGCCAAACTACTGCCGAGAGGCGACCCCGTTTAGAAAAATTCTTTTTCTAAATAATTTTTGATGTTACTTTTGCCGGGCATCGAACCGCCACGATTTGGTGTAAAAGGCCGAACACTTAACCGCTATACCACGGCGGCCGCCACTCATCAACAAGCTTCGAAGATATTGTGCAAGACTGCAAGACACGTAGGGTTGCCTGACTGTCCGACATAATGTAGATTCGCTTAGAGGATAGCCCTCTTCGGAGGCATTATCTGCCACAGATTTATATTGCATGGATTTCCGCTTGGAAGATATTGGGGTAGCTACCCAATGGTGCCGGTTTTTTGTAGTTCGGTCCATAGATACCAGCTCCCGTTTTACCATCTTCCAGCTTCGATCCATCCGTATACAAAATCTCCGAATCAGATTCAGCAGAAGGGGAACCCAGAGCACTCGATCTACGATCGAAACTTCAAAATTTCGCATGATCCTGAACGTAGGAGTTACTTGCAATATAGGACTATTTATGAAATTCTTGACTATCTTTATATGTCCTGTCATATTTCCGATTTTTAGATCCGAAATGTTTTGAAGTCTTAATGCAGCAAGTGTGGTCTCCTTCTCTGCCTTACAACATACATACATTGAATCGATTAATTTTTCAAATATTATTTCAAGCACTGCTTTGCTTATGCTTATTTTCATGGATGAAAAAGGTAATGCATTACCTAATTTATGGATCTTTTCATGCCAAATCGTCAGATAGTAATTGGTGGCGAGTTTCCTTTTTAGAAGAAAACGAAATTCCGACCAAAAAAAATTACACAAACTAAAATTACACATAGGGCGATCTTCAAATCAGCCCCCAAAATGTTCTTCGAGACAGTTAAAATGAAATAAAATAATATCTATTTACTAACCTTTCTTTGTACTGAAACCAAAAGCGAAAAGTTCCCGACAAATTCATCTTCACCTGACTGAATATGTCGGTATCCACAATATGTGCATATTTATTCAAGTTAGTGGTAAATGGTTGGCCATTACGCGAATGCCAGTCCAAGATCCGATATTCAGTGCGAACAAACTTTTTACCCTCAGTAGGGTAATTGGTGTATAAAATAATTTCGCGTCCTAAAAGTGAAGCATCGCCATGTACACGCAATGTGGTGCCACGTTTAATGCGGTACAACACATTCTCAGCATTTGTACCCCCTGTAATGGGTACGCTATGTATATCGGATGATTGGGTCATGCCGAGCGCTTGAGGCTCTAAAATATCTAGCTGTTTTAGGTTATGTTTTTGCAAGTTGTTTGTTTTAGTTTTCTTCACCTCAACTGTGTTTGATTCTAATGAACTAGCTGTTTGTTCGCTTCCAACTTCGTTGTTGTAAAGTTTCAAATCAAATTGTAGTTTTGAGTTCGTTTGCGCGGATGAAGTTTGTGTAAAGTTAGTTTTTTGTTCCTCTGTAGTCTCTTCTAATTTTGAGCTTATTTCCTCCGAGTTATGTCTAGAGTTAGAACTGCCTGGTTGTTGTAGTTTCGCGTTGTATTTATCCGCTGCAATATTGCCCTCGTAGCTCGATATTATTATGTCCGGTTTAGTGTCTGCTGTAATTTGTTTGTTTTCAAATTGGCTACTTATGCCACTATCATCTGAATTACACTTTTGTGGCGTTGTATTTGGTGAGTTTGAGTCCTAAAATATAATAAGAATACATACATAAAACTTCAATAAGCCAAAACAAATTTTTTCTTCTTTAATCGTAAAGACTATTCCGCCGAGCTAGACGATAAAGATGACGAATACAAGACGATTACTTTTAGTAGATATTACTATACATAAGATTATCAAAGCTATGTAGGATGTTGTGATCTGAAACGTTCATCACCCTTATCGAATTTTCAAAAAACTTTAAAAAATGTATCAAAAAATCATAATGAATGACCAGGGGGATTTACCCATAAAATTATATCATTTTAGCCATTTCAGCTACAGAGTTATGTCAATTTATGTGATTTTCCAAATTTTCGATATCGAAAAAGACTTATCATCCGATTTCGCCCATTTTCAAGGGTAATCTACCTTGGCCAGAAAGTAACTTGTATACAAAATTTCATGCAAATATCTCAATTTTTAATCAAATTATCGTGTATACGGACAGACGGACGGACATGCCTTAATCAACCTAAACTTTCATATATGGAACTCTATATCTATCTCGATTATTTTGAGCCATTACGTAGTACCGTTATGTGCGCCAAATTATAATACCCTTGTACTAGTACTAGTACGCTGGGTATAATACAAAATTGTTTGGCAGGCAACGTTTGCGAGGGCAGCTAGTAATTTGTAAAGCTAATTTTTCAATTGCGATATCTCACAACTGGTGACTCTTAGAAAAAGTGCTAGTACCATTTTTGTAGTGAATTTTCATGTCCAAAACTTGGTTTCAGGTAGTTTTTCGAAACGAACTTTCTGTTTTCGAAAAAAAATCCGGAATAACTTTTTTAGCTCACATGGGATCGATGGGGTCTCTTAACGGGTTCTTTCTAACGGCGGCTCTAAACTCTCTACAAAAATTTGTCTCTGTCGGAATTTTTGTTATTTCAAATGTCTTTTTTGACCGGACTATAACTTGAAATCAAAATATGTTTTGCCATGAGTTTGGGATTCGCGCAATTTTATGTTCCAAATTTTCTTTTTGCACAACCATGTACATTTCGGGACCCCTCCCCTAAATACGCGGCTGACCCAAAGACTTTTTCATAACAAGAGAGGGCTAAACTGTACTAAAGTATATTGACCATTCCGGTACGTAGACCTGCTTGAGGCAACCTTTCGGAAATGTATGCAATTTAAGAACTTACATATTTTTTGATAAAACAAACAATACTTTGATACGCATAAGCTGGCTCCACCAACGTGTAGGACACATTTCAATGTCACATCAAAATATGTAAATGATTTTGAAATCAATCGCTTTTCTTTTGTCTCCAGATTGCGCATCTACATTTTGCGGTTAAATATATTAACATATTGGCCCTATTTCGCAATGTTATCGTAAGGGAGAAAATACAATTTTTACAGAAGAGCATGTTTTTTATTACTGTATGAATTGTTCTATACGATAAAAAAATAAAACCAATTTTTGGCACATCTAGAAAGGAGTTCAGATATAATATTTTCCTAAGGAGGATAGATAGGTTAATATATACTCTTTAATTTAACCAGATGATACGTTAAGGGATGTGAAATAAATTTGCTACACACAAAAAAAAGTTTCGTTATTTTGACTCCAAAGACATGGCTTCCTTTAACTAAGTAAAATACTCCTTAATTTACAGACTTTTTTCCTCAATTTAAAGACTTTTGTCCTTAAATTCAGGAAAAAACTCTTTAAATTGAGGAAGCGATGTCTTTGGTACCAAATAAGGGAAATTTTTCCTTGAAATAAGGAAACTTTTTTGAGTGTATAAAAATTAAATTGAAAAAAAAAAAAAAAAAAATTACCGTAATGATAATTCCGCAAAAAGGGTTCGATATTTACATTTTTATATATATGCACGGAATGCCTCTTAATTGACACAGGCGCCACTTTTGGCTAGCGGCTCTGATGCTGTTAGCGAGGCGCAATTGCGGTTAAATGGCTGTTAAAAACTAAATTGCATTTATGTATCTCGAATATCAAATATCTGAATATAGTTTATTTTGTTAAATCTTTTGATGACGCACCTGTTTGTTTGTTTGGACATATGCGTACCCAGTTCACATATTAACTATTCTGATTGATGATGATTAAATGATTTTAATTTTTAAGACATGCTGGGACGTGGACACTTTTTGTACTGTTAGAGTCTTACTGACGATCAAGAAAAGTAAGCTTTGCCGTGTACCTATATGTATAACATGCATACATATGTACATAGAAAATATATTTTTAGCCCTACATATATTTGACTGCATATATAAATTAGGGAGATCCTTTTTTCAGAATTCAGAAAGGAAAATATCGATTTTTCAAAACAACTTGGAGTAAATAACGTAAAAATTTTAATGAAAAATTTAATAGCATTTTAAGACTCTGTAAATTATATTTTTGATACTATAATTTCCTTTCATTTAATTGTCTTTGATTTTATTTATTGAATTTTTCCCTTATATTATTTTTTTCAACTTATTTAATTTTTTTATTTTTTATTTCATTTCACTTCATTTTACTTTGTTTATTTTATTTTACTTTATTTTGTTTTATTTTACTATATTTTATTTATTTTTTTCGTTTTTGTTTTGAAATTTATTAGGGGGATTCATCAAACCGTATAAAACTCCTTATTAAGTGTGTAAATTAACTGTCAAAATTTGTATGGAACAAAGTTTACACAAATTTGGTAAACTTCCACGACGATTTTGGTGTGTAAATGAGTGCGTAAATTTATCCAATTCAATGACGCGGGTTCGACATGTAATTTTTTTAATGCATTCAATGCACACGAGCCAAAAAAAAGAAAAATATGCTAAAAATGGGTCGAAAATTACTTTTTTAATGAGAATTTTTAAATAAAAAGTTTTTCTTTGACTTCAAGTAAACATAGATTTATCTAGAGCCTTCAACTGAGCTGATAAATGCATACGTATTTCGTAAACTTATATCGTTAAATGAATCCCCTATTACATATGTTTTATTTTGTATACCTTTAGGGCCACTTGCATAAAAGCCGATTAAGCCTAATCGGCGATTAACTTGACAGCTAACCATACAAAATACGTCAATTAAACTCCGGTTAGTCGTTATCGGCTTTTATGCAAGTGGCCCTTAATGAACATGAAATGGTATTATAACTTTGGTCCGATGTTTGTAAGTATGAGAAGAAGAAGAGATGGACCCATCAATAAGCATACCAAAATGATCAGGATGACGAGATGAGTTGATTTAGCCATGTCCGTCTGTCTGTCTGTTTGAACGCAAACTAGTCCTTCAGTTTTTGAGATATTTGGCTGAAATTTTGTATGCGGCCATTATTTTCTAATATAGGAATCATTTGTCGGAGCCAAGAAGATCGGACCGATATTACGTATAGCCCCCATACAATCGATTGTTCCGATAAACGGAGTTTGGTGATAACTCCTGTAATTATATAGGTAGGAAAGTGAAATTTCGTAACTATTGCTCTTTTAGAATGTGGAATGTCGATGTTAAAAATCAATGAGATTGGACCAATATAACACTTCGCCCCCATATAATCGATAGTTCCTATAATTTCGGTATGAACTAAAGTTAAGTACACACAGGCTTTACTGGCGATCGAACTTATAAGGTATAATATTTTAACCCCCATATTCATAAAAATGGAAATGTCTTTTAGTTTATTTTAAATTTTTTTTTGTTTTTTTATTTTTTTTTTGTTTAATTTAATTTAATTGTACTTTTATTTGATTTATTTTCTTAAAATTTTTAGTGTATATTTTGAAAGTGAGCGTGAGCAAATCCTATATTTCAAAATTTTTTTGTGGCCAAATTTTCGAAAAAACTAAAACAAATGCTCACTTTGTTACATCCAAGGCAAATTCAACAAGGTAGAATTGAAAACTGAAATAATTTGTTTTTGTAGGAGTTTTTCCTTCAAAAAAATGTAAACAAGCGTATTAACCCTTTGCAACCCAAGCACAGTTTTTGTGTCCCATACAATTGTTTTACTGAAAAATTAGATAGCATTTGCTCAGGCCAAAAAATTATCAATACCGCGAAATATGCTAGCCCAAACAGTTAGGGAGTAACTTTGGCCACTTTGGAGTCTACATATTTTCGGACCTTTGCGTTATAAAAATGGCGAGTATTGAATATTTGTCAATTTCCGCCGATGGCACCACAAGAAGGTTGTCGCCAAAGTGTCGCAGAAACTGGTGGATTGGTTTCCATTAGAGTATTTTTATATTGAAGTCAAAACCAGGGTTCCGTCTTATCAAAGAAAATATGTGTCCGCGAAATGAAGTAATCACTTTATAAAAAAAAGTACAAACTTGTTTGGAACCGTTTCTGGATTTTGAAACAGTTTCGTTTTTTTTATTAAATTAATTGTTAGGATTTAGATTTCGGTTTCGAGGAATTAAACGGCTTCGCTGTTGCTGTTGTAAGAGGGACGTGACGGACCAAACAGAGTTGTACGGCATTGAGTCTATGCTCTCACAGCTGCCGAACCAACTTATGTTAATAATAATAATAATAAATTTGAGGTGTAGCACTGCGACCTTAAGATCTATTGTGCCCTCATACACTCATAGCACATTTTCCAAGCCGATCGTTTTCAGGAAATCCAGAATTAGGGTCGGCCCTAACTGGTGTATGTGCCTGCTCTATCTGTGCATGTGGGCAAACAGAACGGGTTAATATTTTTTTTCATTTGACGGGAAAACTCCTACAGAAAAGAGAGAACTGTCAAGTTCACTATTACTTTGTTTAATATACTTTGGTTACATCTCTTGAACTAATTAAATACACTTTTTTCTTGGAGTTCGTCAACGCATATAAAAATTACAATATTTTTGCAAATAAAGGTGATATTTTTTAGAATCATGCGGTTTTCCAAAATTTCTTATAATTTCAAAACTCTCACATTTTTATTAAAATTCTTCCCTCTTCCAAAAGAGCACACCCTAATGCGCATACATTGCATTTCATGTTTTTGCATACAATCTTATCAGTAGAGCACATGAAAAATTGTGAAACGGTTTCGCTTAAATGAAACATTGAAGATTAGACACTAATTACTGTGATGGGACAGACGTTTAATTTTATTTTACATACACACAAACATAAATATATATTAATAAAATTATACATTTTTCGCGCATCACGGCACATTGAACAAAACACACAACACAAAAAAAAACTCCATTTCTGCTTATTCCCAGTTATAAAATTTGTTAAATAAATTTGTTTCTTATTGTTCGCCTTAACACATACCTCACCACTGCCACTATTTTTGTTTGTTTTATGTTTGCTTTTATTTTTAATATTAACATTCCCCATTTTTGAGCTTGGAATTGCGTTTAATACACCCGCAAGACCGGCGTCCGTAACAGTTTCTGTCACCGGTAGATTGGACGATTGCTTTTCATGGTCGCACTTTGAATTGGAAATTGTTTTTCGTTTAAACTTCGGATCGTTAATGAGCGCCATCGGCAATTCCTGTTTCCTCGTGCTCTCTTTATAACTATAACTATCATTATCAACATCATTAACGTCATCTCTATCATCATAATCATCACTATCATCGCTGTTATCGTCGGATTCTGTTGTTTCTGAACTTGTTTCTCCTCCCTCATCACGAACATGACCGCACGACCATTTGATGGTTTGTCTATCGTGATTGATTTCAATATTATTTGCAATATCGTTGGTGTTAACATTGCTGTCCAGACGAACTGTAGTTAGTTTTGTGTAATAATCGATCATCCAACGCACGAATTGAGTATTGAGCATAATTTGTAGGAGTGTACTTAGCTGCCGTTGAAGATCGGCGAAAAAGCGTCGAAGCCCGTCCATTCTGTTATTTAATTTATGTAATATGTTTAAAAGATTTAAATTATTCGATTTATTTTTGCGAATTTTCGGTGCGTTGTGACTCGGCGCTTATATGCTTACTAACTAAGTTGACAAGATCTAGAACTTGAGTTGGTTAATGTTATAAAACAGAATGCAGATATTTGCATATATACTATGCATGTATGTATGTTAGACTGTCCCAAAAATGTATGGAAAAGAACTGAAGGTTGGAAATTTGATATGCATACCCGATATATCGGTGCGTCTTAACCTAAGTAACACGTGTGCGTAGTTTTTGTTGTTCTAGGATAACGGCAACCCGTGCCGATTTTGAGTTAAAGTTCTTGCTAGCAGCTTACACTAAGTTTGCAAAATAGTCTGGTAGGGCTTCGAAAGTTACATAATTTTAATATTTGCCTCATATTTAAAAGACTGTGCAACAAATCTCCACCTTTGAAGTTTTAAAAGGATTAAAGGATTCTTTGCAAGGATATTGAAAAAACTTATTCACAAGAAAAAGATATTGGAGTTTCTAAAATATTTTAGTAGATTGCGTAACATTATGTTTTCTATCAAAAATAATTGAGCACATCTTGCAACTTTGCTATTATAGTGCACTTTTTATAGGTCATACACGGCGTATTAGAAGAACAGCTAAACTGTATTAATTAGCTTGGTCGATATCTCCGAAACGGATTGAGATATCGAAATAAAACTTAAGCTACTTTCAGGCCCGCATGCACACCTTTCATTTGATACCTATATTGTAAAATCAATTTCTGGGGTATGTCCTGCCCATCATCTGTGCATCCTTAAATATTTGTATACACATTTTCACAACTCTTATAACAATACAATTTTTTCAAACACATAGAGTTTCGGAAAAGTTGGAGGATAATAATTTTAAAGGGCATTACTTCCATGTCCTTGAAGGATAATTAAACAAAATCTATATTTAGCCTATATTTCAATTATCCGTTAAATTAGTAATCACATATCCACATTTTGTTGAAATTTTTCGGAAGGCCCTACAATATTTGATCCTTTAAAGGATATTCTGATCCTTAAAAAAAAAAAAATACAAGTACATAAATCATTAAATTAACGAAACTGAGAACGTAGTAGTAGTAGTACGATTTTACTGATAACTTCAGCTGCAAGTCAGCACGGGTTGCCGTGGTCCGAATTGCGTAAAACTTTGTCAGGATACTTGTTTGATGCATAACGGTCAAAATTAGGGGGTATCCTTTCAAATAAAATAACTTTGACATTTTGGGACAGCCTAAAGTATGTATACAATGTTGTACAATGTTTGCATATGTTCACAGGGTATTTATATTCTATAGAGAAGTGTCGTGATTTTTTTTGGGAAGTTTCTATTCAGCTTTTTCCCAAAGCGACAGCTAACTCTATCTTCTTAAAGGCATGCAAATTGAGGTATATTTCCCAAGCTGGTTCTCTTTTGTTGCTGTCTCTTAATTTTAAGTTACTTTTTCTAGCCCTCAACTCAAACTTCAAACTTTCAAGTTCATGCCTTAATACTTAACAATAAAAGCTTCAAGTGAACATAACCTAAAAATTTGAAAAACTTGCATACAAAAGATTTGAAATGTCATTCTGTTGGCATCATCGATATATGATTCCGGGTTTAAACCCCACAAGTGGCCTCACCCTCTTAAAAGCAAGTAGTTGTTAAGAAAGGTGTAACTTAACCCTCTGAGGTCGCTACTTTTTTTTTTGATTTTTCCATACATTTTGTATAGAATTTTTTTTTTTTTAAAGAAAGCTTTACATGTTCTTTCCAAAACTACTTATATAGAAGAAGTATGGTCAAATTAAACATTTGAAATAGCAAAAATTCCTACAGAGGCAAATTTTGGAAGAGAGCTTAGTTGCGCCGTCAGAAACAAACAAAAGTCGCCATCGATCTCGTGCAAGGCGAATAAATTTACAGGTGACTTTTTCCCACCATATGACTTCTTCTTCTTCCTTGAAAATCCAATCGTAGCTGTCAAATTTCTTATGTTGTTGCTTTGTCTGACATTTTTAGGCACAAGGAGTGTGTGCGTGCGTGTAGATCTGAATTCGCTCGAACACACCTGTAATGAATTCGCCTTGATCTCGTGTGAGCAAAAAAAGTTATTCGGGGTGAAAGTTCAAATTTTCTGGAAATTCTCTACAAATATGGTTCTAGGATTTTTTTGCTAACCGTAACCAGTTCTGAAGATATTGTAAAATTATATCTGGTAATTATATGAAAATACACTCAGAAAACAGTTTCCTTATTTCAAGGAAAAATTTCCCTTATTTGGCTGAAAAGACATGGCTTCCTTAATTTAAAGACTTTTTTCCTAAATTTAAGAAAAAAAGTCTTTAAATTAAAGAATATTGAATATGAAAATAAGGAAAATCTTTGACAACTTTATTATGCGTAAAAAAAGTCTTTTACCGTTTATTTGTTACGAATGTATTTTCATTTTTTTTAGTTTTTTTTTTTGTAAAGCCTATAGTTCTCATGCTAGAGCCACCTTTACTCCATGCATAATATCAAAAACCACTGGTCTGGGAAAATTGAGTTGTGTCGTATAACCAAAAATTCTCACAGAGCCATATTTTTGTGGAGAGCTTAAGTTCGCAGCCAGAATGAAAACTGCAAAAGTTCCCATCGATCTCATGTGTGCTAAAAAAGTTATTTGGAGTCAAAAGCCTTGAAAAATCTTGAAAAAAAACCCTCAAATATGTACTCCATCAGCTTTGGACCCATAATCCATACAAACCTTGATGGTTAAGTGCGCACTCAAAATGATGAACTGCATCTTCTGAAATTTTTTCCAAAAACCTGATGCAAACAAATTTAACAAATTTGTCCCACTTTATTTGGGTTTGATTTCTTGACCCACATCAAGCCGTATATACCCTGCAGGAAAAGTATCTAGCGTAAAAGTAACTTTAAGTTGCTTACCAATCAACTAGTGCTGTATATTTACTGTAAATTTTCATATACTCGGACTAACTATTTTTGTTCGACGATGGCCGGAATCCGGTCAGTTATGGTTACCTCTGCATGAGATGTAAACCAACTACTAACTAACTACTTTTCAACCAAAAAATAGCCAAAAGATAAATTCATTTATTTTTTATAATTTTTATTTATTTACTTTAAATTTTATTTTATCTTTTCCATTCCTTTTTTAATTCCCCCATTTTACTCTATGTGTATCAAATTTATTCTTTAGAAACCAGCTACTATTTGTATTTACCCAATACCGAAAAAGCACCTGGAAATTACAAGCTAAAAGACGAAAGCAAACGAAAAATTAAACATATTTTCGGACTCCTCTGCATGACTTGTGGTGTAGTTAGACGTTAGTTATTCCTCAGTGTGCTTACAATGCACTATTTCCTACAATTGCCACAAAATAGTTATTTATAAGCTAGATGTTTTTTGCAATTGACATTTTTTTACTGCAGGGTATATATAAGTACACCCTATACAGGTGGCTGGGTGTTATACCTATGCCTGTGTGTGGGTATCCATGCACTTGAATAGATGACCTTTATATTGAACTTGAGAGTAAAAACGAACGTCATCGGTAGAACTCTCTTCTCTGCATACGAAAAGGTACAATGAAATCGTATAGGTTCAAACTTAATACACCTACATGCATACAAACATTCTAGAGTGGTTCAAAAATTCATAAACTTTAATTTGAAATACATTCACAGTGTGGTTGCAGATTCTGATTGCTATAGAAATTAGAATTGAAATCATGCAAAAATGCATATTGGTGGCATGCTACACAGAGCCAAAAGTACCTAATAAAATAGAACAAAAATGATAAGATATCTGTAAAGTTTTTTTAAGAAGATGTGCTTCATATTTTGGCAGAGAAAATCTTTTTAGTGTTTTCAAAGGAAAATCACATATTACTGAGAAGATTTTCTTTTTAATATTTCGATAAAAAAAATTATATTGCCTTCACCGAAAATCGAATTTGATTCACAGTAGCTCTGATCCCTTACTTTTCTGACAGCCTTATTTGGGTACCTGGTCACAGGGATATTGAAGGCAACTGTATAGCGGATGAGCTGGCCAGAAGAGGTACCACCACTCATCTCCTTCCAGGAAATGATCTGGTAGGCATTCCCATGGCATCTTTCAAACTCCGAGCTAGCACAAATACCTTACAAAGGGCAAATGAGCTCTGGTCAGGTCTCTCGACGTGCGAGATATCAAGGCTAACTTGGCCTTCGTACAACAAAGGACGCACTAACTGTCTGCTGTCCCTTAATAAATCCGGTGTCTCATCACTGATAAGGGTGTTAACAGGGCACTGCTTAATAGGCACACATGGTGCTAGGATGGGCGTAATAACTCACGATTACTGTCGCAGTTGCAGATGTATTGAAGAGGAGGAGAGTGTTCAACATCTGCTGTGTCATTGTCCTGCACTCAGCAGAAGACGATTGGCTATTCTCAGCCAACCGTTCATCGACGACCCAACGGAGGTTTCAAAAATGGATATTAGGGCTCTATCGAAATTCATTGATTCCACGAGCTGGTTTGATCCTCTAATCCAAGTGTGAGAATGTGAGATTGTTGATGTTTGTCTCTCGGATATGGGGTGGGTCTTAAGACCGCATAGTGTATCACAATGGGCCAACTTGACTGGCCTAAGTGGTGGGCAGGGTCCTGCACTCTGTCCTGCCCTCGCAACCTAACCTAACCTACTTTTCTGACTAACACTACTAGAACTGTCAAAATCAGAAAATCCGCTCTCAGTGCGAGAGCAACACAAAGGAGTACGGGATCGCTAAAATGGTAGAACTGTCAAAATTGATCGCTTGACAGTTCTACAACAAGTAGTCAGAACTTACCAGCAAAAAATCTGCTGACAAAATCTTGCAACTCTCTGACTGGAGAGAACTCAATTTTCTGCTCTGTGTCGTACGGAACTGTTTCTGACTGTCAAATTGGTGTAAGGGATCAGAGCTATTATTGTAGAGAAAATCTTATTAATATTTTCAAAGAGAAATCTTCGAAAATTAAGAATTTTTCTTTTTTTTACATTTTTTTACATTTGTATGGAAATCTTGACAGGAAATTACAAGTTGTTCTTCCAAATAACGTAATTAAAAAGAAAACGCTAACAAAATAAGAAAAAAATGCACTTAATTTAATCAATGACAATTTCCTCATAAAACCACCGTTTCGACTACCCCTTTCCAAAAACTGATCATGAAGACAATCTAATTAATTTTATTAGGAATTTTTTGCTCTGTGTACCTGATTTTATTGAATAAGGGCAGCTTTAATAAAAGTCTCCAACCCGGTTACCGGAGTTTAATTGAAGTATTTTGTTCCGTTAGCTGTCAAATTAATCACTGATTAGCCGTTAACGGCTTTTATGCAAGCGGCCCTTAATGTTCAAATTAGAATTAGTATCTGATTCGAATACTAAACCGATAAAATTCTGATTCCGATACAGGATTGCGTGATTTTGATTTGGTTGAATCACAAATCGAAAATTTGTTCAAATCAAAGAAACTTTTTCTTTGTGATTTGATGGTTGGAGAACGAATCACATAGGAAAAGAATCAAATCACAAATTAAATATATATTTGATTAGGAACACTAAACAAATCGCAAAGAAAATATATTCCTTATTTGAATGTGGATTTGACATCAAAAATATTGGAAGTCACGCAACCCCGTTTCGATAGCAGTCAGAATCTTCAACCACTCTAGATTATACTAAGGGCCGCTTGCATAAAAGCCGATAACGACTAATCGTCCGGTTAGCGGCGTTAATCGACGTATTTTGTATGGTTTGCTGTCAAGTTAATCAGCGATTAGTCATTATCGGCTTTTATGCAAGCGTTCCTTTACTAGACGTCTGACTTAAAATTTGAGGTATGCTTTATATCGATAACTCGACGCGTTTGTGGGTTATCGACAGACAATGTGTTAGTACAGTATGGTGCTAATGAGCGCTGCAATAAACTTTGTAATTAATTTCAATATCTCAACTGATTTCGGAGATATCTCCTAAAATGTAAGAGGGAAATGGGGAAGGATGTGTATGTAGATGTGCTAACATTTGCACAGTTCCACCTTTGGGCGTAAAGCCTTTTGCTGGGTCTACGAGTATTAAATAAATTGACTTGACTTACACTTCTTCTATATTTTTTAAAACACCGAACTCAGGACCTCTGATGAATCGAACTTATAGGTAGGTTAGGTTAGGTAAGCTTATTTAAAATCGTCTTAAAAAAATCAAAGCTTCGTACCCTAGTTCAATTTCGAGGAAATAATATAAATCTTGTAAAAGGATAAATGTAACAATGAATGAGGGGCCCAATACTTTTTGCTAAATCTATGAATCACTTTTCCCCCAAACTGTTAATAATATTTCGAGTAACTTAGAGCTTTCATATGAATCTCAATTACTTAAAGGGTAGTTTTTTGAACCACTCTAACACATACATAGGTTCACACATTTTAAAAAAGTATGTATGTAAAATAATCTATCAAGAACACGGTAAACAAAAACACACCCGGTGTAATTCGTAAAAGTAGGTAAGTTTTGTAGACATGTATGTAAGTGTAATTTGTGTATAATACAAAACTCGTAGAACTTTCACTTTCTCTTGAAAACGTCACTGGGGCTAATATATAGTAAGCATATGTATATAAAGTACCTACTCGTTACTCGTTTACGTAGACGTGTATCTAACAAGTGGTGTGTTGACCCACCGAAGGGAATGTGGGTTTTTTTCTTACAAAAAAGGGCGCGGTTCTCTGAAAAACACTTTTGTCTTGATTAACGACTTCCGTAAAGAAATGCTGTTTCGCATGGTTTTGTTGATGTGCTTTCGTGTGAGGCGGAAGATGATTAGACAAAATCTAAAATCTATATAAAAAAATCTCGCGCTCTCTATAAATAAGATATCAAAATAGAAAGTGATTAAACGAAACGAACTAGGTGCAACCATATAAAACAAAAACAAATTTTTTGAAAATGAAAGAATGTGTCAATGCACTCGACTGCATTAATTTTATTGTTTTGTTATTCGTCTTTAGTTTAGCTTTTTATTGTCAAGTTTTCTTTATTAGTATCTCATTTATTAACCTTGTTTAGTATCACGTGGTTATTAGCAAGTGAACATTTCTTTCGCATTCGAAGTAAAAATTTCTTGCTGATTAGAAAGCGTTGTGGGTGTTCATAATTCACAAAATTCGCTAATTCACTCTGTTTAATACGTATGTATGTATGTATGCGTGGATGTACATTAGACTGCGCCTGGTTTTCTGATTTCACGTTTCATTTGTCAAAAACGCCAAAATTATTATATAAAAAGTGATAAGCACCCCAGTTGAAAAAAGCTGTACCTATCCATACACGGATACACTTGTATTTGATGGTTGGATAGGACATCGACTCGTGTAAAGCAGTCTTAACCTAAATTTTACTAATAGTTCCTTGAAAGGTTTTCAGGTCATAAATACTGTCGGAAAAAGTGTGCCAAAGGGATAGTATTACCATTTTACTAACCAAATTTAACTAGTTCCAATAAATTTACCTCCAAATCTTTCATGCACACTTGGCTGATGATTAAGAATGAAAATAACATACTCTAATCACAGAAGGAAAATCTTTAAAGTCAGTTATTAATGATAAATTCATCAATTTTCCAAAAGCCAACCTCGCACGTTTTTAGGTACAGCCAAATAAAATTACAAGAACCACATAAAAACTTGCAATTTTGATTGCAAATATCTCTTCAGAGAAGCAAAATATTAAAAAAAGCGGTTCCGGATTCGTGATCCTGAGGCCAAAACCCGTCTTTTGAGCCCTCTCCCATAATTTATTAGCAGTTGGGTGCTAAAGGAAACAAATGCCCAATTTTTTACGAAATAATATCAGTATAGTTTAATTATAAAAAAAAAAAAAAAAAAAACATAAAACGAATATTGCCCAGTATAATGTGCCTAGTTGCCAACATATTTACTGCCCTAAGATGTCAGATGTTGTTTGGTTCCTGGCTTATCGCTGTTTATGGCGCTATTTCCTTATTTTTATTTATTTTTTTCTAATATAAAGTTCGTCAAAAGCACATATTTGCATTGGAGTGGCCGTTATTAAAGTTATCAACACGACGCCTAGCTTGATACCCCATATGGCCTCTCCTCCTTTACATATATGTCGTATACTCGCATATAAACCTAGCAAATGACCACGACTTTATCTGTGAAGCTTACAAAAACTTCGTTATAAACACGGTTTTTCATATCTCGACGACACCTAGCGGGGTTGTTTCTTCAAACACCATGTTTGCATATCAAACTCGCGTGCTAATAATGAACGTAAAAAAAACGTAAACCACTGCCAAGGGGCGACCCCGTTTAGAAAATGCTTTTTCTACATACTACCCCTACACCACGCCATCGGATATTAAATACGAATTTTGAATATAAGTCACCCTACAGTCATCTAGCGGGGGAAAAACATAGCCTTGAAGAACTATTTATTTGAAGAAGAAACCGTCAAATTTGGGGGAAAAAATCGGCTCTGTAGTTTTTAAGTTCTATCGTTGCAAAAAATACCCTACAGAGACTAGTAGATGGCCGCGACTTAGAACATATAAAACATACGAACAGTATCGGATAATAAATAGGGATTTTTCAATTATAGCCACTCCAGCGACATCTAGAGGAAAAACCGTAGCGATCACTTATTCAAAGAAAAAGTTCGAACACTGCTTAGAGGTGCTTAAAATTTGTTTGTACCTAATTTTAGAATATTTAAAATTTTTCAAAATCGATAAAATTCCTGAAATTTTCGAAAATTTAATTTTTTAATTTTTTGTTTTTAATTTTTTTTATTTACTTTCTAGTCGAGCTTAATCGCGAAATTACTCAGTTTTAAACACTGGCAAAAAGATGTTCTCATATAAATACAATAATTTATGTATTGAAATTTTTTTAGTATTTTTGAATAAAAAAAAAACACTCTTCTGAATTTTTCAGGATTCCAAAGATATTACTGGCGGTTTTTATCAGCGCAGATTACTCAGTTTGCTCATTGTTTCGTAGGTTAAATATAGGCTAAAAACCCCATTTGCGGAACACAGGGTATTGTGAGAAACCCACAATCTTCAAAATAAGGGTGTAAGTTTTTTTCTTGATTTATGTACATCAAAAAGGCAAATTTTCCCGGAAAAACTTATACAACATTTTTTGTTAAGAGAAATGATTTTTACACTTTGGTTTAACTTTGCTGTGTAAAAATTTGATATCGAAAAAACTAGGGAAATGTTTGTTTATGTAGGTTTTTGTTTTGTTTATTAAAAAAGAGAGCACAACTGTTAAATTAACTTATACGATTTTGAAAATTTTTAATTTTTGTTTTTTTTTAAGGGCCTCATTATGTATGGCGAATGATAGCTCAGACAAACGATTCGTCTGCTCACAAAATCGAGTTTTCATTCATTTTTGTTTTTTATGTCAAACAAAAGTCAAAAATATTTAAAAAAAAAACTCTATGGAGCGAACGAAAGTGACTGATAATGCGATGGCTTCGCGATATTCTGAGCAGACGAATCGTTCGTCTGAGCTATCGTTCGCCATACATAATAAGGCCCTAAATAAATGAAATATTTTTTTTTTATACCGTTAAGTATCCTCTATTGAAAGTGACAACGATTTTATTTTTAGTACAGTAGTGCCCAAAATATTGAAAGAATAAACTTTACAAGTAGGTATCCACAATGGACATTAAATTAGCTTCGTTCGTCGCCTGCTAATTATGAATAATTATTCCTGAAAAGCCTTTATTGAAAAAAAAAAAAAAGCAGCGAATTCAGCAGCTTTTTGACATTTAATTGAGAGAAAGAGAGAATATTTCATCCAGCAGAAACTAGCATGAACAGCTAATCGTGACACAGCAAAACAACAACAAAAACTGCAAATTCAAATTGTTAGCCAATCAGAAACGTAACAGCTGTTTTGTCTGCAAGTTTCTACTGATTTCATGTTCGACGAAAAATTAACGTATTTGAAATTTTGAGAGGTTTTTACAAAACTCTCTATTGCTGACAGTTCTTTGCAAATTTTTCAAAAAGCAGGCCTATTAAAATGAGCTCTTTGTCAGCGTTCATTCAAAAAGTGGTTCGAGGCGGCAACAAAAAAATGCCAACTTGGGACGTCACACTCTAATGTGCATACATATGTATGTATGTATGTAAGAATATATAAAAACTTGTGAATTGGTTGCACCATAGTATCAAAACTGATATAAGAAATCAAACACATTTTAAAATACTAGTAAACTAGGTACTTTACTATTATTTGTAAACAGCAAAATAAACTTTTTTTTCGTTTCCACTAAATAAACTCATTAACATTTTAATATATTAGATAAAACACAATACAGATTACTCCTTTCGATTTCACTTAAAATATTCATAATTTTCATTAAAACTGTCTTTATTTTCATAATTCATCACAAAAATTTCATTTTCAATCGTTAATGCATTTCAGACACAATTTTAGTCAACTTATTTCTAACTTTTTCAGCACATCATTCCTACACAATTAAAAATGTTTATGCAATACACTAAAGCATCCAAAAAAAATTGCGAAAAATTAAATTAACTCGATCTAAAAATAATAAATTTTCTTAAATTGTTCAAAATCAAAACAATTAATTTACCTAGAATAATTTGTGACTTAACTGACGACGAATAAACTGGCTGTGCGTACGTAGTAAAATACAATTTATCGAACACAAAAAATTCACAACTTCAAGGTGACCTCTTTCGAGTTGAATCGCACAGCTGATAGTTGATTAGGTTCTATAGTGTGACTGCCTGCCTGGTGGCGCTACAATCGCTGGCGATGGGGACTGGTTGCTGTTATTCATTGTATGTACATAGGTGTGCTTGTGTTGATGTTTTGGGGTGTTCGTCGTTGGGGCTTTGGCCTCTCTCGGCATTTGCGCATGCTGCATACATTCTCATAAAATTTTTACATACAATGTATATGTATACCAAGAATTGTTGACGTTTTGAAAAAGCCGGTATCTTATTTTTTATTTGGTGGTAGTTTGTTTACATCGATTTTGTAAGTGTATGGTTTTTGCCGGCAATAAATATAGTATGTTTGAGAAAATTTAGAGCAAGACGAACCGAGCTCGTTCGTGTTTCATGAATGAGCAATGCCACAAGTGTCATCGACTATACATAGTAATGGTCGATAAACTTTACATTGAAAAAGAACTGAAATAAAAACAAATTTAAAAAAAAAGTAGAGTAGGTTCATTATCATAAGTACCTGGGTGACAAAAGGTTTTAAAACATGCCCACCTAACCGCAAAGAAACAAAATTCAGAATCAAGTAAACCGCCCCAAATTTTACCCAAATTACCGTCTGAAAATATACTCGTTGGTATACGGCTAAAAAAGTTATTTTAATGCCATATTGGAATATTTTGGCTAGGTTCAAGTGGCTGCCGTAGAGGCACACCTAGGACCAACACTAGGAAAGTCAGTTCCGGGACCCTGCCTGTGTTATCGGGATTCTCCACATAGCAGAATCACAGGACTGACGCTCCTAAACCGACACCGTTACTCCTCCTCGAACCATTTAGATGACTTGATGAAGGCCATCAAGTCCTTTATATTCAGCTCCGTGACCTGGCGTAGGCTAACCAGGAAGGGAACTCCCAAAACGCGCATTCTCGCGCCACTTAAATCCGGACAGTTGCAGATGAATTGCTCCGCCGTTTCCTGCTCCTCGTCATCTTTGCAACTCGTACTGCATCGTCGGTAGGGCACACTTAGCCTTTCTGCGTGCCTACCAATAAGGCAGTGTCCGGTTAGGACCCCTATTAGTATGGAGATTCCTATTCGGCATGGTCTTGAAGCTTTCCATCGAAATTTGAGGAATTATTCCTGTCAGTCAGTATCTCAAGCTCTTTTAGGCCTCACGTTTTTTTCCTCCGAAAAGCTGGCGTTCGCAAACGTGAACATTTAAAAACAAGCATATCGGTCGTGAATGATAGCTAGAAAAATGTATGATGTTATTCGTTCGCGAATCAATTTTGGTGCGTTCCTAAATGAAGTGGCTTTACACCTTCACGTACGTTTATCTTCAGAAATGAATTCAAATTTGCGCCGAATATTCGCATATAATTGGAACCGGTTGAAGAGTTGTACTATGTTTCATACAAGACCCTTTTGCGATCCGGAAATTTGTTGATGGGATCATTTTGGGCCATTTTTGATATCATTTCAAGACCATTGCGTCATGGGTTTTGGTAGCATTTCGGTATGATTTTCTGGACTTTTTTTCAAATTATCGTTTCGCTCTCCGTCTCTCTCTCGCTCTCTGGTACGGATACCTTGTTTTGTCACATCACATTTTAGCAACTTTTCCATGCAAACATTCGCAGTATTCCCAAATTAAATAGTAAACTGGTTAGTGTACGGTGTAATGCACGATTTCAAGTTTTATTTTTATTCGCATTAAGATCTACTTTTAAATTATTATAAGGACAGAAAATTAATAGCAACCGATGACAAGTTTTGTAATTGATCATATGACGTTTACTCTCATTCCAATCCTGAACATTATCATTTACATAACTGTATATATATATATATATCTAAATTTTATACTCACAATACGCATTTACATAATTATTATACTAGTAAATATTTTGCTAAATTGTCAAATATTTATACGTATGTATGTATATGGATATGTACATACATATGTATGTATATATGGATGTGGACATAAGCTGAAATATTTCGAAATAGTTTTTCAGTTTCTTCGTAAAAAAAAAATTCATTAAAAAACCAATTTTCAACCGATTTCAAAATATTGAACGGTTTTGTGTGGAGAATTGTTGAAACTTTCGAACTATATATAGCGTTTTATTCATTTGAAAAAAGTATGTTATGTTTTTTAAGCCAGAAGTTGAAATTTTTGGATATTTCATCCGGTTTTCCGATTTTGACGTCATTTTTTTGGCACTACCTTAACAATTAATGATATTTTTTGGTTATATATCAACGAGAAGCAACTGCTACTTAATTATGTCAATTTTATTTTTTTGGAAAGGACTTAAAGTTTTGAAGATATGCAGCATAAACCAAAATCTAAATTTTGGTCTCAAGCGCCCTACAGGAGTACTGTGTGTATCAAAATCGCCCAAGTAACAAGGAAAATCGTATTTTAGGGATCAATCAAAATAAGATACTTTGCCGAAGGAAGCATACCTCTAAAACCAATTCTGATGTCGCTACTTTTTTACCTTTGACTTTGAGCGCCAAAGTTTGAAAAATCCTAAGTTGACCCATGTAGAGTGCCCTAATTTTGTCGAAATGTATGACCGGCCCCGAGGGCTGTAAGAGTAGCCTGAGTAGGTCGCCTCCACGTTGGTGCACCCTGGGTAACGCTAAATAACCTACATGGCTTACACCGCTAGTTTCTTGTATTGCCGGTTCTACGAGAACGGTACCAGTGCTTGTGCTGTACCCACCGTGCCGAAACGACGCGGGCCTTATATCGACACGGCCAAGAGCAATACACTCGGGGTGATCCTGTCTGACATTTAGGCAGGGCTACACCTCGTTACAACAACAACAATAACCCCCACTAACTTTGAAGGGACCCAACCATGCCAGTGGCACATCTTTTTGCGTCAGAGTAGCTGTTTATATGTATATCATAGATATGTGTCAAATATGAATAAATCGGACCATATATACGGTTTTTGTTAATAAAGCGATTTTAGCGACATCTAACGGGGAAAGTATACTAGGTGAAAAGGTTGTATCCAATGAATAAAAAAAAAAAAAAAACTAATGGCGGCGATATACCAACAGGTCATCATAACCTCTAACGAGATTTTTAGCCGAGCTTCTCTTTCCAACTTGTGGTGTGTTGCTTTTGAGTTTTTCCTACAAGTTGGCGGGACCTACAGTTTTTTGCCGACTCCGAACGGCACTTGCAAAGCAAATGAATTTTTTGCTGAGAAGCTTCTCATGGCAGAAATACACCCGGAGAGTTTGCCAAACTACTGCCGAGGGGCGACCCCGTTTAGAAAAATTCTTTTTCTAAATCATTTTGGATGTTACTTTTGCCGGGCATCGAACCGACACGACTTGGTGTAGAAGGCCGAACACTTAACCGCTACACCACGGCGGCCGCCCAATGAATAAACTGTCACATTTTTTGCAAAAATTCGTTAAACAGTTTTTGAGCCTATTCCTCACAAAAACACCACTACAGCTCTAAATATAGATTTATTTTTTAAAAATGTTGAACTTTTCCTGGCTCGAGGTCAAGGAAAGTTCAACATTTTTAATTATAAAAAGGTCGCTAAAGGTCGAGATCTGATTAATGCTAAACTAAAAATTTATTAAATCGATTAACTGCACATCTCTAGTTTGAAGGAAGCATTGTATTGCAGTGAAATAATTTGCTGAACTCGAAACTCGGTTTTTGGAAAAAATTCAATACTTTAGAACACATACATACATACATATATATCTACATACATACACGTAGATTTACATTTTCTTTGCACTACATTGCTAAAATAATCGTCTTAAAAAAAGATATACTTCTCTGCCAGACAATATAAACTTCTTGTGACTGTTTCGTGGCGAACACTCGTTTTAATAGCCGCTTCGTTGCAGCTTCCGTAGACATTTGAAGTGTTCGGTTTTTTGTGTTTTTTTTTTGTTTTTGTAAAGGCATTCCTTGGCTACAGCCTAATAATTGGTGCAATCAGTCAGTTTGATGTAAAGACTCTTTGTGTTGTTGTTGTTTGTTGCTCATTTGTGCACTGTAAAAACTAACGGCGCAGATTCATCTTCCTGCATTTGTTCAGCGAGTATAATTTGTTTTGTGTTATGAGCTGAAGTTTGGCTCTCGATATCTTCATAATCGACAGAGGATGAGCGCACCAACTTAAATTGTGAACCTTTGTTATCATTCTTTGTTATGACGAGAGAGGCGGGTCGTGGACCTACGGTGGGAAGAAAGAAAAAATAAATATTTAAACTACAATTCGAGAAACACTCTCTTCCAGCTAACTCACCGCTTGTCGTTTTACTTGAACGCCGCTCCAATGTTGTAGAACCGCTTGATGGTAGCGTTGAATCAGACGACGATACTGATGATGGTTTCTCGGATATATATTCTAAATTCGAGGTTAATTGTAGCTTATTGTTGGCACTCTTTTGATTATTATTTGGTTTTATGCTGACGCGTTTATCGGTTTTTGTACTGCTTTGATGTCGCAGTATGGATTCGGGAGGACGTTGTGTGACTGGCGATATTGGGGGATTGACTGTGGTGTTATTTTTTATTTGTAGTTCAGCATCTATGGAATATATTTAAGGTAGATATGCATGTTTTTGTTACAAGTATAGTATTAAAATAAAAAAGTATAAAAACTTAGATAGGAAAGAGGTCAAGTCCCCAGACAACTTTGATGAAGGCCAACGATATGAACCACACTGAAAACACATACGCGAAAACACGTTAGAGAAAAAACAGCCAACGCAGGAGTTCATGACATGAAGATGTTTGGAGTCTATATCTAGGGCTGAGATCACAATTTTTGAAAATATTTTTGAAAAGCGTCCAATCCCAAAATGTGTTTCAATAACGCCCCATCTGAAGATTTTATCAAAACGGGTTAGGGGTTTAGAATATGCCCGAGGTAGGTATGCCGGCCGTAAGAGGCGACTAAAATCCACGAAATCGTTCCCAAGACAGTCGGGCAGTACCGCAAGGGAGTACCGGAACGTACCGGATTCATCCGGCAAAGGACTGTCAACCCCTGTCACGTAACTTTTTATAAGTGTATCTTCCGACTAGGCAGGGCAAAGTATGGCTACAACCATTTTATCAAAACCTCTTTCTCAGATGAAAATATATTGAATTTTCGTTCAGATAAGTATTTTTAGAAAATTCACTTTTTAATAGGGCGTTACTGAAATAAAATAAAGAGATTAGGCATTTTTGAAAAATATCGCTCAACCGTCGATATACATATACTTGAGAGTACGAGGGAATCAGCAAACCAGTAAACACACTCTCTAAACTTAAATTCTCGCCTCAAAAAAATACGAGAGTGATCAGAAAACGAATGCAAATTCTGTACCCCGTTTCTGTAAAAAATCTACAAAATTCTAGATTTTAAGGTCATCACACGCGACTCGATCGCAATTGAAAAAAAAAGGCGTGAGTACCAAGTACTCGTGAGGTTTTATGTGTAAACATGTGTATTCTGCATGAAACTTCATTTCATAAATGACTCGCCTATGAGTAATTTTTGACTCATCAATGAGTCATTTTGGACCATTGAGCCATTTTTGACTCATCAATGAGTTGTTTTGACTCATCAATGAGTTATTTTGACTCATCAATGAGCTATTTTGACTCATCAATGAGTTATTTTGACTCATGAATGAGTAATTTTTGACTCCTCAATGGGTCATTATTTACTCATCAATGAGTCATTTATGACTCATTAACGAGTCATTTATGACTCTTCCACGAATTATTTATGACCCAGCCTACACTGCCTACAACTACAATATACCCTGCCATCACTGCCTACAATGCCTATACAATACAATATACCCTAACCGCACTGCCTACACCGCCTACAATGCCTACACTGCCTACACGCAATGTAACTTTCTTGGATGACCGCCCAGCGCTAAGATGCTTACACATCAAAAAATTGTCACAACCTCAATAGCAAGTGAGAAAATATATAAATCGACAAAATTAAATTTTTTTACAGAAACAAAAAAAATGAGTATGACATCAATATGACGTGAAATGAGTTACAGAAACGCAGTACAGAGCTCATTAGAGACTATGTGTCATGATCATAGTCCAAATAAAGTAGGCACTAAAGTTGGCATCAGCTGCTTTAGCTAATAGGTCGTTGCAAATGGTGTGAAAAAGCTGACGCTAACTTTAGTACCTACTTTAGTTCGACTATGACTATGTCCCTATGATTATCTCAGTTTGAGAATTTGTTTGGGAACGCTATGTTTTTCTTAGATAAAAAAAAAACTTAAAAAAACATACAGATAGATGAAGGCTTGCATGCAACTGCCCTAAAACGAACAAATAATAAAGTTGATTATTTAAAACACTTGGCCACCGCACACTTCAAAGCATTAGAAATTATTAATAAAAAACTAATAAATCAAAAGTAAGCACCAAGGAAAGCGACAAAAAATGAACCTCATGCATAAATATTCCAGCATTTGCTCAGGCTCTTTATTACCAAAGCAAAACACCATAATCGAGTCTGAGCAAATGCTCGCCTCTTATGCAAGATGTTCAATTTCCACCACCAACACAAAATAATGAGATGAATGTCAAAAGAAATCAACTGCGCCAAAATTCCGTCAACCAAAGCGAAAAATTCAGCGAAGAACAATATATTTGTACATACTAATTCAACAAATTTTTAGTTTTTCTTCGAAACAGGCAAAAATGTGAGGTTTAAGTAGTATCTATTAAGAATACAGCACAATATTCAGTTCTTTAAATATTTGATTCAGCAAAAAAGCAAACAAATTATAAAAAGGAATGAATGAAACAAATCCACAAAAAAATTCGAAAACAATAAAACTAGTTAAAAAATTTTTTTGAAAAATTAAAAATAAAAATAACTTATAAAAAATTTTAATTCCAATTAATTAAAAAAACATAAACAAAACAAAATATTTTAATAAAAATAAACTAAAAGAAATAAAAAATGTAACTGAAATGATTAAAAAAAAATTCGAGAAATTATACTTTTTTGCCTTAACAAAAAAAATTTAAAAATTAAAGATTAAACATAAATAAACAAAAAAAAAAACTAGTTAAAAAAATTTGAAAAATTAAATTTTGGAAAAATTGTAAATAAAACTAACTCAAAAAAAATTTTAAATTTAATTAATTACAAAAACATAAAAAACATTGAATTGAATTGTACAGTAGAAAATTTTTCATGGACTATTTGACCGATCGAATAATTTATTTTTCTTAAATAATTCTATTTTTGTTATTAACGAACAATGAAAAATTTTCTACTGTACAATAACATGACCATAACATCAAAGCTTTCATTGAATTGAATTGTTTAAAAAAAATTCGATAATCATATTGAATAAAACAGTATGTTTTATCCAATTTTTTTTTAATCAATGCAGTTACATTTTTTTTATTTCTTTATATTTTGTTTTTCTTAAATTTTTTTTAATTTTTGAGTTATTTTAATTTACAATTTTTCCAAAACTAAATTTTTCAATTTTTTTACTAGTTTTTTTTTTTTTGTTTTCCAATTTTTTTTTTTTTGTTTATTTTTTTTTAATCTTTAATTTTTATATTTTTTTTTTTGCTTTTTTTGATAAGGTCTAAATAGTAGCTATAAAAAATACAGCAAAATATCCAATTCTTCAAATATTTTATTTATCAAAAAAGCAAAAAAAAAATATAAAAATTAAAGATTAAAAATAAATAAACAAAAAAAAAAAAAAATTGGAAAACAATAAAAAAAAACTAGAAAAAAAATTGAAAAATTTAATTTTGGAAAAATTGTAAATAAAAATAACTAAAAAATTAAAAAAATTTAAGAAAAACAAAATATAAAGAAATAAAAAAAATGTAACTGCATTGATTAAAAAAAAATTGGATAAAACATACTGTTTTATTCAATCAGTCTAATGTACATACATACTCAAAATACCTATATATATGGTTTAGTAAATGAACTGCTGGTGCAAAACACCCGTAAATGAAACTAAATGCATTGCATAATTTAATAATTTTTTTATTTATTTTTTTTTTTGCTTTTTTCTATATGCTAAAACTTATCGAATTTTATGGAATTTTATTTTTTTGCTGTTAGTTTTTAAGCAAGCTAACCATGTTTTTTGTTCTATTTTTTTTTTTTTTTCTTATTTAACTGTTATTATGCTATGTAAAATCGGTTGTCTTTTTCATTTTTTAAATTCATTTGCTGTTTATGTAGTTCTATTCTAGTTAGTTAGTTGATGTTAATCGTATGTTATTTATGCTAGTAACTACTATTACATATTTGTATTTACTACGTAGCCGTTGGATTACTACAGTTGTCTACAAAAAATAGTTGTGATTACAAGGAAAAATCCTTTGGATTCTTGAAGAAGAACTGATTTATTTTCAAAAGTGCTGGACCCTTTTATCTATTATTTTGCGGACAACTGTATGGTGGCTTTTATAACTTATACAAATATTATCATGCTGTGACCTCAGCGTTTTTATAATATAATAATGTGGAACATTAGTGAACCTCTATTACAGCGTTATATGTATGTATATATTTTTATATACATATAGTGTGAGTATGTATTAGTAACAAACATTTTAATGCTATATCAAACATATATAATTGATGAGTACTAATTAAGTTTTTTTATATCTCTGTCGTATGTGTATGGATGTATGTCAGTACTTGTGATCGTGTACGCATTTTTTTCTTAGAAAATATTAAAGAAAATCAGATTCAAATGAGGATACTTATTTATAAAGAAAAAAAATCAATGTTAAAATCCAAAATGTTAAAATAGTTAAATATATAGCGCAAACTTACTAAGAGCAGAGTTTAAAAAATAAGAAGCGCTTTAAAAAATATCGCATAGAACGCAATGAATTTTAAGCTTCAACAAGTAGTTAACCAAAGCTAATGAACTTATGCATTAGGAAAAAATAATATTTTAATTATAAATTATTTGTTCAGTTTACATGCAAAAAGTAGCTCAGACGTGTTAAGGACTTAAACAATTGAAATGTCTTCAATAGTTTAAGCTCGCTGCTTCGTTTTCATTCCTGAAAAAAAAAACAAGTAAGGAAAGCTGTCTTCGGCTGTGCCGAAGGCTATATACCTTTCATGAATAAGCGTCACGATTTTTACTGTTCGATCCCCAGTACAGCCTGTGTGAATTTAACTTTAGTTCATACCGAAATTATCGGAACTATCGATTATATGGAGGCGATGTGTTATATTGGTCCAATCTCATTGATTTTTAACATCGACATTCCACTTTCTAACAGAGCAATAGTTACGAAATTACACGACACTACCTATATAATTATTGGAGTTATAGCCCGAAATCCGTTTATCGGAACAATCGATTGTATGGGGGCTACGTGAAATATTTATCTCATCTCAATGATTTTCAACATCGATATTTCACATATAAAAACATCAATACCTACAAAATTTCACGTTACTAGCTCTTTAATTACAGAAGTTATAGCCCAAAATCCGTTTATCGGAACGATCGATTGTATGGGAGCTATGAGTAGTTTTGGTCCGATCTTGCTGGTTCCGACGAATGATTATTCTCATATAAAATAACGCCTCCATACCAAATTTCATCGAGATATCTCTAAAATTGAGGGACTAGTTTGCGTACAAACAGACGGGCAGACGGACGGACAGACGGACATGGCTAAATCGAATCAACTCATCGTCCTGATCATAACGGTATACTTATTAGTGGGTCTATCTCTTCTTCTTCTCATACTTACAAACATCGGACCAAAGTTATAATACCATTTCATGTTCATGAAAGGTATAAAAAAACTTACATACATATGAACCACTGAGTGAAGATCAAAATATTTTTCAAAAACATCCTATCTCCGAAGAAGAGCACTCTATTGAAATTTTTTCAATAACGCACTATTTCAAAATTCGACAATTTTTCAGCTGAGATAGGGCAACAAAAACAGCATAGAGCGCTCTTCAGCCGAATTTTGAAATAGAGCGTTATAAAAAGAGAAAACTAAGTTTGGGCGTTTTTGAAAAATATTTTGAAATATAGTGATCATCCACTTAGCAGTCGATATATAAAATCTAAATTCTTTACATGTTTCGTTCTTGAACGCAAAAATATCATTCACACGAGCATACTAGCATTGGTTATGAAATTGTTTATAAAATGTGATAACACGATTATCACATCATGATTAACTATTGACATTAACTGAAGTTAGTAACTGAATGTAGACGTGCCTTATTAGTGATATGTATATTAGACTGGCCCAAAAAAAAAAAAACAGGTCTATCAATGCTAGTTTGGACTTTTAAAGGCTGACATTATTTTTAAAACAATTACCATTCGTGTTTTTCTAAAGTTACTTTTAAAAAATTATTTACTTTTGAAGTTTTAAAAAGATATATATTTTTTTTCATTTAATATCAAAATTGCCTGCAGGCACACTAAGCAGTGTTTGGTGTAATGGTTACACACTGTGGTTAAGAAATTCCTAATCTCCTCTCCTTGCTTCGATGACCAGTAAATGTGATGAAAAATTTCTAAGCAACAATACAAAGCGGTTTGACAAGATCCTTCAACAAGATCGAAATTGCAATCATTGTAGTTGGTAATGTATGCAGCATTTTTCAACTTGTTTTCGCCAAGAACCGCAAAAAATACTGGAAATAAAATCAGCTGAGCACAAAAAATATATAAAAACTGCCAACTGAATTCAATACAATACAAATTTAAATTTTGAAAGTTTAGTGTTTTCACTCTATTTGGTTTTTTCGTTTTACTAAAAAACTTTTTTTTTGGGGGAGGGAGTTAACAACTTTTACCGCGTTAACGACGATATGCTTTTCTATGTAATCCAAGTTCGCCATCAGAATTTTTCGCAAGGTCGCGCTTCTGCCCTAATCTAACATTGAAAAAAAAAAAAATTAAAATAAAAGGAAAAAAAAATAAAAGAAAAAAAAATCTGCCGAACCTCGACCATTTTATTAAATTCGGATTTGGATCCAGAATTCAATTTCGTTGAAGAAACCAAATATGCCTTTTCTATTTTGAGTTTTGCCTTTTTATCAAAAAAACGGAAAGCCTGAAAAAATTTTTCGTTTAAACAGTTAATTTTTCTTTAAATGTTTCAGTCCTTTAAAGTCCAAATTAGCAATAAGACCTTTAAAAATTAAGGTCTTTAAATTTTACAGTAATTTGTTTCGCTATTTATCCCCGAATTAGTATAGACTTGGACTTAACTTAACTTGACTTGATTTATTTAAAAATATTACAAGCGAGCGTATCTATTAGACCGTTTCAAGTAAATATCAAATTTTCAAAGTGATTATATTATATGGGATTTACATTACTTTATACATTACCAAACATTACCTTTTCCCACTGGGTTATGAAGAAATTTATAAGTGGATTTGATTTTTCGGTAATCAGCTACACGTTCTGCTCATTTCTTAGAATTGCAATTTTCAAGTTTTATCAAGTCAAGTCCTCGCTAATTCGGGCATTAGAAAAATAATATATATCAAATTACTTAAAAAGGAAATAGTTTTTCTTGACCCAGTCTAGTGTGCAGGATATGATAGGTATGTTTCAAAATACTGACTGGGGTTTTTAGGTTGTGTTGGAGTTATGTACCTAGAGTTACATAAATACATATACATATTTATACATAAACGTTTGCATATTTCGTAGCACAAAGCTGAGCGCATAGCTACCAAACAGAAACTTAAGTTTTTATATTCCAATTAATACGTTCGTTATTAATTTCTTCTATATTTTCTATAGTGGCGTATCGTTAACATCACATTCACCATTTGCATTCGGTATCACAACAACTGTTGGTACTGGACTATGTTGATAATGTTGTTGTTGTTGTGGTATTGGTGAACGCGTTTGTGGTGTTCTAATGTCACAGAGTAAATCATCACCAACTGAGTGATGGCGTTGATTGCCGCGATTATAGCCACCAGCTGTGAGTAACTGTACCGCTGCTTGGGTGCTACCATCACCAACAAGACTGTGACGTAACTTATACATATCATTACTAATACTACCGCCACCATTGCCCATTTGTAGACCACCGTCACCAATACAACCACCACCACCAATACTTTGCAGTGAATATGTGCTGCCACTGTGATTATGTTGTTGTGTAAGAAAATTGCCATAGTTGTTATTGTTCGCAAATTGTTGATAATTATTGAATTTGAGTTCATCGGATGGTGAACCGAATTCCGATGACTCGCGTATAGGCGCTAATTGTAATTGTGCAGCTGCAGCTAACATCTCACCTGTTGGCATGCCCGAAGGACTCGGTCGCTCACTGCTCGCCACATCCTCGAATGCTTCTTCGTTGAGTGTTTGTAAGGCGCCACAAATCATTTGTTCTTCGAGTGTTACCTGCGAATCAAGGAAAATACACAAAAGAATAGAGAAGTGTATTTTAAAAAAAATTATTCATGGTATGTAATTAAGAAAATCAACGAACAGATGTAATATTAAAAACATGTATGAGATATGTTATAACATTTCGTGCAGCGTGCAATGTGACTTTTTACTACTTTAGAAACCGTCTAAAATTAGTCACGCTGAAGTCGAAAACAAGTAAGAAAGTCTAAGTTCGGGTAAAGCGAACATCGATTTTCGAAATATTCCATTACGGAAGTGGGCGTGGTTGGGAAGCAATTTCGTGCAATTACATCAGGTATACTCCCTTTTATGCTAGTATTGTACCAATTTCATCGTTCTACCGTAATCAGTTTAAAAATTATGACCCGTGAAATTTTCAAATATGCCTCCCTTAAAAGTGGGCGGTGCCACGCTCACATTAAACAATTTATCAAAAAATCATTATATAATGACCAGGCGGATTTACCTACAAAATTATATCGTTTTAGCCATTTCCGTTACCAAATTATGACAATTTAGGTGATTTTCGAAATTTTCGATATCGAAAGTGGGCATGGTTGGAGTGCGATTTTATCCAAATTTCATCGTTCTACCGTAATCAGTTTAAAAGTTACGACCAGTCGAATTTTCCAAAATGCCTCCCTTAAAAGTGGGCGGTGCCACGCTCACATTAAACAATTTATCAAAAAATCATTATATAATGACCAGGCGGATTTACCTATAAAATTATATCGTTTTAGCCATTTCCGTTACCAAATTATGACAATTTAGGTGATTTTCGAAATTTTCGATATCGAACGTGGGCATGGTTGGAGGGCGATTTTGTCAAATTTCGTCAGGTAAACTCCCAAACGATACAAGTATGCTTTGTGCCAAATTTCATCGTTCTATCGTAATCAGTTTTAAAGTTACGACCAGTCGAATTTTCAAAAATGCCTCCTTTAAAAAAATATTATGGAAAAACAATTATATAATTTTAGCCATTTCAGCTACCGAGATATGACAATTTATGTGATTTTCGAAATTTTCGATATCGAAAAAAGGGGCGTGGTTATAATCCGATTCCGCCCATTTTCAATAGCAACCTACCTTGGCCAGAAAGTAACCTGTATACAAATGAAAATGTCTCAATTTTTATTCAAGTTATCGTGTACACGGACAGACGGACGGACATGCCTTAATGAACTTTTTTTTCCAACCTAAAAACTTTCATATATGGAACTCTATCTATCTCGATTACTTTGTGCCGTTACGTAGTACCGTTATTTGGACAAAATTATAATACCCTTGTACTAGTAGTAAGGCTGCTTCAATGTTTGACATATAAGGCGTTTACAGACTCATTTTTTTTTTGAGCATCATAAACAACAAAAAGTCACACTGTGCCACAGCCACAAAAAATGTATGTATGTAAGAACTACTTATCTAAAAAATAACCAAAAAAACAAATGAACATAAATAACAGTAAAAATACACGAAAATTAAGTGTACAATCAATGTCAATTAACATAGCAATAAATGGCAAAAGTTAATAATTAATTTAATTAATAATTAAACCTTGTTACTTTAATTAGACTTTTGATGAGGGAATTTTTTTTTATAACACTGATAAAAGGAAATAGCTGTCGAAGTAATTTAAAATAATTTTTGTGTGGTAAAATTAATTCTAAACTTTAAATTGGTCCTCTAGCAATAAATCAATGAGAATTGCATTTAAATTTATACACCGATTTTTGAGTGATGCGCGAACAAACATACAGACAGACAGAAAAAATTTTTAGAAATTGTTCTATTGGCTTTTGTTACTCTGATAATCAATAAACTATGTATGTATCTTTAATATAAATGTAGATTGTAGGAACTGAGACCATCGGCTTTTCAATGTAGAAAAACCAGAGTGGTAAGTAAGTACGGGAAAATCAAACATCAAATAACAATAAGCTCATGCAAAAATTAATATAAAAAAATCTTTTCGGTCGCTTTTTTTTTCAATCTTTAAGGCTTTAGCTAATTTTGTTTTCCTAAACAAATCGTTTCGCCAAAGGCTATCAGATCTTAATTTGTTAGTTTTCATAAACATGTCGGACATTTTGTTCAAAAAGAACACGTTTGGGACAACTTCGGGCGATGTCGGGCTGTAAAAGAACACACCAAATACTTAATATCGAACATTTTTAAAAACATGGCCACCGTAAATATATGGTAAAATAGAGATCAACATTTATATATGGACAACTGAGAGGAAGATCACCTTAGTTTTCAAACACGGCATATTTTCTCAATAACTCGCTTTCCGAATTTGATTTCCGTTGAAAATTTTTGGAATTTTCGTTTAGGTAGGGTGTTTTTGGAACTAATTTTGAGATAGGACGTTCCTGAACAAAAATTTTAAATTGGGCGTTATTGAAAAGCTATTTGATTAGAGGTGGTCCTCAAAAAAAAAAAAAAAAAAATTCTGAGATTGGGCATTTTTGAACAAACTGTAAAATAGGTTGATATTCCACTCAGCCGTTGATATAATACAAAATTACGTGCAAATTGGTAATCTAAAATTAAACATAGAAAAACATTTAGAAAATCTTAGTTTATGTAGCAGTAGCTTAACTGTTATCAAAATCTAGCTTATTTAAGTATTTACATACACCATAAAAATGAAAAGAACTTCAAAATTGCGTAAGTTTTTTTTACCTGTAAATACTCATAATCGTGTACTTTTGGCTGCATATTTGGAATATTTTTTTTTTTAATAAAATTAGATTGTACAGTATGAATGATAACGAATTACTACTTATGAATGTATGTACAATTTTGCTAAAATGTCTACGAATTGATTACAGCACAGCCCCAAATACTTCTATGTACTTATACTAGATACATTAAAGAAGACGACATGCCTCATGTCTATAAGTCCGGATATGCTCGGCAAAAGGTAGTTTTTGTTGAAAAAAAAAATTTTTAATTAAAAAATTTAGTCTGAGAAAATGTACGCCTTTAATGCATGAGGCCCAAAAAGTCATCTGTCTTGGGTAGACAATGCAGAAAAAACGGTAACCGTTTACTTTTAGTAAGCAATTAATAAAATAATACATATATTAACTGTGAGTAGGACAGCACTATGGACCAAAATGATATACCTTTGCTAAGTATCATGAAAGTACATAGAAGTATTGATGGCATTTGTTAACGCTTATGAATCTACAATCATTTACCAACCTGTTTTTCCATATGACTTGTAGTCGAATTTTTGCGTGAATGCGACTGCGCAGGCGCCAAAGTGTGTGAATCGGTGCTGTCTTTAGTTGCTTTTGTAATCGGTGCTGGCGCATCGGTTATCGCAGGTACAGGTTTAAATTTACGTTGCATTTTTTCACAATCACGCAGAGTGTTGATGAGCAAACGGAATAATTCCCAGTGACCGAAATTGAGGCCAAGCACCTTTTAATTAAAAAATAGAAAAATTAAAATAAGCAATACAAAAAATTTATAACACAAATACATCAAATACATACCCCTTTCAGATCATTAATATCGCAGTATTTCAGCACACGCCCATTAATTGCATTCTCTTTGAGTATGGGCGATAGTTTGGCTAATGCAGGACGTAAATCTTCGACGCGTTCGAGTAAGCTCACAACACCTTCGACTGTTAAGTCAGATAGTTTTGTTTGCAATATATCGTCCTGTAATATTTAATAAGAATAAAGAAAAGTTATACTTAGTTATTTTTTTTTTTATTAATTCTCAACAAATTTTGAATATTTCTAGAGTTTTTGCAGTGATTAAACTTAAACCGGCCAGAAAATTTAAAATTTCTCAAAATCGAAAGAAAAAAAGTGCGCCAGTAAAAACATATTTTGAAATATTCGTTAAAGAATTTCAGAAATTAAAAAATTTTGAATTTTACAATATTGTAACAAAAATTTATAAAATTTTTCAAAATCTTAAAAATAAAAATTCGCGTTTAAAAAAAATATCACAATTTTTTTTTTTTAATTTAAGTACTTTTCGAAGTTTGTTTTATTTTTTTATAATCCTATTACTTTTTTTACAAAAATGTATAAAATTAGAAAATTTAAAAAATTTTCAAAGCGGTAAAAAGAAAAACATTTTGAAAAAAAAGGGAAAAATGAAAAATTTCTAACAACAAAATACAAAACCGTACGTCTAGTTCCTTAAGCAAGAACGAAATTGCAATCACGGTAGCTGGTATTGTTTGTTTGTGAGTTGTTGCTCAGTTTGTTCGTTAATAACAAAAAATAGAATAATTTAAGAAAATAAATTATTCGATCGGTCAAATAGTCCATGAAAAATATTCTACTGTACAATAACATGACCATAACATCAAAGCTTTCACTTTATTTTTATAAATTTTTATTTACATAGGTATATATTTTTTAATTTATTTTATCTTCTTTAATTTTGATGTATATTTTTTATATTTTATTTTAATTAATTTTTTTTTAATTATTTAGTTACACTGTGACAAAAAATGAGGGGTCATCTCCCCGTAATTGATTAAACCAATTGGACATGAAACTTTAGCCCACCCATATCAGCCTTTTTTGTATCGAGGAACTCATTTTTGACATTAATTTTTACGATAGGTGGCGCTGTCATACAATTTTTTTGATAGTTTTTCATGCAATAATAGTATTAAATAGTTTTTAAAAGGGAAATATAAATATTTCAACCCTGTATTCATAGGAGGATTTACGAGTGGGGCGCTGGGGGCAAGAAAACTCCCCACTTCTAAAAAAAGAGTTCCTCGATCCAAAAAAAATAGCGATATAAAAAAAAAAACAATCTAAAATTGATTCATTGCACGAAAACTATCAAAAAAAAGTTGTAAAACAGACTTAGACAAAAATTAATGTCAAAAATTAGTTATTCGATCCAAAAAAGCGATATACAAAAGAACCAATCTAACTTTGAAACACTATCAAAAATAAGACAAATTGTATGACAGTGCCACCTATCGTAAGACTTAGGTAAAAGTTAATGTCTGAAATGAGTTGATCGATCCAAAAAATTGCGATATACAAAAAACCCATCTAAAATTGCTTCATTTGATCAAGTTTTAATCAACTTTTCTCATACACAGGGTTACCAACTTTGAATAAAAATAACAAAGAACCCAGACCTATAGGCCAAAAACGTAGTATGAGGTTTTGATATGGGAGGGCTAAAGTTTAATTTCCAATTTGTTTCATCAATTACGTAGCATGTAGTTGCACAGTGTTATTTTTATTATGTTTTTCTTCTAATTTACTTCTAGCCACAAAGGATACAAAATAAATAAATAAATAAACTCCACATCCCTTTTCTGCAACTCAATACGATCGATCGTCTCGACTGAGTATGCCTAGCTTCGATAAATACAAGTCTCGGAAAAAGGGCGCAAATTCACACTAAAGCATAGTTTTGTACTTACGCCAAAGGAATCACTTGGTGATGGGATCAGCGGTGTAAACACTGGCTCCGAAATTGAGCTAGGATTACGTTGCCGCAACTCATAATCGGTGTGGAACAATTGATACGGCGGATAAGCGGCGGGTGAAGGCACATACGTAGGTGTTGGCGGTGGTAGACGTACTGCAGGATTGACGCTCGGTTTACTTTGTAACATGATCGTACCTTCATCTTCGATTGATTGTTGGTCCTCTGCAAAAAGCAAGAAAATTTATAAAAATTTAAAATTTTTGTTCAAACCTTCCGACTTACCTTTTAATACTTTTCTTAAGTACGGGTCAAGATTGATTGTGAAGGGTAGAAAAATGCGCAAGTCTGCGACAAGCAAATCTGATTTATGTAATTGCAAAAAGGCATCTAACTTGCGTTCATCACGATCGAGCTCGAGCAGTGGCGCAGCTTCTCTGAGGCATGCGATCTTTGGACGAAGTCTATAAAACAATACAAATTAAAGGAAGCTGAAAAGGGGAACTATTAAGTATATACTTCTCATAAACCGCTTGTAGCGGCAAATTGTCATCATAGGAATCCATGAAGTTGTCGTGCTGTAACACAATCATGCTGGCACGCAGGGGCCATTGTTCCGTTAAATTTATCCATGAACTTAAACGATACCAACTAAAGTCTATTTGGAATGCTTTTAGTAGGCGCACTAAACAATGAGAAACAGTTAAGGAATATAAAATTTCGGAACACACTTTCAAAAGACCAACCTGTTATGTAAATAACATTCATAAGTCGTCGCATGCTACGCGGGTTCACATCACTAAAGTAATCATCGGTTAACATGATGCGCGACAAATCGAGTACACCTTGCGGATTCTGGCCCAAACGATGCAGATTCGAACCAATCGAACTGGCCACCGATTCGGATAGACGCAATTTCTTGCCACCACCACCACGTGCTGGATTATGCGATGTACGCAGCTTCTCTTGACTCGACATAATTTCGGATGCATTCGATAGACGACGCGCCGATACTGAATGTCCCAGCGTTGGACCATCTTCATTAGGAAATTCGCTGTAGTTACGTTTGAATAGCATAGCGGTCATTTGGGCGCGTTGCACTTTACGCAGACCAGAATTCTGCAAATACACGGGCAAGTGTACGAGATTGCGTAGGAAATCGTGTCCGCCAATGCCACCTTCGGTAAAGAGACGTCTACTATTGGCCTCGGCTGCTTTAGCGATAACATGCGGATCAACCGCAATAAGTAGCACAAAGGGGCGATTGGGCGAGGATAGGAGCGTTTGTATTGCATTCAGCACGGAGAGTATGCGCTCGGTATCACAGGAGTCTAAAGCGTCCACTACGCCTACAAGGCGACTTTGTTGGTTCGTGAAAGCATCTAAGCACTGTAAGAGTAAGAGAGAGGAAATGAGTGTAAGAATTCTTATATGATATGGGTGATTCCACGTGAAGTCGTCAAGTGGTTGAAATTTGTGTGCAACATTTTGTAAAGATCGGCAAATTTGTTTAAAAATGCGAAATTGTTAAATTTTTCAAAATATGAAAAAAAAATATTTAAAAAAAAATTCGTTCAATAACAGAGAATTATGAAAATTTTTTCAACATTTTCTAAAATTTGAGAATTTAAAATATTTTTTTGAGTTATTGAAAAAAAGTTTGCATTAATAAAACACTGAAAAAATTGTTATAACAATCAAAAATTCATTTTTGAAAAAGAAAAAAAAAAACACCTTTCTAAAAAGGTATAATATAAAAAAATTTGAGTTCACAATAGAATGGCGAACTTTGGTTTTTACGATTTTAAAAGATTTAAAAAATGTGAAATTTTGGCAATTTTGAAGAGGCCAGTCTTTTTTAAATACAGTTGTTTCCGAAATATAACAAAAAGAAAATTTTTTAAAGTAAACAATTTTTTTTCTTTGGCAGATCTTTGGTTTACAATCAAATCACATCGGAAGGGCCAATCATTTGACATGGAATGACCCATAATATAGTGGCCAACTATCCACTAGCTTACCTTAACCATATCGGTCATTAGTGCAACTTCGGATCCCAAAGCTGTCAGCGGTGCGCCCTCATTATGCCGCACCGCCTTTCTTAGATGACGCCCCTGCGAGATGAACAGCGCACCGAACGCCTTCGCCAAAACATGCAAGTTCGTGCAAACAATAGTTACCAGCACCGCACATATCACATAAATCGAAACAAGTATACGCTCCTGCTCATCATCCGAGGCATACGTAAAGTATGCAACAACCAATGAGATACCAGAAATGAGCGTTAATAAACCCAACTCGAAAATAATCACCAACGGCATACAACACATGCGACGCCACCGCCAGCCCGATGTTGCCTTGACGGCTTTGGGACGAAACGCACGATACAAACGTGTCGATAGCCAACCATAGTGTGATTCTATTGCCTCGAATAGTGCTGCCAACATGTGTGTAACGGCACCCTCGCCCGTCGGTGATGCGCTGCTTGCCTCTGCAAAATGAAAACGTACCGGCTTTGCTTGCGCATCCGCTTGGGACCCAGGTGGATGACAAAAGGCAACTTGCAGTATGAGACGCAAACGTCCGACACGCTTCATGATGCCATGTTGCACTGAATAGGCCCAATATACATCCATGTGGTTGTTGGCATATTTAATACTGGCGAGCAATAGATATGTAAGTACTAAATAAAGCACCGCTGTTATTGAGCCCCACATGAGAGACCACGAGGACAAGCCAACAATTGTGCCAAGCACCAAAGCAATGTGCAAGTTAACGAGAAACAGCAGACCACTAGTCTTGATCGGTGGCTCCGCCCATTGACGTGCGAAGTTATTCATTTCATCGCGTAATTTATTGAGCAGAAAACTTTTACCGCTACCCCATTTGGCGTACAGCCCCACAGTGATAGGTGTGGTGAGCGTGGGCTCACTCAGCACATCAGCCAAAGCAGATGAGTACAACTCATAGCCGAGCATACCTTCTGAGTCTTCGTTTGTGTTTAAACGCCGCGCACCAAACACTTGCCCGAGTATAGTTTTCTGATGTATTGTATCTATATTGTACGGCGTCTCGCCAGCCTTATTTGCTCTATACAAAAGTTGACTGTTCTTTGGATTGCGTAGCAATGCTTCTACAATAGCTTTCGAACGCGCGCGCATTGCAATATGCAGGCAGGTATCACCACGTTTATCACTCGCCGTCACTTTGGCTTTGCGATCGAGCAACATTTGCACAATTTCCAAATTACGATTACGCACCGCTCTCAGCAGCGCGGTGTCACCATCCTTGGTTGCCGCTTCAAGATCGGGATTGGTTGAGAGTAGTATTTTTACTATGTTGGTATGGCCCTTTTCCACAGCCGTGTATACGGCGGTTTTACGATCCTTGCCCTGTATATCAACGTCGGCATGTTTTTTGAGGAGAGCCTCAGCAACGCCGCGATGACCACCTTTGACAGCATGTATGAGAGGCGTGTCACCAGCACGATCTTGTATATTTATATAAGCACCAGCTGCGATTAAAGACGCACAAATTTCCTGCAAAAGCGAAGAGAATAAATTTTGAAGATATGCGATATATACAGTACTCGACAAAATTATGGCACATTTGGCATATTTTTTCCAAATTCTTTTTTCCTAACTTCTTACTTTTTTTAGAAACCTATGCAATTTTCATTTTGACCGAGAAAAAATTAAAAACTATGTTTGACAAAGCTTTACCGGAATTCTTCGGGGTAGGTGATTCAAAAATAATTCCCAAATGACCCCAAAAACACCCTTAAATGTACCCTAAAATTATCCAAAAATGTTCCCAAAATAATCCTAAAATAATCCCAAAACGGCCCCAAAAAGATCCTCAAATGTTCCGAAAATCACCCAAAATGATCCAAAAATGATTTCAAAATGATCCGAAAATTGTCCCAATTAATCAAAAATTGAACCCAAAATGATCTCAAAATAGCCCCAAAATTATTCCAAAGTGACCCCTAAATGATCCTAAATTAATCCAAATACTATCCCAAAAACATACAATACAAATACAATACGGTAGAAAGGTAACCCTGGGCGGCAACCCAACCGAAAATATTTTAATTGGTATGTCGGCGAAAATACCTTTCATTTGATACCCATATTGGGATATCTAACTCCATAATTAAAAAAAATTTAGATAGGTGGCAACCCTGTACACCCCCCAAGTGGCAACCCTCAAGTGGATATTCTTAGAATCAATCATACTATGTATATGCCAAATTACTTAAAAATATTTTAGTTAGCATGTCGCTGAAAATACCTTTCATTTGATACCCATATTGGCATATTTTGCTACAGAATTAAGAAAAAATTTAGATAGGTGGCAATCCTGTAAACCGCCTAAGGTGGCAACCCCCAAGTGGATAGTCTTAGAATCAACCATACTATCTATATTTAAAATTTCCTCCAAATCGGTCAAGCGGTTCCCGAGATAGTCTGGATACACACATATATACAAATGTACAAATATAGGAGTTTAGCTCGTTTAAAGTTATAGGATACGAAGTAAACAATCTTTGCTTTGTTACCCATACAATAAATAATAATAGCTTTATTTTATTAATTTGCGATGTCTACATTTTTTAAGAGGTGGTAACGCCAATCTTTTCTTTGGTTAAACTGTTCCTGGTATTATAGAGAAGAGTCCGAAATAAGAATCACTAGAATCGGTTAACTCGTTCTAGAGCTTTGAAGCTTGTTCTTTTTTAAAAACGTGACAGCCCTCTTTTTTGGCTAAAAATTCTCTTGATGTTATAGGAAGCAATCCGAAAAAATAATCATTGAAATCTGTAAGGCCGTTCTCGAGTTTTGAAGCCGGGGTTTCAAAAAGGTGGCAAGCCTAATATTTTTTGTTATAAACTATCCTGGAGGTCAAGTTTTGAAACTTATTTGAAAAAAAAAAACAAGTGGCAACCCCTTTTTTGCTAACTTTTATCATGGTATTATAGGGAAAAATCGAAAATAGAATCATTGAAATTGGTTAAGCCGTTCTAAAGTTTAAAAGCTTGTTCTTTTAAAAAAGGTGGTAACCCTCTTTTTTGCTGAAAATTCTCTTGGCGCTATAGGGAACAATCCGAAAAAATAATCATTGAAATCGGTTAGGTCATTCTAAAGTTTCAAACCTTGTTCTGTTAAAAAAGGTGGCAACCCTTTTTTCTTAAAGTTCTCTTGGTGCTATAGGGAACATCCGAAAAAATAATCATTGAAATTGGTTAGGCCGTATCGAGTTTTGAGGCCTTTCTTTCAAAAAGGTGGAATTTCTCATTATTTTTGGTAAAAAGAATCATTGATACGGGTTAAGCCGTTTTTGATTTTTGTATCCTGTTTTTTTAAGGTGGCAACCCTGTTTTTTTTTTACTAAATTTAATCGTGGTATTCTCCCGCTTTTTTCAAATTTTTTCCTAAAACTTCCTTGATTGAGGGAATAAAAAAATCGGAGCTGCAAAAAATTCCGTGAGAGTATTCAGAATTAGTCTCTATATGTTTTTCCGTCAGATGCCGCTACAATCGCTATATTTACAAAATCCATATTTATGATCCGATTCGATTTCTTTTTGACACGTATAATTGATATGTAATCAAAAATACTATTATAAAAAATAAACACTATCTATAGTCTGTGCTCTCACTTTGTCGCATACTGTGCACCCATAGCTTATCAACCCACCTGGAAGCCCTCACGACTTGCAATCGCCAATGCTGTCATGCCATCTTTATCCAATGCATTAACATTAGGTTTCTTCTCCAACAAAGAAGTAACACAATCTGTATGCCCGCCAGAGGTCGCCACCAATAATGGTGTCCATGAATACATGCCCGCGGTATCGACATTAGCACCAGCCTTTAACAGTGTATCAACAATCTCAGCATTGCCTTTGCGACACGCCCATACAAGTGCTGTTGTGCCATACTTATCGCCAACATTCACTTTAGCACCACGATGCACCAATAGTTCAACAATCTCTTTGAAACCACGCCCTGCCGCCCAAAGCAATGGGCCCAGATGATAGTTTCCATGCACATTGACATCTGCACCTTTTTCGAGTAGGAAGCGCACCAAATCGGTATGACCACGATAGGCAGCCCACATCAGCGCTGTCCAACCACCCTATATGAGTGGAAAGAAAAGGTATTAGAGTACTCCATATTAATATTTAAGCTAGAATATTTACCATATCACGATGTTCAATATCGGCGCCATGATCAACAAGCACTTGCACGATATCAAAGTGACCATTCTTGGCTGCACATAATAGTGCCGTCCAATTGTCATTGTCTTCGGCATGCACATCTGCGCCGCGTGCTATAAATTCGCGCACAAAAACAGTTAGGCCACGTCCAGCAACAACCATAAGTCCAGTGGTGCCATTCTGTGGTAAAATACGGGAAGATTTTAAGTGTTTTTGCGTTCTCGAAAGTTATCTCAGTGTGTTTTACTTACCTCATCACGATCATCGACGGATAAATGTCGACTATCTAAGATAGCCCGTAACCCGGATAGGTCATTAGTATCCACATATTGTAGGAGCGCTCGATGTGCTAGTGAACCCATAGAATCTCCGTAACGATTGAGATGCTAGAGAGAGAAGAGAAAAAAGCAAAGAAAATAAATGCCTAAGTAAATCATTCAATTAAATATTAAATATTTGGAATTTGGAGAAAAACATGCTTAGGCAATATACAATCATGTTTCGTCATGTTTAAAAACAGCAGCACACTGTGATACGTGGTTGTTCCATTTTCTTCGGAACAAGTTCTAAAACTTATTCAAAAATATCACAATATAATACAAAACGGGTTGACAAGATCCTTCAACAAGATCGAAATTGCAATCATCGTAGTTGGTATTGTTTGGGTTTGTATCATTTCCAACTAGTTTTCGCCAAAAACTCTAAATAATAATTTAGTTAAAAATTATTCGACTGCTGAAAAAGTGCACAATGTTTTCAAAATTCATAATATAATGACCATTTTACAACTTTTTGTCTGAGTGTACCTACAGGCAGGCGCGTATCCGGAAAATATTTTCCATTTTGACTGGAAAATGGAAATGACTTATGGCCTCATTATTTATTGCGAACGATAGCTCAGACGAACGATTCGTCTGCTCAGTGTAGACGCAAACCAAATTTATCAAAACCTGGAGAAAAAGCAACCAAAAACAAGTAAGGAAAGCTGTCTTCGGCTGTGCCGAAGGCTATATACATCTTATGAATAAGCGTCACGATTTTCACTATTCGATCCCTAGTACAGCCCGTGTGAATTTAACTTTAGCTCATACCGAACTTATCGGAACTATCGATTATATGGGGGCAATGTGTTATATTGGTGCAATCTCATTGATTTTTCAAATCGACTTTCCATATTCAAAAAGAGCAATAGTTACAAAATTTTACGTACCTACCATGGCGCAGCCAGGGGGTGGTTTTAGGGGTTTAAACCACCCCTGAGATATAAAACTGTGTATGTGAAAACTACACATGTCATGAAAATGTTTGCAAAAATTTCCATTGCATGAAAATCGAAAAACGTCAATTCCATAACAGGGGCCTAAGCTTTTGGGCCGTTTGCATAAGAGTGGTGTCACACGTTACATCCATATTGACGCGATGCATGGCTGTTACATCCATACACCTAAGATACAGGGTCTTAAGTGTGCAAAGGTACGAAAAACAGGTTTTGACCCCTAACTCAAGATTTTGATGGTGTACGGCAAATTTCTTGTACGCAGTTCTTCTTATCTCATTTAGATCTACCAGAAAATGTTGCGCAGTGTAATAGATTCAATGAAAAATAAAAATAGAAGGCTAGCCCTTGTTATATTAGTCAATATAAAGTAACATTTAATGGCAGGTATCTATGTATGTATGTATATTAGACTGGGCCAAAAATTCCAAATTTCGTTTTTTTTTCAAAACTTATCTTGATTTTCTTTATAAGAAAGGTGAAAAAAATACTGTAATTTTTCAGATTTTTATATTAAAGTGTAGAGGCTGTTAGGCTACTTCTGATTACGGATTTGGATTTAGCTCGCCAAAATACATGAAAACTAATGTATTGAGGTCACAGATCCGTCAACTTTCTGTTTTTTTTTTGTGGCTGCGCCATTTGAAGACTGTAGAACTACACCTCCGCAGAGAAAGCCTATATTAAGCAAAAATATGTTTGAAAGTATATGAGAAATGTATATTTTTTGTTATAATAATGATCACATAATGATAATTAATCATGTAGAATATCAATAAACAAAATTTAGTAAAAAATTGGATCAAAAACACCAAAAAAAGACAGAAATATGATTTTTTTTTAATTTAATACTAAACAAGTTTTGAAAATGTAACTTTACAAAAAAAAAAGTTGTTTAACCTTTTTTGTAACCCACTCAATTTCCTTTAAGAATCTCTATCTATCTTTGATGTACATGGATATTTGCATTTTCGACAATTTTTGAAAGAAACAAGTAAGGAAGTCTAAGTTCGGGTGAAACCGAACATTACATACCCAGCTGTGCACATAAAGTGGGCGTGATCGTTCACCGATTTTTCTTATTTTCTGTGGTAGTACTCTACATAAACATCACATGCCTGGTACCTAGTTTCGTAAATCTATCTCACACCATTCTGAAGTTGTTAGCAATCGAATTTAAAAATTGCTTGACTCATAAGTGGGCGGTGCCACGCCCACTTTCCAAAATTTTGAAAAAATTATGTAAAGAATATGAAAGTTGATGTATGTACCAAATTATATTATTATAGCGAAATCAGTTAATTAGATATGGACTTTTCAATATTTCCACCTCCTTTCAATATAACTTTTATGAAAAAGTAGGCGTGGTCGCGAAGCGATTTCGTTTATTTTCTATAGCTGAATTTACCACAACAATAGTATGTCCTCTACGAAATTTCGTTATACTAGCATAAACTGTTCTGAAGTTATTAAGAGTCAAAATTTTAAAATTTCTTCAAATATACGTGGGCGGTACCACGCCCCCTTTTCAAAAATTTTTATAAAATCGGCCTTAGAACATCTAAATCAATACATATTGCAAATTTTATCATTGTAGCTGCTTCTAATATTGAATTAACCCATTTTATACGTTTTTCGAAATTTTCGATATCGAAAAAGGGGCGTGGTTATGGTCCGATTTTACCCATTTTCAATAGCAATCTATTCTGAACCCAAATAAGCACGCATGCCAAATTTGGTGAAGATATCTCATTATTTGCTCAAGTTATCGTGTTAACGGACAGACGGACGGACGGACGGACGGACGGACAGACGGACGGACATGGCTCAATCAAATTTTTTTTCGATCCTGATCATATTGATATATGGAAGTCTATATCTATCTCGATTCCTTTATACCTATACAACCAACCGTTATCCTAACAAAGTTATAATACCCTGTGTACAAGTACAGCTGGGTATAAAAATGGGAAATCGAAAAAAAAACATGCTAATTTTTGAAGCTGGAATACTAGAAAACGGCTAGTCTGAGAAAATTTTGGTCAATGCAAATTTTGTAGGGAATTCGATTTCCTTCAAGAATATGTTCAGGTAAATGGTGGTCTAATGTAAACCACCCCAAACATTTTCTTCTGGCTGCGCCCCTGGTACCTACCCGTCTATTTACAGTAGTTATAACCCAAAATCCGTTTATCGGAACAATCGATTATATGCGGGCTATATGTAATATCGGTCCGATCTTGCTGGTTCCAAGAAATGATTTCTATATTAGAAAATGGTGGCCGCAAACCAAATTTCAGCCAAATATCTCAAAAACTCAGGAACTATTTTGCGTTCAAACACACAGAAGGAGAGACGGACATGGCTAAATCAACTCATTTCGTCATCCTGATCATTTCGGTATACTTATTGATGGGTCCATCTCTTCTTCTACTCATACTTATAAACACCGGACCAAAGTTATAATACCATTTCATCTTCATGAAAGGTATAAAAATGCTTCTTGGAAAGTAGGTCCTTTGTTTTAATAAATGTTTTATGATTTTTTTTTTTTAATTTAAATTAATTGTAATTTTTAGATTTTTTTTTTACGTTAAAGAACAAAAAATAATAAATATATAATAAAAAATATATATATCAACAATAGCAGTCATTAACAGCATAATGTACCACTTGCAAAGGTACAAAACGAAACTGAAGCTTTAAAAAGAAAAATACTTCAAAAAAAAAAAATAAAAATACAACACGAAAATTAACAATACTACTTAATCAATTCTGTGGAATTTTGACAAAAGAACTTATTTCAGATTTGACAATTTTTCAGGAGAGCGAAAAAGCGGTTTTGCATATGATTGATTTTTTAACAAAAAGTTGAATTATATTGATTTTTCCGGTATCATAACTTTTGAACTAAAGGTCATAGAAACACGCTAGTAGGACACAATTATGCATAGCAAAGAAGAAATCTCTATGCAATCAATATCTCCAAAATGTCCTATCTCGAGATAAGTTGTTTTGTCAAATCTCCACAGAATTGTCTTAAAAGTTGCATAAAAAAAAAGAAAATTCTAAAAAGAAAAAACCTTCATAATTCATTGAAAAGCTGTTCTGTTGTATAGAAACAAACTGCAAAATAAATAAATGGAACATTTTAACAAAATTATTGTTAACCTCCAAGAGCTAAATACTACAAAGACGTATTAACTTAAAAATTAAATAAACTCTGTTTCAACAACCGAACGAGATTTTCAGAAATACCTTAAAAAATAATTTCTTATACATAGTAAAAATAAAAGTAATGTTTTAGTAAGGCCAGTCTACTGACAGAACGTCGTATATATGTTTGACGTCGTTAAACTCAAAAGCTACATCCCGGATTTGTAGGCAAACTTTGTCAATGGACAGCTAGATTCGTGGGAAAAATTTTTAGGTTATTTTTAGGTTACGATACTCGAACTCTAACATGCCTGATGTACTTTTTAGTTGATCAACAATAAATGGAACATGGATAGGTACATATATGTATTATACACTGAACCAAAAACGTACATGTTTTTAAAAGAAACAAGTTTCATAGAAGTTCAAGCTGTTATTTCTTAGAATAAAAGAGAAAATGCATAGATTCTAAGAAAATTATTTTACAATTTATGTATGAATTCATTATTTCTGAAGATTTTTTTTACAAATTTTATGAACAAGTACTTATATTCTACACGGTTAAAAATTTGAACCTAAATTTTAAACTTTTTTTGGACTACATATATGAACAAACAAAATTTGAATTCAAATTCAATCTGGACCAGTTTTCATGAAAATTGGCTAAATGAATAGGGTTTCAATTATAAACCAGAAATGTTTTAACATTTTTTTAAAAATAAAGAAATTGTTTGTCCGTTGGCGGGAATTCGAACCAAGACATCATGACCGTCTGCTCTACCACTGAGCACTGAGCACACATAAATGTTGTTGGCAAAGTTCAATTTTGAATAAGCTTTCAAAAATAAAGTTGAATTTTCAAACCCAAAAGTTTGAATTTTAGACCGAAAAGTATTAACTTTCAAACCAAAAAGTTTTAATTTTAAACCGAAAAATTTTAATTTTCAAACCAAAAAGTTTTAATTTTAAACCAAAAAGTTTTAGGAATAAAATTAAAAAAACTAAAAAAATGTGGCAGCTGGCAGGATTCGAACGAAAACGGTCAAGAGTCACAGCCGACTGCTCTACCGCTGAGCTATGACGCATATGAAGTTTTTGTGGGCAAAATTCAATTACATTGTAACAAACCAAAAATAAAGAATTTATACTGCTTTTTCTTCTAGATTTTAAATCGAAACCAAAAGAAATTGAAAATCTTTGTAGGTATTTGGACGGTTTGAAATATTGTACAAAAAAGTTTGAAAAATTTATTAAACTTTATACGGGTTTAAAATTTAGGTTCATATTTTTAGCCGTGTAAGAAATATTCTTAAATTTCTATGAAAAAGTTCTTTGGAGAGGTTTTAAGGAACAATTCTTAAAATCTATGTACATTTTCTTTGGGGACATAAACTTTTTTGGTTCAGTTTAGGTATAGTCATCTAATCATGGTTGCAGTCTTTTAAATTTTGCATATCACTGCATTTCTTTGACGCAGATATTTGATATCTAAAAATGTTTTTTTTTACTAACACCTAAACAAATATGTGCAAAAACTCCTTTTCTTCTAAGTAAGGTACATAAATTTGCGGAAACACAACAAAGGCTATTCAGACTCAACGAAAGAGAACAAAACATACTTTTTAATTGAATTATACCGAAAATAAGTACATTGCGAATTAGATTTTGGAATAACATTAAGCTTTTATTTCTTTTGTTTTTTTAGCAAACTTTTTTTTTATTATTTTAGCAATGCATATGTTTTTATGTTTGGTTCCTCTTTAGAAATTATAAATATTTATTTAACAAAAACTGTTAAATCATATTTTTTGAAGCAAGTATCAAGCATGTCATATATGTATGACGATTTCAGGATAGGAGGTAGTAGGGGCAACTGGCGATTTTTGTTAGTGCAAAAAATTTGATTGACATTTTTGTTAAGAAAGTTAAGTTTAGCTCAAAACTCGATTTGCGGAACATAGGTCCGAAAATCCACAATCTTTAAAACAAGGATGCGAGTGTTTTTTTTCGATTAACGCCGTAACGGTTAATTTGCCCGGAAAAATTCATATAACCCTTTTTGTTATCGGTGCATTTTAGCCTAAATAACATGTGCGCGAAGTTTTTGAGGATAACTGCAACCCGTGCCGATTTTACTTAAAATTGTATCTATCAGCTTATACTAGTTGGCAAAAAGGTCTGTTAAAGCTTCGAAAATTATCTACATAATTTTAATATTTTTCACATACATCGTATGTAACCGTGGACCGTGTAACAAACCCTTACCTTTGAATTTTTATAAGGACAACAGGATCCTTTACCAGGGTATTAAAAAACGTATTTACTATAAAAGAACATTGGAATTTCAAAAGTATTTAAGTAGATTGCGTAAAATTATGTTTTCTAGCATAAATAATTGCGCATATCTTGAAATTTTCCGATTATAGTGCACTTTTTATAGGGCATACACGGCAGTGAGTAACATTTTTTTTTCACTGAGAAAAGTTCAGCTAACTTTTATTCATGTTTGGTTGATATTGGATTGAGTTATCGAAATAATGCTTACACTACGTTCAGACCCTCATGAACACCTTTCATTTGATAGCCATATTAAATTTTTTTTTCAGACTCACCTTTTCCCATACAAAAAAAAATTGTGTGATTTCGTTATATGGAGAAAAAATACACAAAAAAATATTTTAAAAATCAACGCGCTTTCAGAGCTCTTTGAGATTTACACTTTGTTAGATTAAAATTTAATGGGCTACAAAACTGCATAATCAGACTTTTTCTAGAGAGCCCAGGTAAAAAGTTCAAAATCTAGACCGAAGTTTGCAGAATTTTTATGAATTTTGTGTAAAGCTTTAAGAAGACACTTTAATGGCATTAATTACAACATGAGGGGTATTTATAAACCAAATTAGGCAAAATGTAATATAAAAGAGACTAAGGGTTGAAACTCGCCTTTATAATCGGTTGCAAATGGGTTGGCCACCACTGTATATAAATTCATATTTATGTATGTAGAGATGTAAACAGGACCTTTTTTTACAACAAAAAAAATATTGACCACATATTTTATTGCAATTACCTCGCTTAAGCATAAATTTATATTTCTTGAAAATTTGAACACCAAAACGATCCACATATATTAGGGTGAACAAAAAAATTTTTTTTTTCGTTATGATAACTTAAATACTGCATATTTTTTGTAGGTTGTTTTATCAATTACTAACTAGAAAAAAAAATCCATTTTTTGGACCACCCTAATATATGTACGTATATAAATTCATATTTATGTATGTGCCTTTGTAATGCTTGTTGATAGCTTGGCCTAGGGCATTTTCAATTTTTTCTTTTTGGTTTGGACACATTTTCGGAAGCACCCATACATAAATAAAAAGCATTTTCTAAATATTCATGCAATACGCATTTGACTTTAACTATTAAAATGATTGATTAGCATGTCAGAAATAATATTTTTTAACTCATTCAACCACTTGAAGTGATAATAAATGTTGTGAAGAGCTTTTTAAAAAATATGATAAAATTGCAGAAAATGTGTGTATGTACTATGTATGTACATATATCTACCTAAGTAGTAAATTGAAAACGCATGAGCGTAGCAATGAAATATTGCAATATAAAAGCCATTGTAAATATTTGCTTTGATATTAAACAAAATTAACAACCAACTTACTTAGTCTAAGTACTAACTTACTTAAGTAATACCATATCAATCTTAACATACGCACATATATCTGTATAGTTATTGACGAGTGTGGCCTCTATTTGAGTATTCGAGATGCTGTTAGTTGAAATAATTGAAAATATTTTGAGACAAATTTTATTGCCACCACTGTAAACAGCGGAAATAAAAAAATTGCTTGCGGTAAAATGCATTCTAAACCTTAAGTTGGGCATCTAGCAATAAATCGGTGAATATTCCATTAAATTTTATAAATAGGGGTTTTAGTGATGCGCTTACAAACATACAAACAGACAGGCGAAAATTCTAAAACGAGACCTGAGCATTTCCTAAAATGCGCACCGTGAAAAAGGGCCTGTATCGCAAGTGCCTAAGCATGTTATTTATTAAACTGACAATTGATTTATGCAATGAATATGACGAAACGTTTCAGGCCGCTACATCGATTGATTGATGGAAAAAGGAATTGCAGCAAACAAATCATACACAAGTATCTAGATATAGCTTTAAGCTACATTTACACTGCCCCAAATGCGTCACTTTTGGTCAAGTTTTTTCGAGACAATTCATTCGCAGATTGAATTAGATCACCAAATTAGGTCAAATTAAATTAAATTCATCTAATTTGGCAAACAAATTCATTCTCGTAATAACTTCGCCAATTTGGTGCAGTGTAAATGTATTATTACCTGCTATATCATTTTCAGCCTTAACAGGCACGTGCTAATAACTCAATATGTCACAAGTGCATACGCTATATAAATATTTACATAACTGCATTGTCTTTCTTTCTTTCTTGTCATGTTTACCTCCTTCTCAAACCGTCTTAATTGTGAAGGCAATTTAAATGTGTCAAACTGCAATGAAAGGATGTCAGTCAGCGGGAGTGAAGCAAATAAATGCAGCAAATTTGGTTTAAAAAAATATTTTTAGCACACTTAATTCATAATTTTTTTATTGCTGTTTGAAAAAGGTGTGAAAGCCAGGATCAAATGTAAGTTAAGTTAATTTTAGAGCTCCAGATGAACCACATTTTTGTGTAAGTTAAGTGTAACCGTAAGCCAAAACAAAAATATTACAGTTTTGAATGTTTTGGCATGGCTCTCCTATGTTTTTTTAATTAAAAAGAGGGACCTGTTAAATTAACATGAAATAGGGTTAATAGGAAAAGATATTGCAGTTTTAACCAGAAGTAATGTTAATTAACAAGTAGTCAAGTTAAGTTAAAAGGTAGTCGTGTTAATTTAACAAAAAGTCATGTTAATTTAGCAAAAAGTCATGTTAATTTAACACGAAACAATGTTAATTTAACACGAAACCATGTTAATTTAACACGAAACCATGTTAATGTAACATGAAACCATGTTAACTTAACAGTATGTCAGGTTTATTTAACACGAAATGATGTTAATTTAATGGGATTGAGTATGTCTTTGGTATGATTCTCTTTTTTTAAGGAAAGCGATGCCCAAACCTGAAGGCAATCGTGTTAATTTATCTGCAGGCAGGGCATTCTATGTGTTTTAAATTAACAGGAGAATCCTGTTAAATTAACATGAATAAGGTTTAATTTAAAGAAATAAATATTATAGTTTTAGTAAGAAGATATGTTAATTTACAGATGATCAAGTTAATTTAAAGTTAAAGATATTGTAGTTTTAACAAGAAGTTATGTTAATTAACAGGTAGTCAAGTTAATTTAATAGGTAGTCGTGTTAATTGAACAAAAAGTTATGTTAATTTAACACAAAACCATGTTAACTTAACAGTATGTCAGGTTTATTTAACACGAAATCATGTTAATTTCGTGATTGAGTATGTCTTCGGTATGATTCTCAGTTTTTTTTAAGGAAAGCGATGCCCACACCTGAAGGCAATCGTGTTAATTTATCTGCAGGCAGGGCTCTTCTATGTGTTTTAAATTAACAAGTGAATCCTGTTAAATTAACATGAATTAGGGTTAATTTAAAAAAATAAATATTATAGTTTTAGCAAGAAGATATGTTAATTTACAGATGGTCAAGTTAATTTAATAGGTAGTCGTGCTATTTTAACAAGAAGTCATATTAATTTAACAAGAAATTATGTCAACTTAACAGTATGTTAGGTTATTTTAACACGAAATCATGTTAATTTAACGGGATTGAGTATGTCTTCGGTATGATTGTTTTTCAGAGACTAGTCTCACTTTGTTAAGCAAAGTGATGCCCACACCTGAAGGTATACCGATTTGTTTTCGTGTCTCACCTTGAATCTTACACCGTACAAAAAATTATTTCCTTGCATGCTTTTGATTAGTTTGATTGAGCTTTCATTTAGGTAAACATAGTTTATTTGAAAGGGTTCGTGTTGGGATGTGTTTTTTTTTTTTGTTACATCTATTAGCTTAATGGAAAGTGAATAGAAAATTTAAACAAAATTGTATTATTTCATAAAAGGTGTAAGAACTAGGAAACATTTTATGGAGTTAGGTATTTGTTTGATAAGTGGGAGGTGATCTTGTACATATAGGCAGAAATTAAAACAATGCAGTTCTAATATGTATCATGCCCGGATATTACACTCAAAAAAAATTTTCATTATTGTGGCTCCAAAGACATGGCTTCCTGAAACTAAGTACAATATTCCTTAATTTAAAGACTATTTTCCTCGATTTAAAGACTCTTTTTCCTTAAATTGAGAGAACGAAATCAAACACTGAAGATGACGGATCGCCGAAACCGGTTTGTTACAAAACCAAAATTTACAAGGGATGACGAAAAATATAAGGGACATTTTTCCTTGAAATAAGGAAACCCGTTTTTGTAAACATTTTGAACCAACTTTTATTGCCACCACTGTGTATAGGGGAGAATAAAATGTTACCGTGTGGTAAAATGAATCCTAAACTCGATGGTTGACATCTAGGAATACATCGGTGAAAATAGTATTCAATTCCATATAGCGGCATTAAAGTGATGCGCGAACAAACACACAGACAAATATTCAAAAATCAGCTGTTTTGGCTGCTTTTACACGAATAAAAAGTCCCGTATGAATTTTTCCTTAATATCTATAATATACAGACATCGTTTTCAGTTTTATACAACTTGTCTTTCATTGAAACAAGTAATGAACAATGAATTTTATTAGCGAGTGTTGACAAATTGTGCTTTTTTCGCAGTAGATTTATATCAACTCTTATACGCGAGGACATTACATTCTGGTTTTTGTTACTTTATAGAATTGCCTGCAAAAAAGTAGTATCTACCCAATGATGGCCACCAGCTTGATTCTTTATAAACACATTTTTTAATCAACTTTTTCGTTTATCTCTCGATTTGCTTATTGGAAACGTGCATTGGATATCTTGCTAGTTTATTTAATGAGATTTTTTTTTTTTTTGCGTATTTAACTATAATTCTTAGGCATAGTCACGTGACGCTGATAGTGAGCAATGTACAGACAAATATTAGTAATTATAATTTATGTCGGTTTTTTGTAAAGCCGCGTTTCTAGCATGCGTCAGCAAAAAATTAATAGTGATATCGATAATAATTTTAATAAGGAGAAATTCTATAAAAAATGGTAAATTTCACTTGTCAGATGATTGGAATGCGCCTAAATGACGTTCTGCTTGTTAAGTTAATTAACAAAAATTGCAACAAAATGTAAGCAAATTAAACAAATTGCAAACAGAGTAGAGGTGGCACGTTAATTTGGTATCTATCTACATATACAACTAGATGCACTAACTAGATTGATTTTCAATATTTTTTATGGATTGTAATTATTTGTTTTTGTAGTAAATATAAATTCTCGAAATCGATTTTGTAGAAATTTTTTTCATTATTTTTTTTTCAGTGTAACCTCTTAACCTACTGTATGATCGAGGCTTTAGAAACGTCACCACATCAATGGATTGTAAAGTGGTTTTAATTATCCAACGTTATTCGCGGCTAGCCATTTTAGAAAAACTAATAAAATGGTTTTATCATTTAATTATTGCTGGAACATAAGGAATCAATAACTCCCAAATATATTGTATATCTCCCAGATAAAAATTTAATTAAAAGATAAAGAAAGCTATAAACCAAACAACATTTTTGCTCAATAAAATTTTCGTTAAGACAACAGCCGGAAATGGATAAAACCATTGAAAAATAATACATAAACCGAGCTTGCTCGGTGCTATCAATTTAGCGTTAACTTTACTTACCCAAAATGACCCAAAAATAATCCCAAAATAATCCTAAAATAATCCCAAAAAGACCCAAAAATGAAACAAACAAAAAAATGATTCCCAAATGACCCCAAAAATACCCTTAAATGTACCCTAAAAAGATCCCAAAAATGTTCGCGAAATAATTCTAAAATAATCCCAAAACGATCCCAAAAAGACCCTCAAATGTTTCCAAAATGACCCAAAAATTATCCCAAAATGATCCAAAAATGAATAAAATTATCCGAAAATTACCCCAAAATTGTCCCAAATTAATCCAAAATTGAACCCAAAATAATCTCAAAATAGCCCCAAAATTATTCCAATGTGACCCCTAAATGATCTCAAAATTATCCTAAAATAATCCATATATCAGCCCAAAAATATACAATACGGTAAAATGGTAACCCTTGGCGGCTACCCTACTTTAAAATATTTTAGTTGCTATGTCGGCGAAAATACCTTTCATTTGATACCCATAATGGCATATCTAACTCCATAATTTAAAAAATATTGAGATAGGTGGCAACCCTGTACACCCCCAAGTGGCAACACCCAAGTGGATATTCTTAGAATCAATCATACTATCTATATGCCAAATTTTATCCAAATCGGTCACGCGGTTCCTGAAATAGTCCGGATATGCAAATATACTGCGGTAAGAAGGCAACCCTAGGTAAAACCCTACTTGAAAATATTTATGTCGGAACGTCGCTGAAAAAACCTTTCATTTGATACCCATATTGGCATATTTATCTACAAAACTTAAGCAAATTGAGATAGGTGGCAACCCTGTAAACCGCCCCAGGTGGTAACCCGCAACCTAGCCTTAAAATCAACCATACTATCTATACTCAAAATTTCATCCAAATCGGCCAAGCGGTTCTAGAGATAGTCTGGATATATGTACATAAGGTAAAATAAATAAAACTCGGCCAGGTGGCAACTCTAGGGGTTACTCTGCTTGAAATTGTCATATTTGGATTACGGTTGAAAATACCTTTAATTTGATACCCATATAGACATATGTTGCTCCATAATTTAAAAAAAATTAGATAGGTGGCAACCCTGTAATCCGCCCAAGTGGCAACCCCCAATGTATAGTCTTAGAATCAACATTACTATCTATATTCAAAATTTCATCCAAATCGGTCAAGCGGTTCCCGAGATAGTCTCATCATTCTCTTATGATTTTTCCATAAATTTGTTTAAGTGGTTACGATAGAACGATGGAAATGTGCACAAAGCATACTAGTATCGTTGGGAGTATACCCGATGAAATTGGATAAAATCGCCCTCCAACCATGCCCACTTTCGATATCGAAAATCATCTATATTGACACAATTCGATAACGGAAATGGCTAAAATGATATAATTTTATAGGTGAATCCCCCTGGTCATTATATAATGATTTTTTGATCAATTTTTTAAAGTGGGCGTCGCACCGCCCACTTTTAACGAAGGCATTTTTGAAAATTCGACTTGTCGTAACTTTTAAACTGATTACGGTAGAACGATGAAATTGGACCAAAGTAATGCTAGATGCCCAACCTAAAGTTTAGAATCCATTTTGCCACACAGAACTAATTAATTCCCGCTGTACACAGTGGTGGCAATAAAAGTTGGTTCAAAATTATTTTATACTTATTATTGAAATTGAAACAGGCTTATGTCAACCTATCAGTTTACCTTTGTGAGCAGAAATAAAATACTTTAAATGTAGAACTGCAAAATCTTTGTGGGAATTTTTGATAACTTTTACTAAAGTTTTGCATTTTTATTAGCTCACTACTGTATTCGTTTTCTTTAGCAGTAAATCGCAGTGTTATAGCAAATCAGTGGAGGTTAAACCAATGCATCAACTTTCAAATGCAACTCACACAAAATTTGTTTTGCAGCAACGAGTTCAAAAAATCTTGCCAAAAAAAAAATTACTAAGAATTTCATTTCGTAATAACCAGTTCAGTAATGTCAAGATGAGGAAGTACATATGCGTTAATAATTAAGTATTTTGTAAAAAAATATAATAATAATAAAAAATATTTCGAAAAAATTCCGGCTATTTTAAAGAACGATTAAGAGTTCAAAACGTGTTTTTTTGCAAATTATGAAACATACGCATAATTTGTGACAAATATTTGTGTATGTTTGTATGTATATAGATTAGGCTGCGGCAGTTTAAATTAAAAAAGTTTTTATTTTATGCAGCAGTATTAATTTTTTTACTCATCCTATTATAAAAATATCAATATCGGCTGTTAAGAATAATAAATTAATTTGTCGAAATTTTTCCAAGATAATCTCCGAGGGCTTTTACAAATGTAAATATTGCCCTTCAAAACGTAATAGATTTCGCCACACATCCAAATATTATTGCAATAGTTTCACTGTATGTAAAAATATTTTGACCAACTTTTATTGCCACCACTGTATCCAGCGAGAAAAAAATATTTTTTGGCAGTAAAATGAACCCTAAAACTAAAGTGGAACATCTAGCAATACTTTGGTGAAAATTTCATTTAAATCATTAGAGTGGCTTTTGAGTGATGCTCGAACAAACCAAAATTCTACAGACTTGTTACTACAAAAAGGACCGCCGTATGGATTTTTTAATTAATTAGTTGCAAATATGTTTAATTAATGTATTAAATTTATTAATAATTGTTTCTATGAAATTATTTCAGGTGAAATTTGAATGCATACTCCTTTTCAACATAAGTTTAAGATTTTTAAGCTGTTGGTAAAAAAAAGTAAAAAAAATTAATTTTTTAATCAGTCTATTGTTCGGATGTAAACAAATTTAAGTCCACTTAGTGTACACTTTGTCGTCAGTGCTTTAGGCCAACATTGTTATCTTCCATTATAGTTGACGTTTGTTTGATTTTCCATATGGAACTCAAATACATATATAAACTGTAGCAAAAATCTGACAAGAGGATCATCATATGACGTGCAAAAGTGCAGAAAAACAACTTATTATTTCTAAATTGATCCAGTTTACGCCAATAGCATCTTTACGTGTAATAAAACTATAACTGGCCGATAACATATTGATTCATTCCTCCAGCGGGGTTTATAGAAAACCAAACAACCATTTTAAGAATTTTTGTCTGTTTGTCTTTATGTTTGTTCGCGAATCACCTTAAAACCACCGTATAAAATTGAATGTAATTTGCTACTGTAAGTTCAACTTAAGGCTTAGAACCCTTTTTACCGCACGGAAATATTTTAAGTCTCTGAAATACAGTGGTGGCAATAAAAGTATGCTCAAGTGTTTCATTTAGATGTGAAATTAAAACAGGCCGGTTTATGTACATTATAGCTAGTATAGAAATGTTTCTGGATAGTCTAATTATAGCAACAGAAGCCAAATAAACATTTTTTTTTTCAACCTTTCTGTGGCAGCAGAAATAATAGGCAAAATTTTTTAATTTTTTTCAAAGTTTACACAAAGTTGCGTAAAGTTAGCACAATGTCGAGGTTGGAACTCGCTGTTCTCAACGAATGAACTGAAATTTGATTTGAAGTAAAATACCCAATACACTTGAGAAAAAAGTTCTGAAAACTCAGTAAAGTTTTGGAGCAAGTTCTAATTGCCATAAAATTTCTTGGCCTACAAAATTGTTTACTGAAAAATTTTGTAAGAATTCTGCCAAAAAATTTGCGAAATTAACTTTCCTTAACTATGTGTGAACTTTTATGTGGTCCCGCTTGTAGATTTGGCTACTTATATTTTAGAAAATTATTTAAAACTCGTAAATAATTATATTTTACGAATAAAACACTTTTAAAATTAGGGACTATTATTTCTGCCACCACTGTATTATGTTTGTAAGCACATTACTAAATAATTACGCCATCGAATGAAGTGTTTTTTTTTTTTACAAAATTTTTCCTGGAAGTCTAGATTGAAATATGGTATAAATCTTCCCCTTGCTGCGTTATAAAATTCACTTAACTAAAAATATAATAAACTTTTAAAACTTTGTTCAACTTTCCTGAACTTTGTGTAAACTTATAGATTGCGCTATATTTGAAATGAAAATTATTTACGAATAAAACCATTTTAAATATTGGAGTCTATTATTTTTGCCACCACTGTATTATGTTTGTAAGAACATCACTAAATAACTATTGCATCGAATTGAATGATTCTTTCACAAATTTATTGCTGGAAGTCCACACTAGAATATAGAATACCTTTTTTTTATGGTTGCTGTATAAGATACACTTAACTTAATAAATAATAAATTTGTATGTATACAAATTAATTAAAACTAAATCAATATACTAACATATTTTGTTTTCTTGCGATTCGGCGAACGTAAATTGCTGAGATTTAGACGTGACGCGCTCAGAATTAATTCATCCAAACTCTTTGACAACTTCATACTAAATGTGGTACGCACAGTGCCTTTTTAGTTTAAATGCAAACAAATTGCAAAGACTAGAGTGAAAGTCAAGTGTGTTTGCAGACTTTTTGAAAATGTCAAAAAGTGTCAAATAAATTTGTGTTTGTAGATCCTTGCGTGAAATATGGATGGGTAAATGATGATGCAGTGGTGATAAGAATTTTGCAGTTTTTTTTTTTTAAATATTTAAACACTTCACTTTAGTTGATAGCACTCATTTTAATTTATTTATTTTTGTAGGTTTATTTTTTTTTTTATTTGTATATTTGTTTAGCGGTTTGTACAACTCCATGTAGATAGCGTGGAAACATTTTGCTCTTAATTATAATACATTTACTTGTTTTTATAAATATTTAGACTAGAAATGTGATTTTGTCGTCATTGCATTTAATTTACTATTTCATTTGATATTTGCTTAACGCTTCCTAAGTTGAATGTATGTATGTAATATGCAGTGTATCACAGAATAGTTGCGCATAAATTTATCTTATTTTATTTTGTAAATATTTATAAGCCACTTTAAATTTATAATTTTTTTAGAATTTTAGCTTAAACATATGTCGCGTTGCCCGTCGTTTCAGTACACAGATTAGTTTTTTTTTTTTTTTTTTTTTTTGAAATACAATTTTTTTATATCGCATGCAACAGGGAACTTTGGTAAACGCACGCACGCTTGTTTCAAGAACGCAAGAACAATCTCATCAAGCAAAATTTCGCGCTACCGTCATCTGTGTGTTGTGTACTGCAACGGCTGCTCACAATCTACTAACTTAGACTTTTGTTTAGCGACTAACAACGAGTATTTTTAAAACTGACGACTTCAGCGAAACGGTTTTAATTCACTTCTGATATCAACAGATAATAAAATTGAAGACGAGATGTTTTTTTTCTTATTGTTGCGCTCGCCACTCACCCAACACCCAACGCTTAAAAGTGAGGCGGCATTTTCCGCCAAACCAGCAGCGGCATCATTTGATTTGTTATGATTCTGCTCCGCGTTTTGTGTACAGTGTGTTGTTTGTGCAGGTTGTAGAAGCAAACTTTTGATAAGAGGCCGCAGACAGAATAGCGCTGTTTTTGTTTGCAGTGCTCTTAAGTTTAGTTTATTTTGTTATCTTTTTTTTTCAGTGTATTGGGGCAAGAAACTGTGAGATAAATTTTATTTATGACCTCATGGGGACTTAGGGAAATATTATAAATAACACACTGTTAGGACGAACTTCTCGACTAGCCCTCAACTTTAACGCTCACTATAAATTTATCTGCCAGTTCATCCTTCTGTTAAAATAAAGGGCAAATAAAGTGGCTGTTAAATTGACGTTAACAGGCAATCGCGATAGCCACCCTTAATTTAATAACACAGTGCAACAGCCAATTTACACTTTTGAAGCGACAAAGTAGATATTGTTCATCTGGCCGAGTTATACACGAAACGCCCATTAAAAAGTTTGTAACACCCCCAAAATCTGGTTTTAAGGCGAAAAACCCGTTTTTTCAGTTTTTCGTAAAAAAAAAATTCATTAAAAATCCAATTTTCAACCGATTTCAAAATTCTCAACTGTTTTGGGTAGAAAATTGTTGACACTTTCGATATATAACAGTGGTTCATTCATTGTCAATTAGTGGTAAAAAAATGGCGTCAAACCCGGAAAAACCGAAAAAAAATTTCAAAAAATTCAGATGAATTCAGAAGTTTACCTGAGACAAATGCCCTTATGGCCGTATTTTGTAATATTACACGAACACGTATAAAAAGTCAATGAAACGCGATTGTTGCAATGGAGATTGTTGACAGAAGTGAGGACAAACCTTACTACATATTTAAACTAATGTTGCGAGTGAATCCTTACAAAATACGTCCATAAGCATTTTTAAGTTTTCTTCGAATCTACAGCAGGAAGCAATATATTACAAACAAAAGAAATATGTTTCTCATTTTTTTGTGGTTTGTTACAAACTAACTTAGACTGTTTCATAAAAAAAATTTTAATTCAAAATAAAATTTAAATGATCGACTTAATAGGTTTGTTTATTGGGCTGCTCTAGCTTACGCCAGATCGAGATATTTCACAAAATTGTGTTTAACTTTTCTTGCTCTAGGTTGCTCTATCTTTTGTTTCATGAGTACGCTCAAAACAAAACTAGAGTAATCCAGATCACAAATTTCTGCTCTAACTTTTTTTATGGAGTAAGTTAGAGCAGAGAAGCAATTGTCAGTCAGCAAAAAATAAATTTTTGAAAACTTCAAAAAAATTAGCTTGCAAAAAAAATCAATGTTTTGTATACGTGAATTTGCTTAATTTTGAAGATTTAAACAAAAAAAGCAAATAAAAAGAAACTATCGAGATTCAAGTGTTTCATGGCATTTCTGGTCTGAGTTGCTCTAAGTTGCACTATTTCTATTTTGACAGCTGCCCTGCTCTGCTCTGCTCTAACCTGCTCTGAACTTTTTTTTGGTCAGTAAACAAATCTAATATGAAATTTCAAGATCGGTTTGCGTCCAAACAAAAATTTTAAATGGGAAGAGGGAAAATCGTTTCAATATTTGTGTATTAGGGCAAATAAAATTGTATGTGTCAAAGACACTCGTTTTTGGTTATTTTGGTAATTTCTAGCCTTTTTGCACAAGTCTAAAATGAATTTCGAGCCAGCGATTTTTACAATATATTTTTTATTGGTTTTTTTTCAGAAAGTCGATCAGCTTTTGAAGCAGTATTAACAACTCAAAATGGGGTTTTTGGGGTCGAGGGATTCATTTTTAAAGCGCCAGAGTGCGCTTCCGTAACAAAATTGAGGTGAAAATCCATAAAATTTGACTTTCTTACAACGGCTTTGTAAAAATTTGCATTCTATTTTTAGAAAGCCAAATTTGGTGGATTTTCGAAAAAAACGGTTAAAATCCAAAAAAAAGGTGACCCTCAAAAGATAAAAAATAGTGCCAGAAATGGATTTCTCGATCCCATAACCCCCAAAAACACATTTCGCCTAGTTTTAAAGGTAGATAGAAAAAAAGCACACCGAAATTCATTTTAGACCTATGGTTTCTTGCACAAAAATACTTGAAGTGACCCAAATGATCTCTGTGAATTTTTTGTTTAACCCGTCCTAATGTTCGTGCATGTTGGTTGAAAATTTTTCATAATTTTTCCCCGGCCATGGTAAAGTTTTTCGTATTTATTTGGAGGAAAGTTCTTCGCAAGTTATGAAAAAGGGATCGGGTTTTTTTGTATGGTCGTAGGCCCATTTTTGACCCTCTTAACCCACGACTAACGGAATAAATAGGAACTTCTTTCTTCTTCTTCACTTTTGTTTTCGAAGTTTTAAAACAGATTTTCTTATGCTATCGCACACTGTGCTCTTTTGCTTTGAGATGTGTTTGTGCTCACAAAGTAAACTAAGTGCAGTGAAGGGTGTTGAGAAGAACTAAGAGAATGAGGACGTATAAAGTTGCTGATGGGTTGTTGTAGGTGAGTTTTGATGAGTATTAAGTTAAGTACTGCGAATGGGAAATTCTAAGCATAGTGCAAGATAACTTAATTTTTCTTAAGTATATACAGGAGCGGATTTTTAATACTTTGGCTTTGGGGTCAATAGTCGGAAGGGCGCTGAAATGTTTTTAATTGTCGAATGCTTGACTTTTTATTTCATTTATTCCTTGTTTATTTATCTCTCTTCTGTTATTTATGGAATTTCATCGGTCCATTTCAACAAATGTCACTTTTCGCACTGTTAAAAAAGTCGTGAAAAAAGTTGCTAATATCATAATTGCGCAATATTTTCATGTCGTGAACTTAGTACTACTTTCCCGTGAAGAACCTGCAAAATTTCACGGCTTTTTCACGACAAGAAATTTTGTATGGATTTTGACAGCTATTTCACGTGAAACGCGAAGTTACTACCTAGCTTAAGCGCCCCTATCTCAAAATTCGGTTGGTCCTCTGCTAAATCCGGTCCTGAGTATTTATATTGCATGTGCACAAAAAGCAAATAAAAGCAATGAAATGTCGCGGGAAAATTGAAACAAGATACGCATTAGAAAAGCTTACTAGCAAAAATAAACAAATAAAAAAACTGTTTATTACAAGTTGTTACCAATATTTATTTCAATTGCAACAACAACAACGCAAATAAAGTCTTCGTAAAGCTTTTGACCACTTTAACGACCACAATTTGTTTGGTGTTGCCACCACGGTTGCCACTTTGGTTCATATGAAGCAAAAACTAGTCATTTAAAGTTCGCTGGTGCATTTCTGCTGGTTTGGTTGCTAAAAGACGAAATTTTGAATTAGCTGGCCGGTAAAGCGCTTCAGATTTCATAGAAAATCCATTATTTAGGTTGGAGCTTTTTTTATTTAAAAGGTTTAGAAACAAAAGGATCTAAGTCAGTGCGACACTAAATTTTTTAAAATGTCAACATATAAACACTATTTTTAACTACAAAAATATAAGTATAACTTAATTTAAAAACAAATGTATTGTTAAAATTCCTTTTTAAATTTTTTTCTACAAGAAAATAGTCCTCTGACAAAAGAATATGCCTAACGTACCTGTTGGACATTATTTTGATATTGATAATTTTTCTTAATAAATTTGGCTTTCGAAACAAATTTATATGGCAACCCTGGCTGCCGTCTTAACTTTCCGTTTTTGTTAATACTTAACAGTGTCGCGTCAATATGAGAAGATATAATTTAATTAAAAGAAAAAATGGCCTTTGCTTCTGATCTCTTAATAAATTTATTTTATGAAACCGGTTGTTAGAATTCTTTTTTTAAATTTTTTTCTTACAAGAAAATAGTTGCCTTGCAAAAGAATAACTCTAACATACTTTTTGGGCATTATTGTGATTTTGGTAGTTTTTCAAAAAATCTTGGGTCATACAAAAAATTTATATGGCAACCTTGGCTTCCGTCTTTGCTATGCCGTTTTTGTGAATGGCAGTGTCGCGTCATTTAAGTCAACTTGAGTGGCGCGGTCGCACTTTAATGACATATAAATTCGTTGTATCACGATATCGTTATTAGCACGAGTTTATTTGAATTTTTTTTTTTTTTTTGGTACAAAATGCATCTAGGGCAGGGTGTTCGGGGTGTTTTTGGAGCCCGTTTGAAAAGTTATTTTAAAACCTAGATTTTTTTTAAACTTCGGAAGATTTTTTTTATGTAGCGAAGACGACACCACAATCACATTTGGTAAATGCCTAGTTTGTAAATACACATGTGTGGGCATCCCTGCGCTAAGAGCAGTCATTAAGCGCACATGTGCCAAATTCATGAATTAAATGCTTCGAAATTTTTGTAATGCATTTAAATTCATAGGCCGTTTAAAAAATTCCTTTTAATTATGATTATAGTCAGGGATGGGCATTTGAGTGACAAGTGACGAAAAAATAAAAAATCAATTTTTATTCATTATTAAAAAAAAAAAAAATTGAGGGATGAATGATCGGTTATTGGTTATTCAAAAAAATCAAATAACCATTTTTGGGATTATTTCGAAACTGTTTCGGGATTATTTCGAAACTGTTTCGGGATTATTTCGCAATTTTATCCGGAAATTTTCGGAATTGTTTTGGGATCACTTCTGGACCATTTTCGGCATCATTTCTGAGCTGTTTTAAGGATTATTTTGGTACCATGTTACTTTTGAATAAAAATAACCGGTCACTCATCACTCAAAATTTTATAAATGATGAATAATTTTTTAATTTTTATTTGAATAATTTTTTATTGGAAGTGGCCCAACCCTGATTATAGTTTTATTGAGATATAAAATTGTAATGTGATCAGCTGTATCATGGTATCATAAATTAATGTGTTAGTTTTATATCGGCATAAATATTTATTTAAACGCAAAATTTTATAACCATTTTTTTTTTTTTAATAAAACTGACAAAAAAAAAATAAAGAACTTTATTAAGATCGTAACGGAGTTTTGAGCGTCAACTTAGGATCACCGAAAGACAACAAATCACATTGCCTAGCTAGAGTTAAGCACCAAAAAAATCAAATAACAACTTTAAAATTACAGTAATTAAAGCGTTTGTGCCCAAAAGCAACTGCAATTTTTATAACACGTAGTCGCGCGCAAAGCTCAAATAAAGTCAATAACCAACAGCAAAAAAAAAACAAAATCGTTTATTGCGCATGCGCGTCTTGATCGCTCCGCGTTACGTTGTGATTGGATGGTACGCCGCGCGCTTACTGCAATTCAAAAAAGCATTAGGCCATTTTAAGATGCTGGCCAACAAGATCAAGAAAATTGTAACAGCAGGCAGCACCACCAGTAATTCGCACAGAGAGCGCAGCAAACAATAAAGAGTGCACACTTTGGTGGTCTTGCATTGGTTGTTGTTGGCGGGCGGGGAATCCCACCAGCACCAATGCAGCCCATTAAATTATATTGTAGTTTTCCATTGCATCTTTAATGGTTGAATGTTGCAGAAATTTTTTCCCGAGGTTTTTGTTTTTTTTTTCTTTGCTTTTTAGCCAAACAGTCGAACGCTAAAAGCTTCTATTCCCATTGACGACCATGACTGTAATAACTAGCGAGATGTAAGCGATTAAGGCAAATTCAGCTTTTTGTTCTAGCACGATTTTCCATTTAAGTTAATGTCTTTTTATCACAATTGGCGATAGGATCTTAGGCATATTAACTCTAAGAAAGCGAGTGGATGTTTGAAAGAGAGTAACTAGTACATATACTAAATTTCATTCAAGTTCGAAAATTTCGATATCGAAAATAGAATGGTTTTTATTACCTACCCACCATATCTCAGTTGCTACCACGCTAATGTACCGATCTAAAAAAAGCAAATTAAAGACCGTAAAAAATCGTAAATATTTTACGGTCATCAATGAACTGACATTAGGTCGTTACGTTAGGGTGGTAGAAACTGAGATATGGTGGGTAAGTACCACAACGAAACGCATGAGCTCAATGAGCTTTTTTTTAGGAAAACCCCAATCCTTGAGACGAAAAAATTGGTGTATCAGTGATACAGTATCACATAAATGCCGAAGATATGAAGAAAAATGTAATTGGGCGACATTTTTTTGGGCTCTAATGTACATATATGTATAACTCTATCTCTATCTCGATTCCTTTTACTAATGCACTGTAACTAGTATAGGTGGTTTGGGATTATTTCGGGATGATTTTCGGGACTTTTTCGGAATTTTTTGACACCATTACAGGATGATTTTAGAGAAGATTTTGGGTCTTTTTCGAGACCGTTTCGGGAAAAGTGGACCCGAAAACAGTAATACGAAAATGGTCCCTATAAAGTTCACACAGAGCCAACAATGCCTAATAAAATAGAACAAAAGTCATAAGATATCTCTATAGATTTTCTTCAAGAAGATGTGCTTCTTATTATTGTAGAGACCGTCTTTTTAATTTTATTAAGAAGATTTTCTTTTTAATATTTTAAATGAAAAATAAAATGATATCGCCCTCACCGAGAATCGAACTTACAATTTTCGGAATGATAAACCCAGCTGTTAACCATCAGGCCATCGCTCACTTTTGATTTCTAGCATCTAATTACTGATATGTGTAGAGTTGTTAATGTTTCAAAGGAAAATCTTATAAATATATTTAAGAAGATTTCTTTTTAACATTTCTAATTAGGAAAAAAAGAGAGAGAATCGAACTTACAATTTTTCGATTACTAAACCCAACTGCTAACCATCCGGCCATCATCATCATCATCATTTATTGGCGCTTAACCGCCTAAGCGATTTTGGCCGTTGCATATCAAAGCACGCCAGTCATTCCTTTTTAGCGATAACTGACGCCAATTGGAAACCCCAAGGGAGTTCAAGTCATCCTCCACCTGTTGTTTCCATCTCAGTCGAGGCCTCCCCCTTCCTCTGCTGCCGAATTCAGGCGACGATAGGAAAACCTTCTGTGCTGGAGCTTCTTTGTCCATTCGCATAACATGGCCCAGCCAGCGGAGTCTTTGGGCTTTAATTCGCTGGACTATGGTCAGATCTGCGTAGAGCTCGTACAGCTCATCGTTAAATTTCCTTCGATACTCGCCGTTGGCATCACGGGAAGGACCATAAATCTTCCGGAGAACTTTTCTCTCAAATACTCCAAGGGCCATCTCATCTTCTCTTGACATTGTCCATGAATCTGAGCCATACATCAGGACAGGTATGATGAGAGACTTATAGAGCGTGATGTTTGTTCTTCGAGAGAGGACTTTACTTCTCAATTGCCTACTCAGTCCAAAGTAGCACTTGTTGGCAAGAGTGATTCTCCGCTGGATTTCTAGACTGATATTATTTTCGGTGTTGATACTGGTTCCCAAATAGACGAAGTCCCTCACAGTTTCAAATTTGTAACTATGGAGTGTAATGGAGTGTGGTTACTAAGTGACCTTGCTCAATCCCGACTCTTGCGTCCTCGTTCGTGCACTCTGGGCAACGGGAGCTACCTAGGCTCGCGGCAGAAAGAGAGGGAGCCCCGGTGGGGCCACTCTGACATACTTGGTTTAAGGGCTCACCGAGGTTTTTGCGTAGCGTCTGTTCACCATGAGGTGCGGCTGCAAGCGGGCGTCTGTCTTGAAGCAAGCGGCTCGCTATATAAATGTGTAAATATTTTCCAAAACCCCGAAACGGGTTGTGCGCTGGGTTTGGGACCCGCCACGTAAAAAACTTAATTCCAATGAAAAAATATACAAAGCCTCGGATGAGAACCCCCTTTAATGTTGACGACCATCCGGCCATCGTATACTAATAATTGCCAGCGTCTAACTACACCTTTGTACTAAATCTATAGTTTTTTAATAAGAATTTCTTCTTAAAACCAAAAAGATTTCCCTACAGTTTTTTCTTCGTTTGTACCGTTGCGACTACCCCTTTGCCCAAAAGCTGATCATGAAGACAATCTTATTAATTTTATTAGGCATTTTTGGCTCTGTGCATGAATGATCTAAAAAAAAGTTAGGAAATGATCCCGAAAAAATACTAAAAAAAGGTCTCGAAATGGACCCAAAACAGTCCCGGTAACCATGCCGAATTGGAGCCGAAAAACTTCCAAAATAATCGCAGAAAAGTCCAGAATGGTCCCGAAAAATTTCGGAACATATCCTGAAATTGCACCGAAAAAGTCCAAAAATTATCTAAAGCAACTCAAGAAATTATCCCGAGAAAGTCCAGAAAGTTTCCCAAAAATGTCAAAAAATGAAACGAAAAATCCCGAGCCATGCTTTTGAGAAAAGGCAAGCTGCCCTGTATGCTTTGCCATTGGGCACGCATTTAACGGTAGTGGCAACTTTGTAACTTCGAAATCATTGCATACATGCGAAGTTAAATGAGCAAACCGCTTAGGACTTGGTCGAATAAAACGATCTTAGCCTATTATTCCTTTTTTGGTGTTGAACGGTGTTGCCAATGCCAGAAATTCAATTAGTTTAATTTGCAAAAATGCAACTTAGAAGGATCGAAAATGGTGTAACAGGTTATCTAAGGTTGATTTAAAAAAAAAAAAACCAACACATACCATTTTGAGACTTCTTGATATTCTTAGTTAAGGATAAGTCCTCTCGAAATACACTATATATATTGAGCCCGCTAGATGGCGCAGAAGACGCTTTATTTGCATAGTTTAGTTTTTGAATTGATGTATATTTTTATATGGGATATGTAATTAAAGCAAAGGGCTTCTATCGCGATGCTGCGTGAAATGTTAAAACCTCGGATATAACACTTTTTCAGTTGATCAAACATATTATTTCCGATATATTAGTGATGTTAACTCAAAATTTGGTTTTTTGAGTTATGACGACGTTGCAGCAAATGAGTGATATGTATATGAGAAATAAAAATTATATCGTCTAAAAATAAGACACTCTAATAATAAACTTCTTACTTTACGTTATTTTCTGTTTAATTACTTTATGCAAATTTTAAAGCAGAACTTACATTGTTCGTTTATTTCACGAGGATTAATAAAAAGAGAAGAGCAAGCGCAAAGCTAACTAATTTCAGAGTTTCCAACAAAGTAATGACGCAAATATTCAATTTCTTGTGTTGATGATTATCACGATCAACTTAAACTTCGACGAATTAACGACAGTCACTATCCTTGATCTTAGCAACATGTTAAGCAAAAACTACGAATCATCATAAAAAACAAAAAACATTGTAATACCAAATATTTTATTTGGTTTGGTGGTATTCACCAATTCTTTTCCGAACTACAGACCATCGTTCTATGTTTAACTTCAAATTAAACTGAGAGGCATTACGACTTAAACTACGGGCCATTGTCTTCTATTTTAAAACAACAAATAAACATAGACTAAGGAAATTGTAATGGTCATTTAGATGCCTACCTACATGTATGCTCTTACATCGATATAATGTGTTTCATATTTATGGTTACACTAGAATTAAATTGAAGACAACTTGTTTAATGGCACGCTTCTTGGTTAGAATAAATAACATTTTTTTAACAAGAAGAGGGCCCGTCAGACGTTGTCCTGTCCAAAGTTCACTACGCGGCATACGAAAAATATTTGTGTCTCCTTGCTCATCTACCCTTTCCTATTCTGAGTTCCATCTTTCTCTTTCATATCTTATTTTTCTCCCTTATCCTTATGCCTATCAATAGGCCTATCCCTATCCGTTTCCCAGTACCTATCTTTATCCGTATACCTATGTATGTCTACGCCTATCCTACCATCAATACTAAAAAAAATTATCACAATTAGTCAAGCCATTTTCGCAGTTAGCGCAGACCAGAGCTGGGCGATAAGAATTATGATTACAATAGGATTACGAGTACAGTAATTGTAATCGTACTTTTTGAAATTACGATGACAGTAATTGTAATCTCACTTTTTGAAATTACGATTACAGTAATCTATAATCCATGAAAGAGATACTCAAGCCTAGGATCAGTTAAAATGTCTGAAAAGTTGTTGGCCTATAACTATTGAACCATTATCACTGGTTAGTTCATATGGATGACTCGATTTTTAAGAAAATTGTACTTTTAAAATGAAAACTAAGCCATTGTAATCTCAAAAAATTGTCAACAAAAAAAAAACGATTACAGTTTTCATAATTGAAGAAATATGAAATTACGTAATCGTAGTCCAAAGTACGGGGATTACGATTACAGTAATCGTAATTTCAAAAATTTTGATTCGATTACACATGTAATCCTAACTGCTCATCTCTGGTGCAGACTAAAGCCGCACTTACTTTTTGGTTTTATTCCATAACATGTAAGGACCTTTTTGAGGACCATTTCGGAGCTTCTTCCAAATTGTTTTAGGATTGCTTGTGGAAGCATTTTAGGATTTTTTCGGGATCATTTTGCAACTTTTTCGGAGCTGTTTTCGAATCATTTCGCGATTTTTACAGGATAATTTCTGGATCTTTTTCGGAATCATTTGGAACATTTTCAGAATTGTTTTCGGTTCATTTCGGGATAATTTTCGGATCATTTTGAGGGATCATTTCGTAGTAATTTCGGGTCTTTCGCGATTTCTTTCGGAATCATTTCGAAACTGTTTTGGATATTATTTCTGGATTATTTTACGACTTTTTTGGGATCGGAATCAGTTAGACTTTTTCGGCATAATTTTGCAACTTTTTCGGAAGATTTTGAGATTTTTTTCTGGATAGGATCTGGATCTTTTTGCCAGCATTTTAAAACATTTTCAGGATTCATTTCTAATCATTGCGGATTTTTTTTTTTTTTTTTTTCAGATAATTTTGGAACTTTTTCGGGAGCTTTTTTGGAATCATTTCAATACATTTTTTCAAGATCATTTCTGGACTATTTCGGGTTTATTTTCTGATTATTTTGGGATTGTTTTCAGAATCATTTTATGAGGATGTTTTCTAAATCATATCCGATTTTTTTTTAATTATTTCGCTTAAATTCGAAGATAGGACGACAGTTAGCTTGAGAAATAGTGTTGGTCATAAGTATGCTACTTAGTATACTTCATAGATTACTGATTTTTGAATAAAAATATGTATGTATTTAAAGAAATAAATATGTTAATAAAATCAATCAAAAACATTTAAACCTTATTTCAAACTAAAAAAATGTACCCAAACTTTACTCATGAAACTCACCTTCTGCGGTCTCTTCACGCCGGTTATTTATAACTTTCAGAACATATCAAACCATGGGAAAGTTACAGAAGCAGAAACAGCATCTATACCATAACTACAGCTTAAACAGTAAACAACAAAGAAATGTTGCATGCAACAACTGCCCAACAACAATAGTTAGAACAACAAAGGTAGACAAACGATGGATCCGATTATAAACAAGCGCAGATCATCATGCACGAATAGCAAAATCAAAGAATACATGCGTAAAAATAGAATAAAAGCTGTGAGACAAGCCAGGTTGAATGATTGCACTGAATTGCAGATGACTGGAAGGAAGAGTTTGCAGTACTACAAGTGCTATAGAAAACAAACAAAAAAACAAGAAAAAAGTATTAACGAGAAGAGCATGCGCGCAACTGAAATACCTACTTAGTTAAAATCAAACTGAGCTCAAGCGAGTTGTTAGGTTGAGAGGGTCAAACAAAGATTGGTTTGATCGAGAAGTCAAAGTTCATACTTCGTAGGGCATGCGAGGACACAAACAACGAGTGGCGCGAATAGAGCAGGTTTTCAGACAAATTGTAAGAGCGAGCAAAGTGATTTGGAGCACAAAGAGTTAGAGCGAGGGCAATTAGCAGTGGAAACAAAGAGCGTGTTTTTGGGTTAAAGAGCGCACGAGTGTGTTAGATAAACACAACAAATATTTGTGATATAGATTTTCCATGTATGTATGTAGGTACCATTGGATTGTTTACGTGCGAAAAACGACGCAATGCAAAGTTGAACTGACTAAAGCGGCGTACTCCTCCTCCGGGACTGATTGGCTCGTTGGGACCATTTTGTTTATGCGACTCTAAATCCTCGGGTGAGAGCGAACGTGTTGTATAACTGCCAGGAGCTCTCACACTAACAGGACCAACACCACCTTTACCGCTAACATTTTCACCATCAGCTGTTTCTATATTGATTATAAGACGTGGCAACGAAGCATGCGGCTTCAATTCCGATTTCATTCTAGGCGTGGAGAGTGCAGAATTTGGTGTAGATATCGAATGTGACAATGTGGTGGGATTGAGTAATGCCTGCTGTTGTGTCAATGTATCTGAGACTGTCGTCGTCGTCTCTTCGTCCACTTCATTGACTAATGGCAAATGTAAAGTATTAATATCTCGTATACCAGTATCATGTAATCCACGTATGAGGGCACTGATCGTTTGATTATAAATAACATTTTGTCGACCAAGTGCAGCAGCGCCACCAACACCTCCACCCCCAACACCACCACCACCGCCACCACTACTGTTTGTTGTGATAACGGTTCTTGTGGATAAGCTACTGTTACCTCGCGAAGTGGAACTCACTGTGGTTGTTGTAGTTGTTACTGAACACTCGGACGATTTGTCATTGAACTTACTACTACTGCTGCTGCTGCTAACTGGCCTGTCTAAAGGGTCATTTTTCTTCATGTTTGGCTTTTCGAAAACTTGTTTGTTGTGGGTTGGCGAGCAGATTATTTTTCCTTATTGTCAAAATTTCGTTAAAAATTTTATAAATATGTCTGTTTGTATGTATGTAAGCGGTAATAAACGCTTGTTGCCAATTATGTACTTTACTGGGTTGTTTTATTTTTGGTTTTGTTGTTGTTGTTGTTGGTAGCAGTAAAAATGCAGGAAAGCAAAGATGGAAAATTGTAGGGACACCCGCCTCAATGGTGTTTGTTGGCTAAAATAAAATACAGGTAAATGTATAAATTAAAGTTGGGTTTTTTTTTACATATCAACTGGCATTATATGGCCAGCTTTTGAAGGACGGAGTAAAAAAGAAAGTCAGAAAATATTAAAATTGTAATGCAACGAACAATGGAAATGGAGCAAAGTGTGGATGTGTGGATAATTTTTTTTAGGAAATACACAACTTATATTTGGCGAAAATTTTCGGAATTTGTCAAGAAATCCATTTTTTGAAACCGATATTTTTTTGAATCACCCTAATGACGACGTATATCGATCATGCGACTCATCAATTAAGCCCATCAAAACTCTTCAGCAAAATAAAATCACCCACTTCACAGCAACAACTGTCCATATGTACTATTTCATTTAAAAAAAAAACTTGATTTAAATTTATTTTATGATTGATCATAGCGATATGATCTTGACAAGATATGACAACTCTTAATTGACAAGATATATGGCCGCATATGGAGTAGATTTTCAAAAGATAAGATATTTTTTTTTTCAAAAACGTAAGTAATTTGCATGATTGTTCAGCTATGTGAGCTGTGAATACTTTATTAATTTATTATTTTTTATTAGTTTATTTAGCATTAAGATGTGCAAAGAGTAACATTATTATACTTTTATTTCCTCTAAGCTGTTCAACTAACGCAGCTCTAATTATAGCAGCTTAGCTTTTTATACTTGCCATAAAGACAAATCGGTTCAAAGCAATATTTACGACGTCGTTAGTGGTCCTGTGAGCGCGAGTGCAGTTCAAGAGTACTCTAAAAGAAACGTTTATATGTGTATGAAAAGGTGGTCCAATTTACATGACGATGTCGTAGGAGAGTAGCACTTACACAATCTTGGAATATACTCCGTTTCTTTGCTTCCAAGTTCTTGAACACGTACGGGAGAATACTTTCCAAAAATACCAAAAAAAATCTAACTTTAAATATTTTGAGGACGAAAATATGTATATCTGTTTCCTGGGTCTCCGGACGCAGTAAAATCGAAGACAGGGTGATAGTCAGTAATCAGAAAAATTATCAAAATGAATATCAACGAGATGGATAACACTGTACACCCAACATTGCTTATAATCTTTTGAAGAAGATTGAGTAATACGATGTTGTGTAAACGATGAAATGTTGATATTTCGATAGCAACCAAGCCAGGTGCCTTTCCAAAACTAAAGAAATCTGCAGTCAGAGTACTCAAGAATATCACAACTGGACTATGGTGAAGCTATTAGGATGGAGAATTTAACGAAAATTATGTATTTCTGTTTCCCGGGTTCTTGAACACAGTAATATCGAAGACATGGAGATCGCGAGAAACTAGAAACGGTTACAAAGTCAGTATAAACGAGACGGATAACACAGTACGTCCATCATTGGATATAATCTTCTGAACAAGATTGAGGAATATGCACTGAGAGAAATGCATTGAATGTTGTGACAATATCACTATTGATAGCGACGAGTTTGATGCAATATTCATTCAGAATGAGCGAGTTATCAAATATTATTTGCTCCCAATTAAAAGTAAAATGACATGTCAGCCATTTCGATATGTTGTACTATTTTTTATATTTATGGATAGAATACTAATATATTTGAACGGCATGTCAATATCTATGGTCGTGATATGAATTTCTATTGTCGGTATATCCATATCCATATTTACTGCATAGTAATAATGGTAGAGACAGCGTATTAATATATATGGGCGAAATGTAAATTTTTCTGGGACGCATAATCATAATAGTTCAACAATTTTTACTATGGATTTTCTAACAATATTACAACTTGTTGGAGCGGTTTTTTTAAATTCAAGATTTTTTGAATTTCTTATGATTGAACATTTTTCTAAAAATTGTATAATATGCCGTAGCCGAATGGTAGAATACTGGGCTAACGTGCCAGAGGAGCATGGTTCGAGTCCCACTGAAACCAGATGTCAAATTATATAAAATTTTGTTTTTTTAAACTATTTAGAATTTATCAATAGTTTATATGGATACCATTTCAATAGTGATTTATCAAAAAAGCATTGATGAAACATCCATATTCATTGATGGGACAGAAATATCAATTTTTATTTAATGTGATATCAATAATTATGGATGTTCCATCCATAGATTTCGCTCCGTGTGGGGTTATGGAAACGAACTTGCTATGAATCAACTAGGATGATTGACGTCTCTCAAGGTTCAAATGTCCATGTTTCGATAGAAACCAAGCCAGTTACCTTCCCAAACTGAAAAAATTTACAGTAGGAGTACTTAAGAGCCAAATCACTGGACGACAATGACGTACCTATGTATATACATATAAAAACGCCACATGAAAAACTTAAGGAACATCCTGTTCCCGAAATTTAAGGATGGGAGGTACGGGGCTAGCGACCCCCTATTTTATTGGTCGAATTTTCGATCACAGGCAATACTGGTTCCAACAAATATGAAAAGGAGGCGATCATCACTTATTCGTTATCCAGCATTGGCTACAAAGCGAATTACGGCATGTTTTCATTATGTCAAATGGTGTGTCAAATTTCATCGACTATCGCGATTTGTTTGCTTATTTCGAAAAGGCGATAAAAGTTGTCAAAAGTTGACCTAATGAAAAGCAGACTCTAACGTTAAGGGAAGTAGATCTTCCGTTTCTACTCAAGTTCTTATAGGAAAGTAAGTGGTTTAAAAGGGATTAAGTTAACCCATTTTTGGTAGCTGTGCCAATTTGGGAGCACCAATTATTGAGGGTAGTATTGACAGTTATGCAAATATAATTTTAGTTGTGAGTAGTCTAAGACGCAGTGTTTACAACTATGTAATTTAACCCATTTTGAGCCGCTGTGTCCATTTGGGCACACCCCTAAAAACACAAAAAACAATTATTTGTTTGTTAGCTTCAATACCTCCGCTTCCGGACTGTGGTGATGCGGCTTAAGACGTGCTTTAAACATTGTCGTAAAGCTTTTGCTGCGTTTTGCTTTACTGCCACCGCTCCTTTCCGCTTCTCCTTCCGTTAAGCTAATACAATAAACGGAGGGAATTTTTGACGTTTCACTTTGACAATCAATTTTGGCGGCTACTTTTTAACGAAAACGTTATCACAAAATCACTTCTAAATAACCGATAGTGCAATTCAAACTTCTCGCAAATGAGAAAAAAAAAAACAATTATCTTTTGAATATACGCGAGTATTTATCGTTGAAGATACGTGATGCTTGATCAAAATAGCACTGAGAGTTGGTAGAGAATTGTAACAACACTTAAATACCAGAGCATAGATGCGACAAAGTAAACAAAGTGGTACATAAAGAAGACATAAAACAAAATTAAATGAAAATATTTTTTTAATTAATTTGTCTTAATAATGTTGGGATTTCTCTTAACTACTCAATAAACATTCATTTTGTTTTAGATAAGAAAAATAATTTGCAAATTCCTTATGCATGTTTACATTAGACAGAGTAGGTAACCATATAAAAAAGTAGCCAAATTAGGGTTTTAAATTTCAAAACGGTTTCGGGATAATTTTTTAGAAAAACACCCAAAAACACACTGCTTTGAATTTTACAACGTTTCCACTTGGATAAACAGAATACACAGGGCATGTCAAGACTAACCTTTGTGGGAATACGAACAAATCCACAAAAAAAAAAACTAACTTATTACACATTTAAGCTGTTTAGGTAAGGATAAAAAATAAGTAACAAATTTTCTTGAAACCCTTCATATTTCCAACTTTTTTTCGACCCGGTCTAATTAACATTTCTGCGTTTGTTCTTGTTATGCGGAGTATTGGTGAAAAGGTGTGGATACATTTGGTAAAAAACATCAGTAAAAATTGCTCAAATATAACGGTTAGGTAATCGACTTCCTGTTTATTTATGGGCATCCAGTCAGCGGAGCACCCTACTGGAATCGAATCGTGAATAATTTGCTTTGAAAAAAATTGTCAATTGCATCTGGGATGAAAAAAAAATATTAGCAATTAGGTATATAGCCGCTTTCAGACCATTTCTAGTACTGGGAACAAGGTGCTGTTTTCGATAACTTCTAAACTAAAGGAGATATAAAAAAATGGCAAGCGCAGAACTGCCGGAAATGCAGTGTTATGAAACAAATTTTCTTTTTGAAAAAAAACGAATATGTATCTGTTTTTCTAGGCTCAGCAACAAAAAAATTTTAATTGTACATTAGGGTGGGTCAACATTTTTTTTGGGGGATTTTACCATGAACTTTTTCATAACTTTGTTACCCTAACTAATCTTATTATCTGTACAAAATTTCATCTATTTACTAGCAGTGTAAGAGCGTACTCAACGCGAATAAAAATGCATGTTAATCATTTACTTTCCTTAAGAAATTCGAAAGCAGATATTTTTCATGCAAAGTTTGTAGCAGAACCTCGCCATTAACAGCGAAAGCCTACATATATTTGAAGAAACTTTTATGGCCGCCGTGGTGTAGCGGTATTGTGCTCGGCCTGTTAGTATGTCACCGCCATTAGTCTTATTTTTTTCCAAAAAGTCTTCAGAAATATATTTTTTGGAATCACCCTAATACAAATGTTTTTATGTACCTGGGTTGCTCAAATAAAATATTTAAAAATGCACTAAACATTTGATCTAATACCTCTGCATACTTTTAGGCGACCGGGAGTGCAATCAATCAACCCTGCACTTGAAGCAATATACATATACCCAGTAGAAAAAATCTCTGGTCCTAAACTGATGTGCTTATGAAGCATTCGGAACCTTTACCAGTTCGAATCTCAATCAACTCGCCAATTTTACATGGCGACATTTTATATAGTTCCGAAAACCGGAATGTCCTTCCAGTCGACAACCTCGATTCTTGCCCCTGAGTAGATCTCACCCAGTCTTGCAGCTGCTGCCTTGTACAGTGCAATAGTTCTTGCATCCAGCAAGCGAATACCTTGATCTGACCCTGGTGCCATCTCGCATCAGAACCTATCGCCGTGGCACCCGGAGACTCATCCATAATGTCAAGAAGGGCGTTACCGATTGCGTTCCGGACGTATCGCCACTGGTCCTTAGGGATGGCCCAACGGTGGTTACCTCGGTCAATGACGCCTTTGAGAATCCTGTCCTTGGACACTTCAGCAAAGCTAAGTTTACGCACTCCGGGTGTGTTCTGCTGCCGCTTCGGATGAGATTTTAAATCCCCGTCCGATCTCTGTCGTTTGAAGGGATTTCCGTTAACTTTGGCGCATAATTGCTTTAGAAGTTCGGTAACAGAGCTTGAGCTATCCCCACCGTCTTTCTGGCATTCGGCGAAAGCGCCTCCTGTAAACTCTCTCGTATTTCTTCAGGATCCTTGCGGCCGTTCTTTTGTCCAAATACGCAGAGCGGCTGGGAGGTGTATTTTGGGAGGATTTTCGACCCATAGTTGCCATCGCGGTCGTTCCCTTTATTACGGGTTCTTGGTTTCCTGGTATTATTTTCCTGGTATATTTTAAGATCTCATTCACAATAGACCTTTTTTTCAGCGTCTTATACTACATTTCAAGTCGAGTATTAAGTAACCGATCTCACAAAAATGGTTAAAATAGCCGAGTTTGTGTGGTTTATTTGAAGGTAAGATGATTAAGCGGGCAATCTTTTCACATTTGCCTAGATGAAAATGTGCCTTTACTAGGGTTTTCAAAGTCGGTACTAGAAAAAAGGAGATCCTTATCAGCAAGTACGAGTAATTGCAATAATGTGATATGTACATATGTATTATATAGCGAAAGATTATCAGCTTCACAACCACGAGCTATACAATAATTTAAACAGTGAGCATACACAACTATTGAGTATTAGGGTGGGACGAATTTTTGGATGACTATCGAACTAATCGAAAATATGATTTATCATAGTATACATCTCTGGAAGTATTCAAGCTATACGACTGAAATTCGGTACGAAGGAAAATGGGCCGTGGGGTGAAACCCAGGGGTATAAGATAATAGTCTATAATCTCAGGAACCTGTCCTGGGAAAAAGATAGGTTTTCTTTGAGATGTCTGATGGTATAGTTCTCCAGAAGATGTATATATGTTCTAGCGACCAACATACGACGAGGTTGAAAAAAAAAAACCAGAATCCTCGACTTACCCTCACTTGATGATATCAATTGGGGGTCCCCCTGGGAAGGTCAAGTACCTCTACAGCTACAGGTGGTGCTTTTGTTTTAATGGCATTCTTTACAGAGTGGGCGTGGACAAAGGAACTTATTGCCTGTGGATTGATGTTGATAAGGGAGGGCCTGCCGGTGCATCTTTGGCCTTAATGAAGCTGCAGATTGTTTACTATTGAGCTGTGAACAGGGTTGGGCTCACCCTAATATTGTATAACCAAATTCTATGATAATTAATATGTTCGTATGTAAGTAAATATGTCGTCGAAGAGCAAACAAACTTTGCCGCGATAAAAACAATAAACAAAAACAAAAAAGAACTATTTAAATATTTTACCTGCATTGTGTTTCCGCTCTTTTGTAGCGATTGCCGCAAAAAACCAAAAGGAAAAATGCTACCATAGCCGCCAGAGTCGCGTCGTATAGATAATGCCGCACCAGCAGGGCTGCGACCTGATGGGGAGGAGGATGTAGAAGGATTTAGAGGTGACAACTCAGAGTATGCGCGTCCCATATCGGCTAAGCGTGGGGCAATGCGACGCGGATGCATACTGCGTGGAGTTGCCTGCTCCTTCTCAACGCACCCTTCCACCTCGTCGTCGTCCTCCTCCAACAACTTTTTATTGGTTTCGTTGAGCGCACCTTCCATGTTTTTTATACTACCACTACTACTTAATAGAGTGCCAAATGAAACTAACTATTTTGTTGAAGTACATTCACAAACAAACCCTCTATCGAGCTTGCTGGCGGTGTTTTTATCTTGCACTTTCGCCAAAAGCGTAGAAAAAATGTCTACTAAAATAACGATGATTCATACCAAAACGACAAATAATCACAATAAACAAACACAAATTTTAGCAATTCTAGCAAAATTTAGTAATTTAACCACTCGTAAACCAAACCCCCGACATGTGAGTTAGGCAAGTACTAAATGCACGAACGTATTGTATCGAACTACAGTTACACCTGTTATTATTTAATAGTAGTATTTAGCGGTTAAGCGTTGATGTATGTTTGTATATAAACAACCACGTTGAGCATTACTATCGAGGAGCACCCACGTGTGGCGTAACGAAGGGAACCGCGTAGCTCCAAACAGCTGTGATTAGGAGTTAGCCTGCGAGAGTTGAGATTATGTACTAACGTTAAATGCGCTGCAGTCCCGGAATATGTACCCACACCTAAATATGTACATATGTTTGAGAATTCGTATGTCAAAACGCTGACAGACAGCTAAACGAGATAAGAGCCCTGTGCGGCCACAGAACTTTGTCTCGAGAGCAAATTTTTGTCGCTAACCTCTGCAGTCAAGCTTTTTGTAAGAAAATGTATACAGACATATATGTATGTTTGTAGTAGGTGCCCTAGAGTGAAGCTTCAAACTGGACAGGATACAAACTAGTATACAACTAGAATTTTAGGGCTAGTACCGAACTAGTACGAAAGGGAGTTAACTTGATATCACTACTACACAGAGAAAAATGAGCTAGTCATATCAATGATTTAAGCAAAAATCACGGTCAATTCTTATCCATTATTCAATGCTGTTGATTCAGTGTCGTTTTAACAGAATACTTTCTTGTCTATACATATATAAACTAAAATATCTAAGTCTTGTTTTAACACCAAAAGGAGTCAAAGTAAAAAAAAATAAAAAATAAAGTATTTTTCAGAGTTCTTACCCTGCAGTAAAAGGAAGGCCATTGCAAAAAACTTCACCAAGAATCGATCTCAGGTCCCGTGAACGCTCAACCCTGGTGTCTACCATGATGCCATCGTGTAGTGTACACATGCTTTGTTCTCAATGACACCACACTTCTCACGTTGCTTTGTTGCTTTCGCCGAGAATTGAGCTCACAATATTTGATTGCTGAACGCAGGTGTCAACCATGATGCCATGGTGTGGCGCTTTTTAATTACACCTTTGTTGTTGTTGTTGTAGCGAGGTGTAGCCCTGCCTAAATGTCAGACAGGGTCACCCCGAGTGTATTGCTCTTGGCCGGGTCGATATAAGAAAACGGCCCGGGTCGTTTCGGCACGATGGGTACAGCACAAGTACTGGTACCGTTCTCGTAGAACCGGCAATACAAGAAACTACCCGTGAAGGCTATGTAGGTCATTTAGCGTTACCCAGGGTGCACCAACTGGGAGGCGACCTACTTTTACACCTTTGTTCTACGACAGTAATGACAGTATTTTCGCTGTTGGATTAACTGCAGGAGTTTGGTATTTCAATACAAAATTTTGTTGATCAACAAAAACTCTGTCAGTTCTACTAAATTTAATTGGATGGTGCAATAAAATTAAAATGACAGTTGCCCCACTGGTGAATTAACTACTAAAATTAACCACAAAATTTAGTTTGATAAAAAAAATTCTGTCAGTTTTACCAAATTTCGTTAATTATAAATTTACAGATCTATGAATGTTCAATCAACAGTTGAATGCAGTTACTTCAAAGTTAGTCAATTCAACAGAATTTGGTCAACTTCAGGATAAAAGTAGGAGACGTTTGGTTTTACCAGCGTAATTAATTTTTTTCTGTGTACTGCAACGACACCGATATGGCAAATAGAGCGACTCATGCGCCACCTAGCGGGACCATTTTTTTTTTAACTTTTACCTCCTAATAAGGTGATACGAACTCTAAATATCAGCCAAGTTGGACCATAAATACGAATTTAATCTTTTATTACTTCGATCTCAGCCCTACTACGATTTTTTTCTGAAATGCATTTGAGCTTTTCTGAAATACATTTGGCTTTGTCTGGAATACAATTTTTATATTCTGAAAAATATTTCGAAAGTACTTTTCAGGTTTTCTGAAATAACTACATTTGGAAAAGCCGAAATACATTTGACTTTTTCTGAGAAACTTTTTCTATATTCTGAAAAACATTTGGCTTTTTCCTAAATACTTTTTCGGTATTCTGAAACTAATTTGTGGTTTTCTGAAATACTTTTAAAGTTTTCTGAAACAAATTTGGAAAATCTGAAATACATTTGATATCATCTAAAATATATTTGAGCTTTCCTGATTTACAACTGAGGTTTTCTGAAGAACATTTGAATATCTGAAAAACATTTGCTGTTTTCGGAAATCATTTGAGCTGTTCGGAAATACATTTTATTTTTTCTGAAATACAGTTGGAAAAGGTGTAGTACATATAAGGGTATTATAATTTTGCCCACATAACGGTACTACGTAACGGCACAAAATAATCCAGATAGATATAGAGTTCCATACATTAGGTTGATTAAGGCATGTCCGTCCGTATGTCCGTGTACACGATAACTTGAGCAAAAATTGCATATACGTTACCTTCTGGCCGAGATAGGTTGCTATTGAAAATAGCCGAAATCGGATGGTTATCATCACCTTTTTCGATATCGAAAATTTCGAAATACACCAACATTGATATATCTCGGTAGCTGCAATGGCTAAAATAATATAACTTTATATCTATGGGATTCGCCCTGGTCATTCTATTATGATTTTCTGATCAAGTTTTTAAAGTGAGCATGGCACCACCCACTTTTAGGGGAGACATTTTTGAAAATTCGACTGGTCATAACTTTTAAATTGACTACGGTAGAACGATGAAAATTGGCACAAAGCATACTAGTATCATTGCGAGTATACCTGATGAAATTGGATAAAAATCGCCAACCACGCCCACTTTCGATATCGAAAATTTCGAAAATCACCTAAATTGACATAATTCGGTAACGGAAATGGCTAAAACGATATAATTTGGTAGGATGAACCCCCTAGTCATTCTATTATGATTTTTGATGCCACGCCCACTTTTAAGGGAGGCATTTTTTAAAATTCGACTGGTCATAACTTTTAAATTGATTACTGTAGAAACATGAAATTTGGCACAAGGTATACTAGCATTATAGGGAGTATACCTGATGAAATTGGACGAAATCGCTTACCGATCACGCCCACTTTCGATACGGTAAATGTCAAAAATCACATGAAAATTACCGCTGGGTATTTAATTTTCGGTTTACCCGATCTTAGACTTCCTTACTTGTTTTATATTTCTTTTCATGGTAGTAAAACATGTTCCAAATTTCAGTCAAATCAGCCCATAACTGCGAGTTTTGTAAAAAGATCCCCTTTATATAGCGTTGTCCTCGTGACCTGAAACATTCAAGACCCCAGCTCAACAGGAAGCTGTTTTAAAATCGAATGCAAAAATTCGCCGACAGATACCTACCACCAAAGCGAAATTTCAAAAATGGAAAATTAATTAATCAACAAAATTAAAAAGAAAAAAATTGGAAATTTAACAGCACTGTTTTGAAGTAGTTTGCAACTAGTTGGTTTGATTCCAGGGTAGTTGTGAGATCGTAGGAATTTTCTTAATTGGTAGTCAAAACAATTGAAATCGTTACTTGACTTAGTCTATGATAGAGATGTTGCGAATGTGTTATTGACGGAAGGTGAAGTAAAAACTAGCTGACCCGGAAAACAAAATAAAGTTTTTATAAGAGTTGCCACGCCCCCTTTTCCAATAACTCTTACTTTTCTTCCTGTGACAATGTTATCTTCATACCATGTTCAGCCTTAAAAATTAAGGATGTATGGGAGGTGCCACGCCCCACTTTCTTATAACTGTCTTTTTTCGTGAGTATGATATTTACAGCGTTTATCTCCTTACCAATTTTCAGATCCCTATAGGGTATACCATGATCCCTTATTAAGATATGACGCCTGTAAAATCTAGTTTGTATGGAAATTGCCACGCCCCCTTATATTTATTGTCTAGAAAAATAGTCGTAAGAAATGAACAAAGTGACTGATATTCCATTTGATTGAATTCAGTAAACAGTTATTACTGATCAGCGATATGATTATTGCAAAAAATTATTTATGATATTTAAGAATGCGTATGTTAAAGATAATGCGGAAGCAAAAGTGAGTATTCGCAACATCTCTTGTTTATGTATGAAGCAATAATTGTACACAATATTGTTGACATAAATAATGACAGTTGCCAAAAAAAAATATATATATAAAACAACAGTAACTTCATTAGACCCGAGATAACGCTACATATAAACAGTAGAAAAAGAGACGAGAATAATGACAACGAACATGAGGTCAAAGGGAATGAGTGATAAATAAATAACACCAGAGAATGTTCAAGGACGAATGAAAGCTGTCATATGATTATGATTGACGTTATAGCTTCTCTGATAACACACAGATTCCAGAGATTTACAGGAACTCCAAAGGGTAAAACGTAGTAACAGACTAATTATTTTGCATACCTACAAATTAACAATTTTTTCTTCAAATACAATTTATTTTGCATACTTCTAGGCGCACACATTCATCGTATATTAGCCACATACATACCTATATTTTCATATGGAGCAATATATATTGTATATACTTTTAGCTACCCAACCAACATTTTGGGACACAGTAAGGTACCCATAAGACACAAATTAATACCTTTCGTATAAATCTAATTTATGTTCAAAAAAATCTTTATTTTATACTAGCAGTTGCCTGACTTTGTCTGAGAAACTTACAAAAACGGATCGAAAATAGGTTTTTTATACCCAGCGTACTAGTACTAGTTCAAGGGTATTATAATTTTGTCCACAATATAATCGAGATAGATATAGAGCTCCATGTATGAAAGTTCTTAGGTTGGAAAAAAAGTTTATTAAGGCATGTCCGTCAGTCTGTCCGTCTGTCCGTGTACACGATAACTTAAATAAAAATTGAGATATTTGCATGAAATTTTGTATACAGGCTACTTTCTAGCGAAGGTAGGTTGCTATTGAAAATGGGCTAATTCGGATAACAACCACGCCCCCTTTTTCGATATCGAAAATTTCGAAAATCAATGGCTAAAATGATATAATATTTTAGGTGAATTCCTTTTATGATTTTTCCATACATTTTTTAAAATGGGCGTGGCACCGCCCACTTTCCATATCGAAAACTTCGAAAATCAAGGTCCGTCAAGCTGCACCCCCCCCCACGACGGATTTCAAATTTGAAAAGCTAGGAATTATGTGCTATTTATGTGCTAATTTGTTCCCAAAAAAAAAATTTTGTGCTCAATTTTTAAGTACTTTTTTTAAAACCTCAAAAGTGGGGGGTGCAGCTTGACGTCAAGCTACACCCCCCCCACAGAAGCGATGGGATTTAAGGTAAAATTTGTATGTGGGAATTATGTGCTATTTATGTGCTCCAGGATTAGCTGTTCGGGGTGCCGAAAAACAGAGGCTGTGGGCAAAGGGGGAGGGGGTCAAAATCCCCCATCACTGGATTTCCAATTGGATAGGCCAGGAATTATGTGCTATTTATGTGCTCACCATTTCCAAAAAGATTTTTTGTGTTGCTCAATTTTTAAGTGTTTTTTTTTTAGCTTTAAAATTGGGTATTTCAAGTAAACGTCAAGCTACACCCCCCCCACAGAAGCGATGGGATTTAAGGTAAAATTTGTATGTGGGAATTATGTGCTATTTATGTGCTCCAGGATAGGCTGTTCGGGGTGCCGAAAAACAGAGGCTGTGGGCAAAGGGGGTAGGGGTCAAAACCCCCCATTGCCAGATTTCCATTTGGATAGACCAGGATTTATGTGCTATTTATGTGCTAATTTGTTCCCAAAAAAAAAAAAAATTTTTGTGCTCAATTTTTAAGTACTTTTTTTAAAACCTCAAAAGTGGGGGGTGTAGCTTGACGTCAAGCTGCACCCCCCCCACAGAAACAATGGGATTTAAGGTAAAATTTATATGTGGGAATTATGTGCTATTTATGTGCTCCAGGATTAGCTGTTCGGGGTGCCGAAAAACAGAGGCTATGGGCAAAGGGGGTAGGGGTCAAAACCCCCCATTGCCAGATTTCCAATTGGATAGACCAGGAATTATGTGCTATTTATGGGCTAATTTGTTCCCAAAAAAAAAAAAATTTTGTGCTAATTTGTTCCCAAAAAAAAAATTTTTGTGCTCAATTTTTAAGTACTTTTTTTAAAACCTCAAAAGTGGGGGGTGTAGCTTGACGTCAAGCTGCACCCCCCTCACAGAAACAATGGGATTTAAGGTAAAATTTATATGTGGGAATTATGTGCTATTTATGTGCTAATTTGTTCCCAAAAAAAAATTTTTGTGCTCAATTTTTAAGTACTTTTTTTAAAACCTCAAAAGTGGGGGGTGCAGCTTGACGTCAAGCTACACCCCCCCCCCCCCCCCACAGAAACAATGTGATTTAAGGTAAAATTTGTATGTGGGAATTATGTGCTATTTATGTGCTCCAGGATTAGCTGTTCGGGGTGCCGAAAAACAGAGGCTATGGGCAAAGGGGGTAGGGGTCAAAACCCCCCATTGCCAGATTTCCAATTGGATAGACCAGGAATTATGTGCTATTTATGGGCTAATTTGTTCCCAAAAAAAAAAAATTTTTGTGCTCAATTTTTAAGTACTTTTTTTAAAACCTCAAAAGTGGGGGGTGCATCCACAGAAACAATGGGATTTAAGGTATAATTTGTATGTGGGAATTATGTGCTATTTATGTGCTAATTTGTTCCCAAAAAAAAAATTTTTTGTGCTCAATTTTTAATTACTTTTATTAAAACCTCAAAAGTGGGGGGGGGGGGGGGGGAGTAGGTTGACGTCAAGCTGCACCGCCCTCCCCCCCACTTTTGAGGTTTTAATAAAAGTAATTAAAAATTGAGCACAAAAAATTTTTTTTTAGAAACGATAGGATATAAGGTAAAATTTGTATGTGGGAATTATGTGCTCCAGGATTAGCTATTCGGGGTGCCGAAAAACAGAGGCTGTGGGCAAAGGGGGAGGAGGTCAAAATCCACCATCACTGGATTTCCAATTGGATAGGCCAGGAATTATGTGCTATTTATGTGCTCAACATTTCCAAAAAGATTTTTTGTGTTGCTCAATTTTTAAGTGTTTTTTTTTTAGCTTTAAAATTAATTTCAAGTAAACGTCAAGCTACACCCCCCCTCACAGAAGCGATGGGATTTAAGGTAAAATTTGTATGTGGGAATTATGTGCTATTTATGTGCTCCAGGATAGGCTGTTCGGGGTGCCGAAAAACAGAGGCTGTGGGCAAAGGGGGTAGGGGTCAAAACCCCCCATTGCCAGATTTCCAATTGGATAGACCAGGAATTATGTGCTATTTATGTGCTAATTTGTTCCCAAAAAAAAAATTTTTGTGCTCAATTTTTAAGTACTTTTTTTAAAACCTCAAAAGTGGGGGGTGCAGCTTGACGTCAAGCTACACCCCCCCCACAGAAGCGATGGGATTTAAGGTAAAATTTGTATGTGGGAATTATGTGCTATTTATGTGCTCCAGGATTAGCTGTTCGGGGTGCCGAAAAACAGAGGCTGTGGGCAAAGGGGGAGAGTGGTCAAAATCCCCCATCACTGGATTTCCAATTGGATAGGCCAGGAATTATGTGCTATTTATGTGCTCAACATTTCCAAAAAGATTTTTTGTGTTGCTCAATTTTTAAGTGTTTTTTTTTAGCTTTAAAATTGGGTATTTCAAGTAAACGTCAAGCTACACACCCCCCACAGAAGCGATGGGATTTAAGGTAAAATTTGTATGTGGGAATTATGTGCTATTTATGTGCTCCAGGATAGGCTGTTCGGGGTGCCGAAAAACAGAGGCTGTGGGCAAAGGGGGTAGGGGTCAAAACCCCCCATTGCCAGATTTCCAATTGGATAGACCAGGAATTATGTGCTATTTATGTGCTAATTTGTTCCCAAAAAAAAAATTTTTGTGCTCAATTTTTAAGTACTTTTTTTAAAACCTCAAAAGTGGGGGGTGCAGCTTGACGTCAAGCTACACCCCCCCCCCACAGAAGCGATGGGATTTAAGGTAAAATTTGTATGTGGG